>CM017464.2:21210234-21570056 GCA_007827005.2 Populus simonii
TTGAAGCAGGCTACGTAGAGAACCTGAAACAAGCTTTTGCCAGATATCTGTATGATGGTGGACCTGCTTATTCCACGTAATGATCCAGTTCTTTTTTAGTTAATTGGCTATACTGAGCACATTTCTTATTCAGAGAGTTGATGGGTGTAAATTATTTTTGTGCTGTTGAACAGAGGAAATGAGCCTCTTGTAGAGGAGGCAGTACAATTGATATGTGAAACGGGGGGTGTTGCTGTGCTAGCTCATCCTTGGGCATTGAAAAAACCCTGTTGCAATAATACAAAGGTTGAAAGATGCAGGTCTTCATGGGATGGAGGTTTACAGAAGTGATGGCAAACTGGCTGGTATGTTGTTTTTGCACCGTCCCCAACTACCCCCCTTCTTTCTATCCTCATATCTTAAATTAAGGTTTTTATTTTTTCCTTTTGAGGAGGGGTATGGCGGGCATTGAATGCTTTAGAGCTGTGCAGCATCCCCCGCCCCTGAACTTTAAATAGAATGGATGTAATAATCTTGATTCTAGAGTGAATAACTTAACTGCATTTTAATCTAGGGATTATGCAATTGTCTTCTTGAAATGACCCTTAATGATTTCTTACTGAAATTTATACTGGATTTCAAAAATGTGCATTGTAATGCGTATGTACTGGTACCGAATCATACATAATAAGCTACCCTTCCTTTTTAATGTTTCTCCAACCACAATAGTCGTAACTGTTAACTGGGAGAGATGAGCTATGTTTTGGTATCATTCATCTTGGTATACTGAGAAAATATGATCAATGAGTTTTTAGTCATTTTGAAATTGGTTTAAACTTAGAATTGTTTCCTTTCTATATAAAAAATCTGAAAATTCATCGTGAATCATGCCACTAGTAGTAATAACACATTTTCCTGTTTTGTTTAGAATATAGAGACTAGAGTGCATTGTGGATCGCTTAAGATTGAAATTCTACTACTATTATTTATGGAAAAGCTGAATTCTCTTAATTTTTGGATGAAGTTAATTCCAACATTGTTGGTCTAAATGAGAATATGCATTTTTCATCACTGACCTTTTCGTTGCACAAGGATGCTTGGTATACATTTCTGCTTTCGCGTTTCCTTTGTTCTTCCATCCTCATTTTGTCTTCATTTTGTTCTCTTTTGAACAGTATACAGCGACCTAGCAGATGCTTATGGTCTTTTGAAGCTAGGAGGGTCCGATTATCACGGAAGAGGTGGGAACAGTGAATCTGAACTAGGAAGTGTTAACCTCCCAGTAATTGCTTTGCACGACTTCCTGAAGGTAGCACGCCCAATCTGGTATGGTGCCATAAAAGATATTTTTGAGAGATATGCTGAGGAGCCCTCTGATTCGAATCTAGCAAGGATAACAAAGTTTGGGGGAACAAAGATTTTAAAGGGAAATTCCCCAATGAGTTGTGGGAAGGACTTGATTGATCGTTGCTTATCATTGTGGTTAACAACTGAGGAGACGCAGACAGCCGAGTTTGAGGCCATTAAAATAAAGCTCTCCTGTGTTACGATTAATCAAGGTGGGACTCGCGTTCCTATAGAGAGCCACTAACTCAAGCTGAGATGTTTCCTTTTGCCACTGTCAAAAAACACAGGAGAGAATTATTTTCTTTTGCAAATTTTTCATGCTCAAGTGATCAGTTTATTATCCATTTTTTGTCTTAACTGATTACGCTTTTAACTGGAATATTTATGAATGCATTATCTTAAGTAGTGTTTGATAGAACAACATTATAGAATCTATCCTGTCTGATAATGGCTGACAAGATAATACAAAGGTTTTCTACTCGTTTGATGATGGTGGAAAAGATAAGACAAAGGTTTGGAATATTATTGAGAGATGATGATCTTTTTCCCTGGTCATATCAATATACATATTTTATTTTATTTTAGCTGTTTTCTACAGCAATTTAATTTTTTTCCCCATCATAATATAAGGGAAAAAAAGGTAGTTTGAAGCAGAAAAATAATTTATTTATGCAAAATCACTTCTCATTCCTAAAAAAAATACAAATTTGGATGCACTATAAATTTGATAATTTGTTACATATCTAAAAGCTTGTGAATTGCATGTAATTCCATCACAAGTCAAGATATTTTTAAACTAGCTTGTGCATTAATTCAAATTATTTTTTATTTATTGATGATTTTAAAAATACATCTTTCACATTAACCTGATATATTAAGAGAAATTTATAATTTTTTTTCTATTATTTGCTCAAAGATTTTAACTCAAGAAATCAAGAGAGCGGATTGACACTATATAGATAGAGTAAAAAAAGAAGAAGAAAAAATTCTCACCACTACGAGACACAACATCAAAAGAATACAAATGAAAGTACCCCACAACTCGAAGGATATCAATGAACTCATCACTTCCAAGATACAGAGTCAAGGATAAATTCAACACTTACAAAGAAATATGTAAGTGGTTAAAGAGCTAAAAAATCATAATCGTATACTCTTAATTCAAATCCAACAAGCGACCTTAATTACATGGTTGAAAATTCACTATATACTTGAAATAACCATCAAATTATTGAAAATGACCAAGAAAGTGTTTTCTAGACCACAACAAATGACTTCAATATAAAAAAAACTGAAAATATTTTAATGCATGTTTTTTACTTACTGAATGCAAATAACAACTTATAAAACTTAAATTGGTAGTCTACACACTTAAAATAAAATAGTTATAACTTCTCCTAGATAATTCTTGTTGTAGAGGATATTTCGACGAGAGTCAAGGCTCATTTAAGGATCATGTCATCCTTAAGTTGATTTTAAGATAAAAAAAAAAATCAATACACATAAACAAGCATATAAGAAAAAACAAAAGCAAAAATCTTTATATATATAATACAATAAATTCTCAAAATCTAAAGGACAATACCTATTTGAGGATCTTTACCATTCATGTATTGATTCTTTGATAGAAAAAGATAATCAACCTAAACAATTATACAAAAGAAACTCTTTATATATATATATATATATGAAAATACCCCTACCATTTATTTTGTAAAAAAATAATAGAAAATATTTATTACGACACAACTTTTACAAAAAATAAACGTACACATCCACACATGAAATTTTCACACCAAGGCAAACAGTTACATCTTGGATAATCGTATTGCAACTCATCCTTCCAATCTCATTGTAAGGTATTAATTTCAACCTTCTCACACCTTGAAAAATAAATATTTAGCATGGCATGATTTTGCATTTTTAAATACCAAAATTCAAGAAAAATATTTTTGTTGATATCTTTGCATGTATTTTGAGATTTAATAACTAGTTTATTAAAGCTATGAGAACTTGGTGTACATTTCAAAAACACTAAAAAATTATTTTGTTTCTTTTAATGTACAAGATTATGAACTTATACATAAGATGTATTCTTGATATTAAATAAAAAGTCTTTTTTTTTTACTCTAGAATGGTTAGGTTTAACCCCTAAAGTTGTGGTCCGCTCTACTAGAGGGGACCGAATTTAACCATTAAACAAACCAAAGGTTAGAAAACACAACAATATCTTAGTTTATATTAGACAAATAAACAATGTAGATAACTATAGGTAAGGTGTACTAGGGGTGATATGTCATCCTTATATACAACCAGTCATCTTATCCAGACTCTGAGACCAGTTTGGAAACACTAGGTGGCAACTTCATCCTTTTTTACTGATAAGAAATAAGAATTTCTTATTCTTTCCATCTATCACCAAAAGATCCCGGTCCGAGAGGATGATCGTCGTGAAGCCGCATAAATGCAACAATAGTTGTGGATTAAGAAGTTGTATAATCAATATTTTAGGGTTGTAATTTATAGACATTTTATTTTGATATGTAACAAGATTTAATTATCTAATATTAATCACTAGTTATGGTGATGTAATGATGTATGATGTTTTAGGACCTAGTAAATCTAAAGTTTTAAATTTATATCATGTATGTTGTATTATCTTGTGTAGGAATAATATATTAATTAACTTATATAGTAAATGATAGTTTATTATAGAATTTGATTTCATGTTTGGATGTCTTATTATTATGCTTAATATGAAACTAATAAATGCTAGTAGTGTTGTGGATATTGAAAATGAATAAGGAAATGTTGGATATAATCCAAAATGACTGGATCGGAGGTGGAGGAATGATTCTTGTATGGTTTTATGGATAAGAAGTGTATTTTATTTGATGTCGACACTTAGAATGTTCAAAATACAAGGAGATTTTGCTGAAATTTTAACAAAATCTTAATGAGTTAGAAAATATTGATACATTTTATTTGATGTCGACACTTGGGATGTTCAAAATACAAGGAGATTTTGCTGAAAATTTAACAAAATCTTAATGAGTTAGAAAATATTAGTACTTTTCATTTAAGTATATATAAAAAATCTAGATATTTCCTAAAAACCTTAAATGATGTTGTGCATGATATGTGCTGGATTTTAGGAATGTTATATTTGGTATCATAGTTATGGCTTTGATTCAACAAATTCAAAATGAGATTATAATGACTAGTGAGCAATAGTTTGATTGCAGAACGGTTCACGCAAGATATGGTACAAGTACCGACCCGTCTTTAGTTAAGAGAGGAGTTTCAAATGGATTATAGGAGTCAAAGTTCAAAAGGGGATCCTTTGACTAATACTGCTTCACAAAGTACCCGCTACATCCTTGCAATCAGAAAAGGGTGAGTCCATAAGACTTAGAGGTGAGACTTGTTTATAAAGAGCTAGGAATGTATAGCCCAAAGAGACTGAAAGAGAGGGTAGAGCTACTAGAGACCCATCTATAGTGCCAACAGTAACACCAGTGGCACCTATAAACCTTGCATATTTGGAATAAATAGTGTGAGCTACAAATACAGGAATGAGAGGAGTAGCAGACATGGCCTCTCAAGAGGGTGTTACTCTTGTAAAGATGATGAAAATTATAAGAGAGATGGGTTGTGAACCCTATTTGGGGGAATAAGATACTAAAATAGTTGGGTGTTGGTTGCAAAAAATAAATGTTATGAGTATCACAGTATAGCCAATTCAAAATAAAAAAAGGAAATTAGGGATCAAGAAGTGTAATGAGTGGGGCTCCTTAGGGCACCTAAAATGGATTGATGGGAGGACAAATATGTCCTAGAATTGGAGGCATGATGGGGTCTCATACTCAAAGATAGAAGACTGGCACTTATTTTTAATGTGTAAGGTGTGTGTAGAACCATCCAGGAGATTATCCAGCTTCTCTGGGACAATGCTATATAATTAGACAAGAGGGACATTGTTGGAGGGAGTGTCCATATTTGAATTCTCCTTGTTATCATTATGAGGAGACTTGGCATCGCAAGAATGAATGCCTTAATAGGGTTGCTGAGCAAAGTCAGGGCCATAAGAAGTCAACATAAAATCAACAATGATTAGTGACTATGAATAAACCTGGTAGACTAGCTCAGTTTGGAGCTAATGTTAATTGGGGGTGGCCTAGAGAACAAATGAAGAGTACCCAAAGAAACTTTTTCCACATGACTCAGAAGGAAGCAAGAGTTGTCACTAATGTTGTAGCAAGTGCACTATTATTATATTCTCAATTGGTATGCGCATTGATTGATCATAGAGCCACATATTCATTTGTGGCAAGGAAATTTAAGAATAAACTGTGTATAACCTTTTAGAGTATAGAAAGGTTTCATTATTAGCACACCTTTAAGGGATATTATATATATGAGATATATGTATAAGGGTGCTAGGGTTACTATTAGGGGTCAGGATATGGAAATAAAGTTGATACCATTAGAGTTGCATGACTTTGATTTAATATTAGGAATAGATTAGTTGAGCTTACATTGAGCTCAAGTGGATTGTTTTGTAAAAACTATGACACTACGGGTGACAAAAGGTGATTAAGTAGTGTTATTGATACCATTAGAATTGCATGACTTTGATTTAATATTAGGAATGGATTGGTTGAGCCTATATTGAGCTCAAATGGACTATTTGTAAAAACTTTGACACTACAGGGGACGAAAGGTGATTAGGTAATATTTAGAGGGGAGAAAAGTTATTCATAGTTGTGTGATCTTAGTCATGACTGCTAAAAAAGTATTGAGAAATGGATGTATGTCTTATTTAGATTATGTTATAGATTCAAGAAATGAAGAGGTAAAGTTAACAAAGATTTCTATAGTGAGGGAATTTCCTAATGTTTTTTCGAAAGAATTACTCAAATTGCCAGTGGATAAAGAAGTTGAAGTTCCTATAAATATAATTCTTGGAACTACCTTTTATAACCCAATTGCCTTACAAAATGGCACCATTAGAAATGGTTGAGTTGAAGATTCAGCTTCAAGAGTTGTTGAATAAAGGGTTTATTTGATATTATTTTTTTGGGACCTTCAGTGCTATTCATAAAGAAAAATGATTGTACTTTCTAATTATGCATTAATTATAGAAAATTAAATAGAGTGACAATAAAGAACATGTATCCACTTTCAATGATAAATAATTTATTTGACCAATTAAAGAGGGCATGTATTCTCGAAGATAGATATGAGATTGATGTATTATCAATTGAAGATTAAGGGGCAAAATGTCCCAAAAACTGCTTTTAGGACTTGTTATGGACATTATGATTTCTTAGTGATGTCATTCAGATTAACAAATGTTCCAACAATATTCATGTACAGTCAGTGCTCAAAGATAGCATATTAGAAGCTCAATTAAATGATGTTGAGGTGGGAAAAATAGTAGATAAGATAAGATAAGACTGAAGGCAAAAATTTCTTTTCAAATTTTGGAGGATGGATTAGTAGCAATGGGAAGGCAAGTGTATTTGCCTAATGTTAAAAACCTGAAGCATGAATAGTTGAGCGAGGCTCATGAATCTAAACTTACAATGCATCTTGGTAGCACTATGTACTGTGGCTTGAAAGAGTTTTATTAGTGGCTATACATGAAAAAACAAATTGTGAAATATATGGCTAAGTGTGAGACATGCCAATAAGTGAAAGTAGAGCATCAAAAGTTTGTTGGACAGTTGCAACCACTCATAATAGCTAAGTGGAAATTAGAGGATATCACTATGAATTTTGTTTCTAGATTACCTAGAGGCAAAAAAGGTTAATAATGCAATATCTATTATTATAGATCAATTAACAAAATCTACTTTATTCATTCCTATAAAGATGACAGATTTAGTTGATAAATTGACAAAATTATATGTGAACGAAGTAGTGAGGTTACATGAAGTGTCAATATCAATAGTGTCCAATCGAGATCCTAGGTTTAAATCTTGGTTGTGGCCAAATATCCAACATGCTCTAAGATAAAGTTAAATTTGAGTACTGAATTTTATCCTCAGATGGATGAGCAATCTAAAAACCCATTTAGACCTTGGAGGATTTGTTGAGGTTGTGTGTTTTAAAGCTTGGAGGGAATTATGAAAATCATCTACCATTAGTAGATTTTACTTATAATAATAGCTATCAAGCTACCGTGAGAGTGGCTCTCTTAAAGCCTTGTATAGGAGAAGGTGTCGAACTCTAATATGTTAGGAAGAAGTGAGAGATGAAATTGATTAGCCTAAAGTTGGTGCAGATTACCCTAGAGAATGTGAAAATCATAAAAGATAGAAAAAAAAAGACAAAGGATCAAGTGTTCCTAAAGATTTCACCCTAGAAGCATTTTATATGGTTTGGAATGAAAAGATATTTGTCCTTTTAAGATAGTCCAATAGATAGGCTCGTTTGCATTAATATTAGCCATACCAACATACTTGTTAAGGATACATGATGTATTTCATGTATCGTTACTTTAAAAGGTTAAGATAGATCCCACTCAAGTGTTGCATTAAGTTCCACCGGAAATAAATGAGAACTTGACTTTAGAAGTATGTCCAATTCAGATATTAGATAGAAGTGAGAAATAGCTAAAAAATCAAAGAATTTCCATGGTATAGATAATCTGAAAAAGTTCTCAAATTAAAGAGATAACGTGAAAACGAGAGTTGAAAATAATAATAATAAAAAAGGTATCCAGAATTATTCACAAGTATGAGTATGAATTAAATTCCAAGGATAAAATTTTTGTTAGGAGGGCACAATGTAAACTCCAAGATAATTTGAAAAAAAGAAATAAATAAAATAAAATAGAAATAGAAATAGAAATAGAAATACATGAAGAATGAAATAAATCTAAAAAAAATAAGATGAACGATGATTACAATATGTTCAAATGAATATGAATAAAAGATGAAGAGAATAAAGACACTTTGATATAAATTCATGGAACAATTACGAGTGATATAAATTATAGTATAATAAAATGAAATAAGAAAATGAATAGAGTAAAATAGAAAAGAAAAGTTTAAGATGATAAAAGAAGAATATTGACAAATTTAGTTAAATTTAGTGCCAAGTTATATTAATAATCAGAGGAATTACTTGAGATAAACTAATAGGCAGGAGAAAAGGACATGAAGGGAATACAAATAAAATAAAATATGTGTTTCTCTCCTTAAAGGAAACCAACAATAAGAGTAAACCATAGTTTCCTCCCTTATTCTTTTTTTTTTTTTGCTTCTTTCTTAGAAAAAGTCCCATGAAATCAAGTGTGGGGAGGGTGTAAAGAAGATTAAAAAGAGAGTAAACATTTAAGCTAAGGATTTGGGAGAGGTATTTAAAGAGAGAAAGAAAGGGTTTTAGAAAGGGAGTAATAAGAATTCAAAGGAGAAAGAAGGAGAGTGCTAGGAATCTCAACTCGTTGCATTTTGAAATTCAAATTATCACCTGTAAGGTATTCAGAACCTCATTTATACAAATTTAGGGAAAAGATGAATTTCTTTGAAATTTGACTCTTAGGACTGTTGTAGGGTATAATGGGACTGAAAGTATGTTGAAATAACAAATAAATTTTGATGGATGGTGAAGCTTTATTTATTGAGAGACAAAAAGAAGGATTTGATGAATTTGTGTCTTGTAAATTTTATTGTAATTGTGATAATTCAGTATATGGATAATGATTTTGATGAGTGGTTTTATTTTTATGTGATGAATATGAATTTTTGATGTCTTATGAATTTAATGCCTTTAAGGAGTTGTTGATTTTAAAGTGAATTTTGGTTGTGTTTGTGATTGAAGGAAGATGGAATGGAATTCATGTTCATTTATAAGTAACTAAAACAATATAGAATGGGATTGAATTAGCCAAATAATGAATAGGCAAGAAAAGAAAACCTAGGGTAAGGATGATGTTGGTGCTGGCCAAGGTAAAAGAAAATGAGAAAGGATTTTGAGATTTCATGGATTCATTGATAAGTTATATGTCAATAATATGTAAAGAAATAATAGGGGAGGTTTTGAAATTTAAAAGAGTCTCCATAATTTTTAAGTAATAAAAACCTTTATGT
The DNA here is from genome assembly GCA_007827005.2 of Populus simonii. NCBI lineage: Eukaryota > Viridiplantae > Streptophyta > Magnoliopsida > Malpighiales > Salicaceae > Populus > Populus simonii. The sequence goes on from CM017464.2 coordinate 21,219,660, forward strand.
GAATTAAATGAGAATATTGTAGAGATTAAGTGAAGAATTTAAGAAATTATGAGTTATCTTATAACTAAGTTGATTTTTATTTAACTAATGATTTAAGATATATTGACTATAATTTAGAAAAGGAAATATATATTTTTCCCAAGAATGATATGGTTAACATTATAACCAAGAAAGAATTAGATGTTAAATAATTATATGATAATAGGATTTGTATCAAACAAGTTGAAAAAAATGAATTTAGTTGTGGATGAATAACTAAGTGGAATTATAATACATGTTATGATGAATGAGGAGTATTTTGGATACAATAATAATTAGTTGAAAACCTATCAATACAAGGGATACCATTTGAGTGGTTCAACGAGTTGAAGGAGCTAGACATAGCCAGATTGCACATAGGTATTCAGTACCCTGCTATAAACTTTCCTTTTTATACTCCTTGTTATTTGTAATGGTGAATTAATAGTTTATAAAATGTAGAATCGTAATATTTGATAGTTTAATTAAAGAAAAAATAATTGTATATTGTAAGGATTGATTGATATTCAAGTGAGAATACCGGATGGTTGGCTTCCAATTAGAAATGTCAGATTGATTAGCAACCATAATAGGCTTGCTAGATTGATTGGTGTTCATGAAGGAATACCGTATGGTTGGCTTTGAATTGGAAATGTTGAATTGATTGACAATATGGGTTTGTCGAATTGATTAGTGCCCATGAAAGAATACCAAATGGTTGGCTTCCAATTGAGAATGCCGGATTGTCTAGCAACCATAACAGGTTTATTGGATTGATTGGTGTTCATGAAGAAATACCGGATGGTTGGTGTTGTGCCCTCTTTGCGGGCATATCACAGCGTCATGGAGAAATTTCTCGGACAGTGTCTTGGAATGGTTTTTTGGTTGGATAAGGGAATTACCACATAATATTATGGTTAATAGGAACCCTAACTGATCTTTTAGAGATTTTAGGCAATGAACTGATTGCGTAAAGTAAAAGTATTAACATTCCTAATATGTCCTACCTAAGGTAGGCTGCATTGTTGTTTCTCTTTATTTGCTATGATCTGATGATGTTTTATTAGCTTACTATGATGGTTTTTCTACAATGAATAAACCCTAGTTTTATAGGTCAAGGACTTGATTTGAAAGGGTGAAATGTCCTCATTTATCATTGAGGCTTTTTTAGGATGAATTTAGAATTTTTTGCTATCATGTTATTCCAAATAATATATTTTAGATAAAATTCCTTGTGGTTTTTATCTTTATATTAGAAGTGAATAAGTTGTATTATTTCCAATACTATTTTGGATATTAACCTTATACAGTTTTTTTATCCTTATATTAAAGTGAGTAATAATAAATTATTATTTATAATAAAATTTTGGATATTAACCCCTTTTAGGTTTTTTATCCTTATATTAAAAGTGAATAATATTTTCTTGCCTAAAATAAAATTTTAATATTCTTGTAATATAGGCCAAAATCCTTTGAAATTTACAAACTTGTTGTAAAATCCATGCAACACCTTTTTTAAAACATGCCAAAGTACTTTAATTTTTTTTATATAAAAATACTCAAATAATTTGAAGGATTTTGGCCATATGAAATTAAAACATTTGTTTTAAAAAAAACCTTTTATCTTTTATCATTCTCCCTTTTATTCATTCATTTAACACAAAATAAAATAAAATGCAAACACACACATACACACAATTTTGTTTTTATTATATTTTACTTATACACCAAAAAATTACACATGTTTACAAACCACCAAAAACTCAAATTTTAACAATAATTTAAATACACATATTAAATATCTAAAACTTGCAAAATGATCCTCTCAAGGGTTGGAAAAAGATTAGAGAGATTGTTAGAAACTCAAGAACCAATGTTAGAAGACTCTGGAAGTGCAGGAACACTGGCGACGTGTGGGCTCACGCGCTACCGCGGGTGACACCAAAAAATGGGTTGATTTGGAATGTCTTTGTGTTCTCTTCCTTTATATGCTGGCGGTGACTCTAACTGTTACCTGCAAAAAGAGAATCAACACAAATAGTTTGTTTTATTTTCTCTTTTGATTGTGTTCTTTTGGTTATGTTTCTCAATCAATTTATTTTTCTTCTTCTTCATAGATGACTTTTGTTGTAGTTGGTTGTCTTCCAAGGTTAAGAGAAATGAGAGAGAAATTGTTGGGTCAGTTGGTTGGAGGAAAAGCAACATCAGTTATATGGGTCAGAATTGAAAATAGAGGAAATGAAAGTTGGTTTCTCTACTGCCATGACTGTCATGGGTTAGAGGAGCTACCACTGTGGGACCAAAAAAGGCCAAAGTCATGACTTTTTTAGGATACATTGAGAGAGAGAGATAAAAAAAAAGAGGGGCCAAAGTCATGCATAATAAAAAAAGAGAAAGACAAAGTTTAGAACATGTGGAATAAAAAGGACCTTGTTTTTTGCCATGAATCAAAATGATGTCATTTTGGTTCTTATTTTTTTAAATTAAGGCATTCAACGACGTCATTTTGTCCACAATGCATCATTTCATTTAATTGAAATTTTCACTCTTACATATAGGTCCCTTAATTGTAGTGTCTTTTTCAATTTGATCTTTAGCTTTTCAGTTTTAAATTTTTATGCAATTTCAACTCTTTTCTCTCAATTCCTTTATAATTTTGTCCTTCGTAGCCTTAAAAATAGTCCTTTAATTTCCTCACGTACTCTAATTTGGTCATTGACTTTTCAATTTTCAATAATTTAGTTAATTTTAATTATTTTCTTAGTTTTTCTTCGCAATTTCATCTCTAATTGCATTTAATTGGTCCTTGCATTTGCCGCCTCTTCCAACTTTGTTTTTGGCTTTCTAATTTTCAATTATATAGCTAATGTCAACCTTTTTTTCTCTCAATTTTCTCCACAGTTTTATCCTTAATTGCAGTTTTTTTTTTAAAAAATATTTTTTGAAATATTTGTTTTTTCAGGATATTTTTATTTTACTTTTTATTAATTGAAATATTTGTTTTTATTTTTGGTTGGATTTTTTTCGAGATGGGCCAAAAACTAAGTTATAACAATATTTAAGTATAATTAATAGTGGATGGAATAAGAGGTGCCATTATTTAATATCTATTATCGTTTGAGGGAAAATTGATAAGATAAAAAGATTTGAGATTTAATTGGTAATGGTGTAATACATTATGGATTAAAACTAAGGTTTTTTTAAATATATCCATCCATAAAATAGGAAGAGTAAACTATAATTTAGTCTCTACATCTTATAAGAAATAATGATTTAATCCCTATAATTTAGTCTCTTCAAAAATAAATCAATGAATCATTGCAATTTAATAATTCTTTCCTAATTTTTAGTCAGATTTTCAATCTCACCCACTACAAACAAAACAAGGGTAGTTTGAATATATCCATCCATAAAAATAGAAAGAGTAAACTATAATTTAGTCTCTACATCTTATAAGAAATAATGATTTAATCCTTATAATTTAGTTTCTTCAAAAATAGGTCAATGAATCATTGCAATTTAATAATTCTTTCCTATTTTTTAGTCATATTTTCAATCTCACCCACTACAAACAAAACAATGGTAGTTTGAATATTTGGGGTATTTAAAAGTGTGATAATAGTTGATTTTCAAAGTATATTTTACTCAGAAATATATCAAAATAATATATATTTTTTATTTTTTAAAACTTATTTTTGATATAACATATCAAAATAATTTTAAAATAAAAAAATTAATTTCAAATAAAAAAATTAAACTTTTACAAATATATGTTTGGAGTGTATTTTGAAACAGTATTTTCTAAAAGCAAAAAAGTCAAATGGTTAATTAATAGCTTATAAAACACAAAAAAAACTAACTTAAGATATTGTAAAAACTAAGGAATAAATAAAATAGTTAACTCAAAATGAGAGTCGTGTAAGAAAAAAAAGAAAAAGAAAGAAACGAGGGAGACTTGAGCCGCCCAAAACAGTATGCGCTTTTCATTCATTGGCTATTGGAGTTTATTACGGAACAGATATCTCTCCCCCTCTCTCTTACACAAGTACAGCACTCATAATACAATAGTTGCTCCTGTCCAATTATTATCATCTAGTCTCCCTCTACCTAACTCTCTCTGTCATGTTCCAGCGATGTCTGTAGCCACTTCTCAGATCCGCTCGCTTTCTCCATTTATCCTCTAATGCTTGTCCTCACGGTATGACTTTCTTTTTCTTTTCTTTTCTTTTCTTTTTTGGTTTCAACTATGCTTTCGGAACACATGGTATTTGTGGCAGTCAATAATTGTTGAAATCCCTTCTTGTTTTTCTTTTAAATGAATGAAAATAGATTACGACGAATATAGACTTTCTTATCCTGTGTTTGTTTGTTTTTTGTGCTAATATTATTACTAATTTCTGTTTCTTTTTGTAGTTTTTAGAATTTTTTTTTTAGTTTCAGATCTAGTATTTAAGATGAATTATCATTATTGATTGATTGATTTATTTATTGTGTTTTGATAGAAGAGTCCTTTTTGTTTTCTTGGTCGTATAATTCCTGGACATGGCTGTCTGCAGATTAGGCATTAGCATTTAGAGGGAGAGAAAAAAACTTATTTTATTGGGAATTCAGACTCATAGTATTGAAATTTGATTTTTTTTTTAATGAGGAATGGCCTATTTAATTACTTTTATACCATCTCTGATACGCTTAGAGCAACTATCTCATGCTGTACAAGTCTGTAGGAATTCCTCCTGCCCAACAACACATGGCAGTCTCTCAAGATATCATGTGTGGGCAGCATTGGTTACTTTTCATTTTTTAGTTAATGAAAATATTTTGTTTTATTATAATCTTTTATCTATAAGGAACTTTTTTTTTTTTTTTGTGGCTGAGTGCTTTGGATTTTCACTATATTTGCAAAATAATATATGTTGTCCAACTCGTGGAACAAGAGATTGTCATGTGTTGAGCAGAGGAATTCCTAACGTCTTGTATATGCAATTTAGGTATACATAATGTTGCATAAGTTGACTGATGAAAGTCGAGGTAAAGTAAGGAAATTTAAGAGAGGAAGTCAAAATGAGGAAAGAAAAAGAAGAGAAATGAGAAGAAAAGGAAGGAAGTTAAATTTCTGTTTTTTTCAGTTTCCTTCATATCATTTCCCTTCTTTTCCTTTCCTTTCCATATGTAGTTAGTTATCTATACATACTGTTACAGTGTTCGTTTTGCGTTACATGGAGCTTCTTGATCTATTTATTTCTGAATGATAGAAAGAAGTGAAATTGAAACTAATATAATTTGCTTACAGTTTCATTGATGCTGTCTTCCATTAGAAATTCCATGTTCCATTACTGAATTACACATCTTATGTAATTGTATGTTCAATCTGCCTTATATGCCCACATTTAAATGAATAGAAGTTATTGGAGTGCACATGAATACTATTGATTCTGTTTGACATCATTCTTTTCATATCTTTTTATGCACAATGTCTAATTAGCGTGATTTTTCAACAGTATCAATATTCTTAAGTGTAAATAATAATTCAGTCCGCTTGTTTTTAACGATATAATAACTGAATCCCTCTGGTTTTAGAAACCATAACATAGTCTCTTGACTGTCTACGACCGTTAATTCATTAAAAGCTAAGTTTTTTTAAAAATAATCAACAAAATACCCCAAGGTTTCTTTCAGTTGATATAGTCAAAAGGGTATTCTGGGAAGAAAAATAACTGAATTGGTGATAGCTCAGCACCTTATTTACGGACACTTAACGAAGGGACTAAGCTATAAACGGAAATAAAAAAAAATAGGGATGTGATATTGGGATTTTTACATAATAGGGGGACTAACTAATTATTTTGCTAAAAACATGGAGACTGAATAATAATTCTCTTTTTTAAAACTTGTTATTTATTGGTCTTCTCCTATTAACTCTGGTTTGTTTCTGTGGTGAATAAATGGTTGGGCTCACTATCAATGTCATTTTGGTAGGGAGGGCCCTCTCCGATTAAGGTTTGGGCACATTACTTTCCAGATTTTTCTGTGAGTTTGAAAATATTACTTTCCAGATTTTTCTGTGAGTTTGAAAATTGCATGACAATGTTCTGGAAGACCTATTATATTAATTCCCTATTATTATTCTGCAATATATTGCGTTGTCCTACTTTCTGCAGTCTAATGTGCTGAAGATATTGTATCCTGTCCGGTAAAATACGGTCTATATTACTAGATTCTGTTCAATGACTTGTGAAATCATACATCAGTTTGAATTATATCTGATGTTGGTTTGATCTCTGTGCAGAAAACCTTTTTTGTTTGACCGTGTTCAGTAATCGTTCAAAGGTTCTCATTCCTTTTGCTTCCTGTCAGATTGATGAAGCTGAAGATTTGTGAAGAAAGGAGCCTAAGAGGCTCCAAAGTTCTAAGCACAGCAATTCTGGCTTAAAGGGTTTTATTGTTGGTTCTGAATTTTGCAAAGATGGACAGGTCAGATACTTCAGGCTTTGTAAGTGGTGGAGGTAGAATATTGGGAATTTTCCATTTCTCTATACCTTGTACCTGTTAGTATCCTCTGTCAAAATATTTTCTGCCAGATAAGCCTCTTGTTCCCCAGTGCTACAGTTTAGTGCTTCTGGACAATGAATCTTATCAAAAAGGGCCCACGATTTTCTCATAATAATGAGCTTCCAAAGAATGACTGTTTTGGTGATACCGCTTTGAGCTTGAACTGCCTTGGATATGGAGGAAGCAGTTCGACCAATGCTGAGGGCGCTGATAATAATCTTAAGGTTGATTTCTCTAATGCTTCTGATGACGGTTGCAAGTTGGTGCTTGGATTGGGTCCAACACCAAGTGCATATTTTGATGATTGTTACAGCTTTGGGGTCAACAAAAATAAAAGGCTGGCTTCTGGTGCTATATTTCCCAAGGGGCTGTTGTCTGAGAGCGATTCAATCCTAAAACTTGGCCTTTCTGGAGGGGCTAAGGAAGCTTTGAGTGGTCTCGGCTGTTCAATTGAGGGGACTGATACAGTTACTCCTATGCTGAAACAAATTTCTGGTGATGATATTAGAGTCCCGATTCCTGTTGTCGATGAGGGTTCCACCTCAGCAAAGAAGTCTGGTGGCTATATAGCATCACTTCTTTTGGCTCCTAGAATGGATGTTGGAAAAGCTCTGTCACAGACAGAACTTCTCAACTTTGGGACTGGATCGCATCATCAATTTCAGCTGAGCCATGAACTACCTGCCATCGCAGATTTCTCTGTGGGCACTACTTCTGAGCAAGCGATTTCATCCACTTCTTCTGACCACAGAACTAAAATTCCAAAGAAATGCAAGTTCTTTGGTTGCTCAAAGGGAGCACGGGGGGCATCAGGCCTTTGTATTGGTCACGGGGGCGGACAGCGATGCCATAAGCCAGGTTGCAACAAGGGAGCTGAGAGCCGAACAGCATATTGCAAGGCCCATGGTGGAGGAAGAAGGTGTCAACACTTGGGTTGCACTAAAAGCGCAGAGGGGAAGACAGAAAATTGCATCGCCCATGGTGGTGGCAGAAGATGTGGGTTTCCAGGGGGATGCGCTAAGGCTGCACGAGGCAAGTCAGGGCTTTGTATTAGACATGGCGGGGGGAAGAGGTGTAAGGTTGAAGGCTGCACCCGTAGTGCTGAAGGACAGGCTGGGTTGTGTATTTCTCATGGGGGTGGACGCCGTTGTCTACACCAAGCATGTACGAAGGGTGCTCAGGGGAGTACCATGTTCTGCAAAGCTCATGGTGGGGGAAGGCGATGCATATTTGCAGGATGCAGCAAAGGAGCCGAAGGGAGTACGCCGTTGTGCAAGGGACATGGTGGGGGAAAGCGCTGCCTGTTTGATGGTGGTGGAATTTGTCCAAAAAGTGTCCATGGAGGGACAGACTTTTGTGTTGCCCATGGTGGTGGAAAGAGGTGTGTTGTGCCAGGCTGTACAAAGAGTGCGCGTGGCCGTACTGATTGTTGTGTCAGGCATGGTGGTGGGAAGCGGTGCAAGTTTGAAGATTGTGGGAAGAGTGCCCAAGGTAGCACTGATTTCTGCAAGGCTCATGGTGGGGGTAAACGATGTACCTGGGGTGAGGGAAAATGTGAGAAGTTTGCCAGGGGGAAGAGTGGTCTATGTGCTGCGCACAGCAGCATGGTCCAAGAGAGGAAGGCAAACAAGACTGGTTTGATCGGACCAGGACTCTTCCATGGCCTTGTATCTGCTTCGTCAGTTGCAGGGAGCAGCATAGACACCAACCATTCATATTCTGGAGTCAGTGCTGTCTCGGACTCCATTGATTCCCTAGAAAAGCCAGCAAAAAGACAACATCTGATACCAGCACAAGTACTGGTTCCTCTTTCAATGAAGGTCTCTTCGTCTTGTACAGGTTTTATGAATACTGAGAACCTAGAGGAAGGTACAAATGGCTATGGTGCCAGCAATGGTGGGATAAAGGGTTGTGATTATCTGGTCCCTGAGGGAAGAGTCCATGGTGGCGCCCTTATGTCATTGTTTGGTGGAAATCTGAAGAATTCAATCGATGGAGTTTGAAGCTGGTGAATTCCAGTCGTCGAAATATATCCAGGAAGAAAATTTCCAATGATGAAATTGTGGGCTGAAATTCATTGCTCCCTCAACTTTGTACATTTGGTCACACGAAACCCTGCTACTCCCAAGCAAAAGACGATATGAGATCTTCTGTACAATTGCATCACAACAAGTGGCTTCCACCATTCAGTAATGGAAATGGATGAAGGGGCTGAGGTTGGAAGTAAATAGACTAGTTTAATCCAATCAAAGATTTAACCAAATGTGTAAATAGAGGGACCATGGTGTGATTCATAGCTTGAAATAGTGTGTACAAAAGTGTGAAGCCTGTGTATAGTTGGTGTTAGTTATAGCGTTTATTTGTTTATGGCAGGATACTGCTGTTTGAGACTTTGAGGCACTTAAATTTCTCTAGCTAGACAGCTCGACATTGCTGCGTGAGGCATTGATTTCATGGGATCAATAGCCGCCATTGCTTCCGGCGGCCCCTCCCGCCGTGGAATTATTCCTCTTATTTTCTGTGCAAAACTACCATTTTTTTGACGTGGAAGGATTCTTATTACACTTGTATCATGCATGTTTTAGAAGATAACTACAATCATGAATGAAGATATAAATATACATCATAAGCTATGGTGGCTGAGATTCCAGCCTTTGACTTTCCGACATGAAGGCCAGTATCACAGAGGCACTCGTGCTGAATGATGATGTTTTCGACACGTCTATTACTCACAAGGAGATAGGAAAAGTCAACAAGGCAGAATGGCGACAGATTAATGCTATTGGTTGTTTTGTGGGTAAGGAATGTTTTGATTGGTTGATGGGTGATGAGGCTTCCTATTTTCTTTTTCTTTTTTAAAATGGGCTAGGTTTTAATGGAAAGGAGGATAATGCTATTTGGCTTTGTTGGGCAGAAAATGATTTTTTAAAAATAATTTTAAAAATAATTTTATGTTTGTTTGTTATTAGAAAAGTTGGTCAATAGAAAACACTTTTCAGTTAAAGAAAATTTGACTTAGTTTTTAAGAAAGTGTTTTTCTTTTATTTTGGACGGAAAACACTTTCCAGAAGTTGGAAAAATTTAGAAATGTCATATTATTTGTTGATTATATCAAATTTGGTCCTCAAAACTTTTGATTGTTATATATATATATATTTTGAATATTTGTTTTTCAATTTCATCCCTTAAAATTTAATTTTTATATTAAACTTTGGTTCTTATTTTTATAATTGTTATTTGCTTTTTTCTTATTATTTTTTAATTGAAATTTTTTATCTATCAAATTTGATCCTCATTCTTTTAATTGTTGCTTATTTTATTTGAAATAATTTATGAAATTGTAATAATTATTATTTTAATTTCTTTATCTTTTAATTTTTTTATTTGTTAGATTTGATCTCTATTATTTTGATTATTATTTATTTTATTTGAGATAATTTATAATTTTTTTTTCAATTTTATTCTCATTCAACTTTTTAATTTGTAAGATTTGTTCCTTATTATTTTAATAAATTTTAAAAAAATAAAACATTAATAAGTTATTTTCCAACTTATTTTTTATGACATAAACAAACACTGGAAATTATTTTCCAACTTATTTTTTATGACATAAACAAACACTGGAAATTATTTTCCAACTTATTTTTCATTACACTACCAAACATCAATAGGTCTTGAAGAGACTTCCGTTGTGCCCTTAAAAGGGAGGATCATCTTGGTCCAGACAATTCATCTGGAGGGATGTGGGATGAAGAATCAACGATCCAATTAGTGTTTGCGTGATGAGTGTGGTTAAACTCTTGGCGGAACACCTCCTCTTTCTGCCATTCCTCCCATCTCTCCGCCAAGCCATCCCCTTCCAGCATTCTGACCACTTCTGACATCTTTGGTCGTTCCATTGGGGAGCTTTGTGTGCACAGTAGAGCCACTTGGATCAGATTGTCAACCTCATCATCGATGTAATTTCCCGTCAGATCAGCATCAACCAGCATCTCCAACTTCTTATCTTTTAGAAGTCCCTTCACCTGAAATTTCAGAGATGAAGTCAGACTGAAAGAGAACAAAAACAAGAAAGCAAAGGAAACCATTTGCGAGACTTGAGCCCAATACCTACCTCTGTGCTTTGAAGAGACTATGAATAGACAGCAGTAAAAAAGTATGGACATTGAACTGACAAAGTTTTAACCTTGTAAAATCAAGCTCGTTGCAAACTGGGTCAATCATGTCAAATGTGGAGGGCTTCATTTATGAGCTAGAAACCATTTGATGTATTATAGATCAAAGCAAACTCTATCTATTTGTGAAAAAAACAAAAAGAAGCCAGTTCAATTTGATTAGATTTATTCATATCAACACAGGAAAAGCATAGGGGGGTGTTTTGGTGCTGATTGTAGAGGCTCTATGAACAATATAAAACATTACAACCATTGTATTTATTGATTTACAGCTCCTTTCCTAATCTAGCAAGGACTTAAGAATCTTAAACCACCAATATAACTATTCTTGACTAATAAAATAAATATTATAGAGAAATAAACCTACACAAGCAAGCTTAGTCTAGTGGTTGTATTCATGTAGCTTCTTTTCTTAAAAAAAAAAACAAAAAACAAAGAAAACAAAGAAAGAAAGAACCTAGACCTAAGCAATTTTCCAGTAAACATAAAAATTACTAAAATACTCCAGAATTCTAGAATTTAAATTAAGATGCAAAAATCTTATCTGTTTTTCACCTACATCACATTTTCCTTGACCACCTCAGCAAAAATATGAAAATCCCAAGTGATGAAGGATTCTAGAAAATTCACCATCTTCCAATGTCATCAAAGTTCTAATGTAAGACAACGGGGGAATGCAGCGAATACATACCCAATCAAGTAACATTACATCATCGTCATTTGCAAGCCGAGCAAGATCAAAAGCCCTCTGTCCAGTGATAAGTTCAAGAAGCATGACACCATACCCGAAAACATCAGTCTTCTCTGAAGACTTTCCTGTTGATTGGTATTCAGGTGCTATATGCCCAATTGTGCCACGTACTGCAGTAGTAACATGAGTATCTTTGTAGTCCATGAGTTTTGCCAGCCCAAAATCTCCAACAACTGCTTCAAATTCCTCATCTAACAAAATATTTGCGGCTTTCACATCGCGGTGAATAATCTTAGGATCACAATGATCGTGCAAATAAGCCAACCCTCGTGCGGATCCTAATGCAATTTGCTTCCTTATTGGCCATTCAAGTGGGGATTGTGATTCCGAACGCTCTGCTTAAGGCGTCAATTTGAGAAAAAAACAATAATTCATAAAACAGGCCTTGGGGTTATTAGAAAGTTCAATAACTTGTCTACAAATAGAGCCAGTATACAAACTTCTAAAATGTGTAGCAACTTCCATGCTTTTGCAATACCATATATATATATATATATAGATTTCCTTTTTTCTCTAATTTTCTTTTGGCACAAAAAGAAGAATCTTGTTAAGAGAGAGAATAACACGAGGAATATAAGATAATAAAATAATCATGTCCAATTTTTTATATTCTTTCTCTAATTTTCTAGTTTTTATTTAACTATCTTTTTTAAACAATGATTAGGGACGTTTTGTGTACAAAGAGGGGTTTAGGTAACATTTTCTTAAACATGAAGGGGGGTTTAGTCAAAACTTCAAATTTTTGGAAGAATTTCACTCTCAAGGGGGTTATTGTAATTTACCCTAAAAAAGGAAGAAAAACAATAAAATAAAATTAAGTTGACAAAGCATATTTTTCCCACGGAATGTATAATGAGGAAATACAAAGATCCCTGCAGGCTGAAAAGGCACTAAACAAAGAAGCCAAAATGCAAGATTAGGAATTGCAATTGGAGAATTTCTATTAAAATTAGAATTGAAAATAAACTAATGTTAAGATTAAAGATTGAAATCCTTAGTTGACCAGAATATGGACTTGATGTCACAAAAATATGCAAAATATATAAAGCTACCTTAAGGGGAAAAAACTGAAATGGATTGGCATCATGGAAAAGGAATCACTTATAAATTACATAACAAAAGGAGATAAATATAGCAAAGAAAGATGCTGGCTGATAGCAGTACCTCTTAAGCATGATGCTACACTTCCATTAGCCATATAAGGATAGACAAGCAACCTCTCAGTTGGAGTCATGCAAAAGCCACGTAGACGAAGCAAGTTCCGATGCACAGCCATGCTGATCATCTGAACTTCTGTCTGGAACTGCAGTTCCCCACCCTGGGTGCGCTCCTCTTTCAGTCTTTTGACAGCCACTAGAGAACCATCAGTTAAACGTCCTTTATAAACCTTTCCGAACCCACCCCTGCCCAAAATGTTTTTGTGACTAAAATTGTCAGTTGCAACTTGTAGCTCACGCAGAGAAAACCTTTTAAGCTGTCCAAGATGAACTTCTGGGTCCTCTTCAGCTGCACAGATGTAGATGGAGTGAAAATGCATCCTAAACAGAATAAATTTCAGTTCTGATCAATCATGACCTCTTTCAAAAAAAACACTGACCAGGTACATCAAAGAAGTGGTCCTGTGGTTTTCTATTTCGCCAATAAGCAAGTACCATTGCAGCGCCAGCAAACAGAAGAGCAGCACCAGCAGCAACTCCCCCAGCAATAGCTCCAGTGGCACTATTTCCTATTGCAAATGATATTTCAAAAATTTACCATGCCAAGAATGTATTCAGAAATACCCAGAACAACATACATTTTCAAATGGAAGAGACCTTCAAACTCAACACCTAGACGACATGAGGTGCTTATCTTAAACCCTCTCAGCCCCTTCCCCCTTTTGGTTAAATAAGAAAATAAAAAGTTGAAATTGTAGCTGACCATTAGAAGGACCCCTTGATGGTGGAGAAAGAGGAGGACCCCTTGATGGTGGAGAAAGAGGAGGACCCGTTGATGGTGGAGAAACCGTAGTTAAATTCACAGGAATCGTTCCCGACAAGGTGTTGTTGTTGAGACGCCTATTTCACAAAACAGAAGAGTCATGTCCTGAATCTCCATTACACTTGCTAGACTACATTTAAACAAAACAGCCAGTGCACGTGCAGAAAAAACTTTATGCACTGCTAGATGTGGAAAGCCAGATTTCTAGATGGAACTTGCTATCACTTGAAGTGCAAAATATTGCTTATCAACAAACTGTGTAATCTGATTTATCATAAAACATGCACTGATATATTACTGAGTGGGATATGCCTTACTTCACCCCTCATCTCTTCAGTGAAATTTGTCAGTGCCATGAAACTTATTATGGTAAAAGTAGGAAAAAAAATCTTCATTTCATATTGCCACAAAAAGAACAGCCATGTAAAGTGTACAGCCAAAGTGCACACATACATACCCATTTCTTTATAACATAATGCCTACTCTGATTATCATAAAATATTGTATGGACCAATTACTGCCTGCACATGCATTACTTCAACCCTTGCCTATTCTTCAGTGAAATTATGCAAGTGAAAGCAAAATTATTATGATAAAAGATGGAAAAATATCTCTCTTCTTTTCATACTGCCACAAAAAGAACAGCTATGGAAGGGACACAGCCAACACACACACACACACACACACACACACACACACATGCAAGTCTTGTCAGTGGACTCAAACTTCCATGAGAATATAAAAGACACAGCAAATGAGTTCCAAGTTTTACAGAAATATTGGATGAAAGGAATGGTTTCATACAAGAAACGTAGTTTCTGAAGCTTGCCCAATGTCTGAGGAATCGGACCAGTTAAGTTGTTCAAGTAAAGATCCAAGCTCACCAAGTTTGTCAGATTCCCAAGCTCATCTGGAATTTGTCCAGTTATGTTATTGCTGTAAAGTTCCCTGTCAAAAGAGCTCCATTTACCAAGTGTAATTCAATGACAGAAAAAGGGACGGGGTTTCAACAAAAGCGTGCCTTAAAAAAATATTTAATTCCAGGTAATGCAACTCATCTATCAACTGTTGCTAGGAAATGGATGGTAGGGGAAAAAATTCTCGTATGGTATAGCTAATATTAGATGGTTTCCAAATTATAGATATACACAAAAAACATGTCGAGAGTCTATGAAATGCGATGTCACTTTAAAACCTTGGTATGTATTAGCAGGATCATGTCTAGAATCAATTCATTCAAGTAGATTTAGATAGCTCTTTTTCAAGTGGATATAGGGCAAAGCAGGCTCCATGGGTATGGAAAATCGATATGGATATGGATATAAGCTGACTGTTTTTCCTCTCTTCTTTTCATTTTTAATAGGCACATATAATGAACCATTCTTCCATACAATCTACTTTATGCACAATTCATGATGTGAAGCAATCAAACAAAGAAGAACTCGAACGACTTACAAGTACTGCAAATTTGAAAGCACCCCAAGTTGCGTAACCAGTTGACCAGATAGATTTGCATTTCCAAGATCACTGAAAGTAAAAGTAGCGAGTTGTTAACTATGTTAGCCGCCGCCATCATCATCATCATCAAGTAAATTTAAACTACCAACTCAATAAATAAACTTACACATGCGTGACACTATTTTCATTATTGCATGTAACATGAAACCAAGAGCAGGGATTGACGTGAGTGGCATCCCAACTTTGAAGAACATTGTTCGGATCAAGTAAATTCGTCTTTAATGCATTCAAGGCATCGCCTGTCTTGCCACATAAAACCATATCATGCAAATTTGGTAACCGACATGTAAAAAAAAAAAACAAGAAGAAGAAGAAGAAGAAGCATACCTTCTGCATTACTGGAGACCCTGACGACGACCAAATGAAAGACCAAAAAGAAAGCAGAGGTCCAGATCGCCCACATCCCTTTTCCTTTATTTCTTAAATCCAGAAATTTATTTCATTTCTTTAGCCCACCTTGACTTTGCACAGAAGAACAAAATTACAAGAATCAAACCCGTTGACCCAAATCACTAAAATCAAAACTTGATTGAAAAAGAAAATAGATAATAGCACTTGTTATTTCTAATAAAACAGATGACAGAAATGGAGCAAGTAAATAAATGGAGAGAACTAGATAGTTGGCACGTAATTTGCTAGGAGTTTGGCTGATTTTTTTTTTCTTCTTAGTGTTATCAATATATTTTAAAGAATAAAAAAGTTATAGAAAGAGAATTGAAAAAAAAATATCAATTTCTAATAATAAAAATATAAAAGGATGAAATAAAAAAAATAAAAAAAACCAATGGAAAAAAAGTTACGGTTAGTGCAGGTTCAATGATTGGAAAGGACAATTGGGCAATGAAAAAAAAACCACGATAACCAGAACAAAAAAAATATATATTCTCAGTTAATTAAAAATTAATGGGGAATACAATCATTAACTTTAATACTCATAAAAATAATTAAAATATATGAAAACTGATTTGAATATTCATGTTAATTAAAATTTTTTTTTAAAAAAAGTGTGAACTCTCAGTATGGTCACAAAGCCGGGAGAATTGTATAGAAAATAATAATAAAAAATTATAATGCTAAATTTCTAATAAATTCAGTATCAACGGATGAAGTTGAAGTCAATTAATATAAAGTACCTAAATAAATAAACATAAGCAAAACCAAGAAGCTTATCAAATTCATGATGTAAATTATATAAATAAGATAATTTAATAAAAAATAAAATATAAAAAATATAAAATTAAATTATCAACCTTGTTGAAAAACAAAATCAGAAAAATATTCAATTTCTAATACGATATCTTTTTGCCTTGAAAAAGTAACACACAGGTTTTTGTCAATGTCATGCACGCTACGACAGCTGCTACAGGGGGAGATGCTTAATTTTTCAGTCATTGGAGCAGAGGTTGAATCTGGATATATCTCCTGCTTCGTTAATGGTAAATGGAACACTGCAGGCTTGTAATTAGGAGTAGCAAAGCCGAGGAAGTTTTCACGGAAGTTTCCTAACCTCCATACGTGGCTTCCATTTCTGTCAAAGGCAACTTTCAATCATCTTGCGGCTCCAGAAATGAAAAATAAAAATATAGAAAATTATTAAGTATTGCTATTAAAAATAAATACTTGTAAAATTAAAAATAAATTAAATATTAAAATATCTGTTTGAGATTATAATTATTTTATAGAAAATAAATTAAAATAATTTATGAAAAAAAAAATCAAAATCTAGTAAATATTGAAAAAAAAATAAAAAAAATTGAAAAGAAAAAAAATATATATATATAAAATTCACTAAACAGCGAGAGAGAATATCCCAGTATTTTTGTTTGTCCGTGTTCAGTAATCGTTCAAAGGTTCTCATTCCTTTCGCTTCGTGTCAGATTGATGAAGCTGAAGATTTGTGAAGAAAGGAGCATAAGAGGCTCCAAAGTTCTAAGCACAGCAATTCTGGCTTAAAGGGTTTTATTGTTGGTTCTGAATTTTGCAAAGATGGACAGGTCAGATACTTCAGGCTTTGTAAGTGGTGGAGGTAGAATATTGGGAATTTTCCATTTCTCTATACCTTGTACCTGTTAGTATCCTCTGTCGAAATATTTTCTGCCAGATAAGCCTCTTGTTCCCCAGTGCTACAGTTTAGTGCTTCTGGACAATGAATCTTATCAAAAAGGGCCCACGATTTTCTCATAATAATGAGCTTCCAAAGAATGACTGTTTTGGTGATACCGCTTTGAGCTTGAACTGCCTTGGATATGGAGGAAGCAGTTCGACCAGTGCTGAGGGCGCTGATAATAATCTTAAGGTTGATTTCTCTAATGCTTCTGATGACGGTTGCAAGTTGGTGCTTGGATTGGGTCCAACACCAAGTGCATATTTTGATGATTGTTACAGCTTTGGGGTCAACAAAAATAAAGGGCTGGTTTCTGGTGCTATATTTCCCAAGGGGCTGTTGTCTGAGAGCGATTCAATCCTAAAACTTGGCCTTTCTGGAGGGGCCAAGGAAGCTTTGAGTGGCCTCGGCTGTTCAATTGAGGGGACTGATACAGATTCTCCTATGCTGAACCAAATTTCTGGTGATGATATTAGAGTCCCGATTCCTGTTGTCGATGAGGGTTCCACCTCAGCAAAGAAGTCTGGTGGCTATATAGCATCACTTCTTTTGGCTCCTAGAATGGATGTTGGAAAAGCTCTGTCACAGACAGAACTTCTCAACTTTGGGACTGGATCGCATCATCAATTTCAGCTGAGCCATGAACTACCTGCCATCGCAGTGTAGAAACAAATTTTCTACCAGTCAAATTTCGCCATGTGTTATTTTATTCTTTAAAAGAAAAGATAAAATAAAATTAAAATAAATGACATGGAAAATAAATGAGCCTTCATATATTTCTTGGCCAATGAAAAGTTGACACTTGGAATGAGATATTCAAGATATCTTGTCATAAATGCAAGATCCCATCAAATATCTTGTTATAAATGCAAGATCCCGTCAATAAATATCAACCAATAAAATTATGCCATGTGGCATTGGAAAAGGACTTGAGAGCCCTTACAGATCTCTATAAATAGAAGGCCTCAACCTAAAGGAAGGAGGATTTCAGGAGATACAAATTTCCTTCAAGACAAGCTCTGCAAGCAAGGAAGCTCTCGCTCTCTCTCTCTCTTCAAGCAAGGAAGCTCTCTCAAATAGTTCTCAAGCCTCCTTCATCTACGCTTGAAGTCTACAAAGAACGAAGCTCTGTTGGATCAAGCCTAAACGCCCCATAAGAGTTCTTCAACAACACTTTGAAGACACATCAAAGGTACACTTCAAAGCATCAAATCACCAAATCTCGCTTCGCAATAGACGCCCAAATTCGTGTTCTTGCAAAGCACAAATCTTGGCTTGATTACTCAAATAAATCAAGTCGCCATATATCAAATCCAAGGGAAGAATCAGAGGATTGTCATATTCTTTTTTGAAAGAATATATTACATAGAGATTGTACCCATTCATATATTTAATAAAATCATATATTTGTACACGTGTGCTTGTTTAATTTCAGGTGCTCAAAATTGTGTCTACAAATTTCTGGCGACTCCACTGGGGAAATCTTTACCTCTCATCTCTTCCCTTCAAGAAAGAATTTTCAACAAACTCTCAATGGCAACTAGGAGGAACATGATCACCATTGTCGCTTCAAAAAGCAACAAGGCCACTGATTCAAGTCACCAACATACTATTGAAGATTCTTCAACCCCGCCATTGAAAACAAAATCCATCATCGAGTTGTATGAACAAACTAAGCCGACTCTCAAGTTGACATCAACTTCGAATGCAAGAGGGGCACAAGATCTCGCCTCAAAGATGAAGCCACAAGCAACTCCACTACAAGAGTCAAGTGGGACGCGCGAAATTCTCTTCGGCACTCAAGGCGACTTCGACAATTCACCTATGGAAACTTCTCCGTGTCAATCACCAAGTAAGGCTTCGGGTTTTGGCACCATGTCAGTGATGATGACCGAGACAACATCTTTAGAGGATCAAGTGGCTAACTTGACAAAACTCATCGAGGGGTTTTCGACTTCACTCAAGGCAAAAGACCACGAGATAGCAAAGTTAATGAACAAACTTGAGAGCTTGAATGAAGGAGGCCAAACCTTGACTACCAAGGCTTTTCAAGCAGATCAACTAGATGTCATTGAGGAGTCTACAACCGGAGCTGCGAAGAATGTACGCGGTATTACTGATGGCATTTTCACCACAAATCAACTGAAAGAACTCATCAAGGAAGCCATCACAGACCTGGTGGAAAGCTCAATTCAACCCTCGTATTAGTATGCGAAGCCGTACACCCAAAGAATCGACCTGTTAAAGATGCCTCTAAGTTACCAACCACCAAAGTTTCAACAATTCGATGGCAAGGGAAATCCTCGGCAACACGTAGCTCACTTTGTGGAGACTTGCAACAATGCTGGGACTAATGGTGATCTCATGGTAAAACAGTTTGTTCGTTCCTTAAAAGGTAATGCCTTTGACTGGTACACTGACTTGGAGTCTGGCTCGATTGATACTTGGGAGCAGTTGGAGCGCGAGTTTCTTAACCGCTTTTACAGCACTCGTCGTGTGGTTAGCATGATTGAACTCACTAATGCACGTCAATGGAAGGAAGAGCCTGTCATCGACTACATTCATCGGTGGAGAAACCTTAGCCTCAACTGTAGAGATCGGCTCACCGAAACTTCTGCGCTAGACATGTGTATTCAAGGGATGCATTGGGGACTGCGCTATATTCTACAAGGCATCAAACCAAAGTCTTTTGAAGAATTGGCTACTCGTGCACACGATATGGAACTTAGCATTACGACGGCTGAAAGTTCATTATTACCCATGCAAGAGCCTAAGAGAAATAAGCCTGAAGGTCGTAGATTCGGAAAGAGCACTCTAAAGGTGGAAGGAAAGCAATCTTTAGTAGTTAACTCGGCTGCTGTAAGGGTACCAACTGGAGTTAAGAGGAATGATCATGCAATGCCGACTACTTTTCAAAAGGGTGAAAGAAAGAAACCATCCTTGAAAGAGCGACAAGAAAATGTGCATCCATTCCCCGACTCAGACATATCTAGGATGCTGGATGATTTGCTTGAGTCAAATATCATCGAGTTACCGGAGGTGAAGCGACCTGATGAAGCAAACCAAGTGGACAATCCAAACTATTGCAAATACCATCGCTTGATTAGTCATCCCATAGAGAAGTGCTTTGTGCTGAAAGATAAGATCATGAGGCTACACGAGAATGGAGATATCATTTTCGATGATGAAGTAGCAGCCTCTAATGTCACAACCATGGTCAATTTAGGACCACGCCAGTCACTCCCTACAATAAGTTTTGGCTCCTTTGAACCTATAGAGCTTGACATCGTTTTGCCTACGAGCTTCACTGCATCCTCAAGTCAAACTCCATGTATAACCCTCGCACCTCATGTTGACAACTCGAAACTTGATTCATCTGAAAATTATGATGACAAAGGATGGACTTTAGTCACGCGTAAAAGAGGAAGGAGGAAGCACATGCAGATGACAAAGCCAACTAGAATGAGAATCTCAATGGTGAGGAAGCTAATTGATGAGCCGATACGCCGAAAGACTGAACGAAAGTCCATGCCAGCCAGAAAGGAGGGTTTTTCAGCGCAAAGTCTAAGAAAGCCCATTACACTGAATGAGTACATGCCAATAGAGATGAGAAGGATTAAAAATATACATGTTACTTGCTATCATGTTGATGAAGAGAAAACTCCTATTGAACCTGTCATGAAGGAAGGTTATGATGACTCTTTAAATTTATCTCACGGTGTATGCACAATAGAGATATCCTTCAACGATGAAGACTTGTTGCTTGGATCAAAACTCCATAACCGACCTCTTTTCATTAAAGGATACGTTGATCAAAAGATGGTGAATCGTATCTTAGTGGATGATGGCTCAGCGGTCAATATACTACCTCTTAAGACTATGAAAGAACTAGGGATTCCTATGGATGAACTTTTCCCAAGTCATTTGATGATTCAAGGTTTTAATCAAGGAGGGCAAAATGCCATTGGAAAGATAAGACTCGCAATGCACATGGAAGATATGGAATCCAATGCACTTTTCCATGTCATAGATGCCAAAACTACCTACAATATGTTGCTTGGGCGACCATGGATACATGAAAATGGTATCATCTCCTCAACACTCCACCAATGTTTTAAGTATTGCCGAGATGGACAAATAAGAAAGATAGTGGCGGACACCGACCCCTTCACCATAGCTGAAGCTCACTTTGCAGACGTAAAATTCTATTTCAAGTCAAATGTGATGGAAGAGCTACGATCCCCACTTGACCATCTAGGAGAAGGAAGAATTGACTCCAAAAGCTCAAAAGGGCATAAGTCATCTGCAAATGAAGGGGTGTCTCAGCCAACAAGGAATAAAGGAAAAGAAAAGGTGGTAGAAAACTTTGTTGACAATAAGCTACCAAGTAAAGCCACAGTACTCCGATATATCCCAGTATCAGCGATATATCCCAGTATCAGCAAGAAAAGAGGGTCAATCTTCTTTTGCCAAGGAT
This sequence comes from Populus simonii, assembly GCA_007827005.2. Classification (NCBI taxonomy): domain Eukaryota; kingdom Viridiplantae; phylum Streptophyta; class Magnoliopsida; order Malpighiales; family Salicaceae; genus Populus; species Populus simonii. The sequence continues at coordinate 21,241,232 of CM017464.2, forward strand.
GAAGAGAAGATCAACAAGGGGCTTGAAAACTTGACCTTGCCAGCTACTAATCTCGCCTTGAACAAGGTCTCAAAACCTTTATTAAAAGGGTTTGTTCATCAAACCGAGTCAGTGGTGATAAATCCTAGAGGACTCCCTGATAAACGGGCGAATGGCTTTGATCCCAATGCTTATAAGCTTTTAGCCAGGGGTGGTTATAGTCGTGAGGACATCAATAAGTTAGCAAAGGATGGTGATACTACTCAACTTGAAGGTAAACAAGTTTCTGCAAGGACTAGAAAGGCATGGAGAGAGAAGAGAACTTCTGGCAAAACTTTAAGGGCTGGTCTTGGATACGAGTCTTCCACACCGCTGCATTTTCAAATTAATAAAGAAGCCTCGCAATACATAAGTGCGGAAGAAGTGAAGGACAAACAACAAAGTCAGTTGGCACCTCTTAGAGCTTCAGTTTGGGATCGTCTTGGTGGAACTACAAGTCGTGCTCCTGTTTTGCCAGGATTGGAACCCAAAATAATGGAAAGGCGCTAAAACGCACATCAGTCTTTGCAAAACTTGGACAATCCATTTCAAAAGATGACAAGCATACATTCGATCATCAATCAAGTTTGATGAGTGATTCAAAGGTTCTTCGTAGCAAAATACCTTCACGCATGAAGAGACAATGTGCATGGGTGGTGAGTGCTGAGGAGACATTGAAAGGAAAAACACGTATAATAGTGATAACAAACCCCTCTAATAAAGAAAAAGAAGATGAAATAATATGTCTCACTTCAAATCACATCACTATTGAAGAAGATGATAATGATACGTTTGTCGTTGAAGAAGATGTTGAGGAAGCTCCACCTTCCCTTGAATCAGAAAATAAGCCTACAATGGATGAACTGTTGAAAACCCACGACCAACCTTCATCAATGCAAACTTATCACCTGAAGAGGAAGCAAATTACATGGAACTTTTAAGGGAGTATCGAGATATATTTGCTTGGTCCTATGATGAAATGCCAGGTTTAGACCCAAGGGTTGCTGTCCACCAACTAGTAGTAAAACATGGGGCTAGACCTGTAAAACAAACTCAGCGTCGCTTTCGTCCTGAACTCATATCACAGATTGAGGTTGAAGTCAATAAACTTATCCAAGCAGGTTTCATTCGTGAGGTCAAGTATCCTATATGGATTTCAAATATTATGCCAGTAAAAAAGAAGAATGGCCAAATGCGTGTTTGCGTGGATTTTCGAGACCTTAACAATGCTTATACCAAAAATTACTTCCACTTCCAATTACCGAGATCATGGTCGACGCTACCACAGGTCATGGGAGATTAACCTTCATGTACAGTTCATCTGGCTATAATCAAATTAGAATGGCACCTGCAGATGAGGAGAAGACGGCTTTCCGGACTCCGAAAGGGATATATTGCTACAAAGTTATGTCGTTTGGCTTAAAGAATGCAGGTGCCACTTATCAAAGGGCGATGCAGAAGATTTTTGATGATATGCTTCACCAACATGTTGAATGCTATGTTGACGACCTCGTGGTGAAATCAAAAGAAAAAGAAAATCATTTGCAAGATCTTCGTCTGGTATTTGAATGATTACGTCGATTCCAGCTAAAAATGAACCCACTAAAATGCGTATTTGGTGTGTCATCAGGCAAATTTCTAGGGTTTATAGTTCGACATCGAGGGCTTGAGATTAACCAGTCTAAGATTGAAGCCATTCTAAAAATGCTGGAGCCAAGGAACATCCATGAGTTGAAGAGTCTCCAAGGAAAGTTGGCCTATATACGGAGATTTATTTCTAACTTAGCAGGTCGATGTCAACCATTCACCCACTTAATGAAGAAGGATACGTCATTTTATTGGGATGAAGCTTGTACTAATGCCTTCAACAAGATAAAAAAATACTTGTTGAATCCGCCTGTCCTTCAAGCACCGGTACCGGGATGCCCACTTATCCTCTATATTGCAGCTCAAATACGTTCCTTGGGGGTATTGTTGGCGCAACAAAATGATGAAGGCAAGGAAAGTGCTCTCTACTACCTTAGTAGGACATTAAATGAGGCTGAACTGAATTATTCTCCAATAGAGAAGACATGTCTAACATTAATGTTTGCAATAAAGAAGCTAAGACATTACCTCCAAGCGCATTCAGTAAGACTAATCTCCCGAGCTGACCCTCTCAAGTACATCATCTCAAGACCAGTACTATCAGGAAGATTGGCAAAATGGGCTTTATTGCTTCAAGAATTTGAAATTGTCTACGTCTCATAAAAGGCTATCAAGGGGCAAGCACTAGCTGATTTTCTCGTTGATCATCCTATTCCCGATGAATGAAAGTTCTCTGAAGACCTGCCTGATGAGGACGTTTTGTTTATTGAAATGTCAGAACCATGGAAAATGTTCTTTGATGGCGCAGCACGACAAGATAGAGCCGGGTTGGGGTTATATTCATCACATCGGAAAGAGAGGTCTTGCCTTTCTCCTTTTCACTTACCGAATGTTGTTCTAATAATATGGCCGAATATCAAGCCTTTATTCTTGGGTTGGAAATGGCAGTGAATATAAAGATGTCTCGCCCTAAAGTTTTTGGGGATTCTCAATTAGTCATCAGACAACTCCTCTTACTAAATGAAGTCAAGAAGCCGGAATTCATCCCATATCACAAGTATGCACTTAAACTGATAACATCACTTGATTGTGTCACTTTAGAACATGTGCCACGAAAAGAGAATAAGCAAGCCGATGCCTTAGCAAATCTTGTGTCAACATTAGCATCATGTAGTGAGGAGATAAAAGTCCTTGTATGTCAAAGATGGGTCGTTCCACCACTAAATCATGACATAGAAGAGAAAGAACAAGTGGGTGTAGTTTCTGTCTACGAGATTGAAAGAGAAGACTGGCGTCAGCCACTTATCGATTATTTGAGACATGGAAAGCTACCTAAAGACCTACGCGATAACACAGAGGTGAGGCGAAGAGCTTCTCGCTTCATATACTTCCAAGGCACTCTTTACCGACGCTCTTTTGACGGAGTCTTTTTGCGATGTCTCGGAGAAGAAGAAGCAACAAAAGCACTAGAGGAAACTCACTCAGGGATATGTGGAGCACACCAATCAGGCCCTAAACTTCACTTTCGGATAAAAAGAATGGGATATTACTGGCCAACAATGGTGAAGGATTGCATAGACTATGCTAGAAAATGTCAAAGTTGTCAATTGCATGCTAATTTGATCCATCAGCCACCCAAGCCTTTACACCCGACAGTTGCCTCTTGGCCTTTTGATGCTTGGGGACTTGATGTGCTAGGACCATCGCCGAAAAGCTCTGGGGGGCATCTTTACATATTGGCTGCAACAGATTACTTCTTAAAGTGGGAAGAAGCTGCAGCATTAAAAGAGGTCAAGAAAGAGACAGTTGTAAACTTCATTCGAACAAACATCATTTACCGTTATGGGGTACCAAGATACATCATAACCGATAATGGAAAGGAGTTCTACAATACAGCCATGAACAAGTTGTGTGCACAGTTCAGTTCAAACAACATAACTCCTCTATGTACAATGCTCCGGCTAATGGTTTGGCAGAAACCTTTAACAAGACTTTATGCAACATTCTCAAGAAGGTGGTGAATCGCTCGAAGAAGGACTGGCATGATAGAATTAGGGAGGCACTATGGGCTTATCGTACTACATTCCGAACACCGACTCAAGCTACTCCATATTCCTTGGTGTACGGGGTTGAAGCTGTTCTTCCATTAGAATGTCAAATTCCATCTTTGAGAATCGCAATCCAAGGACTTTCCAATGAAGACAATGTTTGTCTACGCCCTGAAGAGCTTGAAGCTTTAGATGAAAAACGTCTTGAGGCACAACAGCGATTAGAATGTTATCAAGCACGACTTTGTAGGGCTTTCAACAAGAAGGTGCGACCACGCTTATTCCAAGAAGGAGATCTTGTCTTGGCAGTACGACGCCCAATAATCATGTTAAAACGGATGGGCAACAAATTCCTCTCCAAATGGAATGGCCCTTATGTGGTTCAAGAAGTCTACACCAATGGAGCTTACAAAATTGTCGATGAGAATGGATTGAGGATTGGGCCTATCAACGGCAAATTCTTGAAAAGATACTATGCTTGAAATCTGATGTAGCTCCTGGCCCGCACGAGCTAAAAACTGTGAAAGGCATAAAAAAAAACAAACAAACAAAATTGAACTATGTTATGACTTAATCCTTTATCCACAAAGGTACGTAGGAAACTTGGAATTCATTCCGAGTACAGTCATGCCAAAAAAAAAAGTCTTTGACAAAAAAAAAATCTTTTGAACTATGTTGTGACTTGATCCTTTATCCACAAAGGTACGTAGGCAACTTAGAAGTTATTCTAAGTACAGACACACATCATCCTTTAAAGCTATTTGAGCCAATATGATTGTTCGCATGGAAAAAAAGGGATAAGTAAACCTTACAACACAATCATAACATGGAAAATCAGGTGATAAGACACAAGCGAAGGCAAAATATAAACTTTATTAATAGAAAGAAGAATTCTATTACATAAAGAATGTATTCTTAACATAGATTCAATAAGCCAGTGTCACCAAAACAAAAAAAATCCAAAGCATGAGAAATCATTAGCATACTCCGGCTATGACCTTTGTTTGGTCTCCAATAGTCCTTTTAATTTTTGAAAAATGATTGCGTTAGCTTCATTTACCATAGGAGAAATAAATATTGTATTGATCTCTGCTCGAATACTGGAGGTGGTGACTTTTCTCTTAGAAAACTCGACTGTCAACAGTTGAATAGCCACATAGGAGTGAATTGGATTTTGATGACCCTGTTGGCTTTGTTGTGTTTGGGTGGATGGCCATTGCTGTCACTAAAGCTGTGAAGGATGAGGCATTCAAGGAGAATAAAATTGATCCATTAAACAAAGGCATAGCCTGAGGATGAGTTCCTTTGTAAGTTATTCTGCCCCCAACATGTGCAGGGATTGGAATCCGGTACGCGCCATTCTGCAAAATTGCCAAGTATTTGAGTTTCATTTCCTGGGAAGTTTGGGTAGTTGAAGTTCATTGTTGTAGCGCCAGTTATTGCTAATGTCGTGGTGTTCATTGAAGCAGAACTTTAGCTATTTGAAGAAGCAACATTGTCGGCAACATGGGAAGGACTCATGCTGGCTGGTCGTAGCAGCTGCTACTTCTACAACAGCTTGTTACTGATTCGTTGGGAAAAACAAAGCGGGTTCTAGTCTTTGAGCAGTTGCTGTAGAGGGATTGGTTCGGTAATAAATAGATGATAGTGGGTTGGAGCAGTGGCTACCAGCTTCTTCATTACATCCACCATAAGCTAAGCATCGTCCATCTCTGTTGCTCCACAACTGACGCAGCTGGAGTCTTCGACACACCAGCAGCTGGAGTCTTCATCAACAGTAGCTCTAACTCGGTCCACCACGAAATACAGCACCAGCATCAGCTTTAACATCAAGCAACTCTTCATTCCTCCAACAGCACCGAGATCACAGCCGTCCTCCACAGCACAGCTCCATCTCAGCTCTGTTCCAGCCCTACACCAGCAATAGTACGTAGTGATTGATGTCCACGTTATAAGCGTCCCAAGTTCTCCGGCAACAAATTTTCAATAGTGCAGCTGTTAAGAGCAACGTCATTACAAAGAATAATTGTATGCTAGGCATGGGAAACGGGCAGTCAAATCGCTTAGAAAGCTTGGGAATATCCATGAGGAAAGCAGGAGATGAGGTCAAGGGAGCTTCTTTGGCCAGCGATGCATTCTTTCTTATTGCTTGGAACGATACAGTGGAGAAGGTATGTGAAGTTAGCATTGGTGTTGTTGCAGAGCATGGTGGTAGCATCAGGAATAAGGACACCATAAAATGCTGCAACAATATACGAAAAAAAAAAGAAAAAAAAAAGAGGGAGAGAGAGACCCCCATGCATGCCTACTAAGACTGGTGGAGGCTGTGCTGACAGTAAAAGGAGAGGGAGGAGTCGTGCCAGTTATAACAGAAAGAAAGGAAATGCAGTGTTCTTTTAGTCGGAAAAACTGCAAAAGGTGATGAATAGATACTAGTCTCGTGGTGAACTGCAGAAACCGCGATGTTGATTATAAAGTTCTCAATATTCTTGAAGTCACGCAACAAATCATCTCGATACTTCAATAGGAGTGGTTAATACAACTAAATGTGGCGTGATATCAGCTGCTTTGAACCAGATTTTGAGGAAATGCAGAAAATACATTAGGGAACTCGGTGGCCATAGATGATGATGATGAAATGTGGTCTGAATAAACACTTCCTTTACTAGTTGCTGGTGTTTTACTACGAGTGGAAGCTGCAGCTATAACTGCAAATTGTCACTGCTTTTAAAGCTGAAGGATTTGTTGACTCTGCGGCTACTGTTACAACAACTCCGTGGTAATTCAATGAGAAGATGAAAGTGAGCCCATACAAAATATTACGATGATCATCAGGGGGGCAGGTCTTGCTGAAGCAAAATCTGCAAAGACACAAATAAAAAAAAAAGATTATTAGCTTCGTTTGATCCTTGGAGGTTTGTGCCGGATGGGACCAAGGAGAAGTTTGATGGCAATGGATCTGATGCAATTGGAATTAAGGGTCACAGCTTTGCTCCAGTCGACATTGATGGTCAATAAATCTGATGTTATTGACATTGATAAAGACTTGGTTGGTGATGAAAAGGACATTGAAATAGCTGCAGTGATGGTTTGGTTTCCAATAAAGAAGATCCTTTGATGGAACAGTCCACCATGGGAGTAGACTTGGCCAATCACTTTAGACCTTCAATGAGCTTTGGGAGGTTGGATACCACCTAGCAGTGAACAGCCACACGCATAATCGAAGATATATAGAGATAGCAGCAAGAATAGGGTGGGCACCTTCCTTCTCATTTTTGCAGTTGTAATAAAACAAAAAATAAATAAATAAAGGGAGACATGCATACCTGGACTGCTGGTGGAGGCTGCGTTGAAGGAACCAGGATTATTAAAACAACACAGAACGACCACAACTTATTGAATGGAAATAATATGGCTGATTCCTTTGAGAAGTAGCAACCTGTTGGTGCTAAAGAAGAAGAGAATGACGAACGCCTCCTAAGATTGATTGCCTGGCTTATTGGAGGCCGAACTGTCTGTAAAAAAAATAGAAGGGACAGTATGGTTTTTATAGCCGCTTACTCTGATGAGAGTACTCTTGCTTAATTAACATAATCAAAAGCTAGCGAACTTTTCCTAGTTGAAGAAAATTTTCCTAGTTCAATTAAGCGAAGTCGGCTACCAGTACTGGAAATTCTTTTGCTGTCTTAATAATTCATTCACGTTGGACAATTCATTCAGGAAACAAAGGATGCACATGGTAAAGCCAAAAGAAAAGGAAACAACAAATTTCCTATACTGTTGAGAAGGAATTATATAGGAAAGAGCATTTGAACGGGAATGAAGCAAATAATTCGTCAAACAATGAGTGCACACATATCAAGAGAAGAAAGAGAATATGAATCAAAATCTTTAATATGTGATAATTCATTAACCGCTACTCGGAATCATAAACGGATTGCATCATTGGATTTAGAACAACGAGATCTTTAAAACAAGATGTTACAGTGACTACGTCCAGTGAAAAACAAAAAACTTTTATGCAGCCCGGTCAAAGTGTTGGTTGCTATTCAGGTATAAAGATAAATTTTGTTTGGTCCTGAATATGCAACAGTTTCAAATGAGATATTAGACCTGAATATTCTATAATTTGATTTGATGAATCTCAATCAAGATTGATCCATAAATTTTTAATTTTAATTATTATATTTTATTTTCACAATAAAATTTATCTGCTTGTTGTGAAAATCTAATATGATTAAATCAAATTTTAGTCGAAAATATAAAACCCTCTCAACCATTTTTTTCGAGACATGTCCACTTGTTTTTAAAGTAAGTGAACTTGTCTCGAGGGGGCATCTGTAGAAACACAAATTTTCTATCAGTCAAATTTCACCATGTGTTATTTTATTCTTTAAAAGAAAGGATAAAATAAAATTGAAATAAATGACATGGGAAATAAATAAGCCTTCATATATTTCTTGGTCAATGAAAAGTTGACACTTGGGATGAGATATTCAAGATATCTTGTCATAAATACAAGATCTCATCAGATATCTTGTCATAAATGCAAGATCCCGTCAATAAATATCAACCAATAAAATTATGCCATGTGACATTGGAAAATGACCTGAGAGCCCTTACAGATCTCTATAAATAGAGGGCCTCAACCTAAAGGAAGGAGGATTCCAAGAGATACAAATTTCCTTTAAGACAAGCTCTGCAAGCAAGGAAGCTCTCGCTCTCTCTCTCTCTCTTCAAGCAATGAAGCTCTCTGAAAGAGTTCTCAAGCCTCCTTCATCTACGCTTGAAGTCTACAAAGAATGAAGCTCTGTTGGATCAAGCCTAAACGCCCCATAAGAGTTCTTCAACAACACTTTGAAGACACATCAAACGTACTCTTCAAAGCATCAAATCACCAAATCTCGCTTCGCAGTACACGCCCAAATTCGTGTTCTTGCAAAGCACAAATCTTGGCTTGATTACTCAAATAAATCAAGTCGCCATATATCAAATCCAAGGGAAGAATAAGAGGATTGTCATATTTTTTTTTTGAAAGAATATATTACATAGAGATTATACTCATTCATATATTTAATAAAATTATATATTTATACACGTGTGCATGTTTAATTTCAGGTGATCACACGCAGATTTCTCTGTGGGCACTACTTCTGAGCAAGCGATTTCATCCACTTCTTCTAACCACAGAACTAAAAGTCCAAAGAAATGCAAGTTCTTTGGTTGCTCAAAGGGAGCACGGGGGGCATCAGGCCTTTGTATTGGTCACGGGGGCGGACAGCGATGCCATAAGCCAGGTTGCAACAAGGGAGCTGAGAGCCGAACAGCATATTGCAAGGCCCATGGTGGAGGAAGAAGGTGTCAACACTTGGGTTGCACTAAAAGCGCAGAGGGGAAGACAGAAAATTGCATCGCCCATGGTGGTGGCAGAAGATGTGGGTTTCCAGGGGGATGCGCTAAGGCTGCACGAGGCAAGTCAGGGCTTTGTATTAGACATGGCGGGGGGAAGAGGTGTAAGGTTGAAGGCTGCACCCGTAGTGCTGAAGGGCAGGCTGGGTTGTGTATTTCTCATGGGGGTGGACGCCGTTGTCTACACCAAGCATGTACGAAGGGTGCTCAGGAGAGTACCATGTTCTGCAAAGCTCATGGTGGGGGAAGGCGATGCATATTTGCAGGATGCAGCAAAGGAGCCGAAGGGAGTACGCCGTTGTGCAAGGGACATGGTGGGGGAAAGCGCTGCCTGTTTGATGGTGGTGGAATTTTTCCAAAAAGAGTCCATGGAGGGACAGACTTTTGTGTTGCCCATGGTGGTGGAAAGAGGTGTGTTGTGCCTGGCTGTACAAAGAGTGCGCGTGGCCGTACTGATTGTTGTGTCAGGCATGGTGGTGGGAAGCGGTGCAAGTTTGAAGATTGTGGGAAGAGTGCCCAAGGTAGCACTGATTTCTGCAAGGCTCATGGCGGGGGTAAACGATGTACCTGGGGTGAGGGAAAATGTGAGAAGTTTGCCAGGGGTAAGAGTGGTCTATGTGCTGCGCACAGCAGCATGGTCCAAGAGAGGAAGGCAAACAAGACTGGTTTGATCGGACCAGGACTCTTCCATGGCCTTGTATCTGCTTCGTCAGTTGCAGGGAGCAGCATAGACACCAACCATTCATATTCTGGAGTCAGTGCTGTCTCGGACTCCATTGATTCCCTAGAAAAGCCAGCAAAAAGACAACATCTGATACCAGCACAAGTACTGGTTCCTCTTTCAATGAAGGTCTCTTCGTCTTGTACAGGTTTTATGAATACTGAGAACCTAGAGGAAGGTACAAATGGCTATGGTGCCAGCAATGGTGGGATAAAGGGTTGTGATTATCTGGTCCCCGAGGGAAGAGTCCATGGCGGCGCCCTTATGTCATTGTTTGGTGGAAATCTAAAGAATTCAATCGATGGAGTTTGAAGCTGGTGAATTCCAGACGTTGAAATATATCCAGGAAGAAAATTTCCAATGATGAAATTGTGGGCTGAAATTCATTGCTCCCTCAACTTTGTACATTTGGTCACACGAAACCCTGCTACTCCCAAGCAAAGACGATATGAGATCTTCTGTCCAATTGCATAACAACAAGTGGCTTCCACGATTCAGTAATGGAAATGGATGAGGGGGCTGAGGTTGGAAGTAAATAGACTGGTTTAATCCAATCAAAGTAGGGGTTTGATTTAACCAAATGTGTAAATAGAGGGACCATGGTGTGATTCATAGCTTGAAATAGTGTACAAAAGTGTGAAGCCTGTGTATAGTTGGTGTTAGTTCATAGCGTTTATTTGTTTATGGCAGGATACTGCTGTTTGAGACTTTGAGGCACCTAAATTTCTCTAGCTAGACAGCTCGACATTGCTGCGTGAGGCATTGATTTCATGGGATCAATAGCCGCCATTGCTTCCGGCGGCCCCTCCCGCCCTGGAATTATTCCTCTTATTTTCTGTGCAAAACTACCATTTTTTTGACGTGGAAGGATTCTTATTACACTTGTATCATAGTCAAGGTTTAGCATGTTTTAGAAGATAACTACAATCATGAATGAAGATATAAATATACATCATAAGCTATGGTGGCTGAGATTCCAGCCTTTGACTTTCCGACATGAAGGCCAGTATCACAGAGGCACTCGTGCTGAATGATGATGTTTTCGAAACGTCTATTACTCACAAGGAGATAGGAAAAGTCAACAAGGCAGAATGGCGACAGATTAATGCTATTGGTTCTTCTGTGGGTGAGGAATGTTTTGATTGGTTGATGGGTGATGAGGCTTCCTATTATCCTTTTTTAAAAAATGAGCTAGGTTTTAATGGAAAGGAGGATAATGCTATTCGGAGTTTGTTTGGTAGAAAGTGTTTTTTTAAAAAAAAAAATTAAAATTTTTTTATATTTGTTTATTGTTAAAAAAATTGATCAATGAAAAATATTTTTCAATTAAAGAAAAATTTAATTTAATTTTTAGAAATTATAAAAAATTTAGAAATGTCATATTATTTGTTGATTATATCAAATTTGGTCCTATATATATATATATATATATATATATATATATATATATTATTTTTTAAAATATTTATTTTTCAATTTCATCCCTTAGAATTTAATTTTATATAAAACTTTGGTTTTTATTTTTATAATTGTTATTTGCTTTTTTCTTATTATTTTTTAATTGAAATTTTTTATCTATCAAATTTGGTCTTTATTCTTTTGATTGTTGCTTATTTTATTTGAAATAATTTATGAAATTGTAATAATTATTATTTTAATTTCTTTATCTTTTAATTTTTTTATTTGATAGATTTGATCTCTATTTTTTTATTATTATTTATTTTATTTGAGATAATTTATAATATTTTTTTTCAAATTTTTTTTCATTCAACTTTTTAATTTGTAAGATTTGTTCCTTATTATTTTAATAAATTTTAAAAAAATAAAACATTAATAAGTTATTTTTCAGCTCATTTTCCATAATATAACCAAACACTGGAAAGTGTTTTCCAACTTATTTTTCATTACACTACCAAACATCGAAAAATAATTTACTTTTCCGTAATTCACTTAAAAAAAAAAACTATTTTCCAGCAAACAAACACAAAGTATAAATCAAGATACTTTTAAATGTATCACCAAAATTTTATTGAGCAATTTGATGTATAAATGAAGGTTACCGAATATCAAAGAAGTGAACTTTTATTGAAGAATACCTGTAAATAAATGAAGGAATAAAATAATATATTTCAGCTATGTGACAAATACTACTATGTTGAGTCTTTAGCCAAGTAAAAAACACTATTTTAATGTATTTCTAAAAAAAAAATTACTTTGAAAATTAACTTCCACCGTACTCTCAAAAAAGCCCTAACAACAAGGCTCATAGGCAAAATCATAGAAACTTAGATAGGGATGATCAACGAGAGTGCTATGAAAATTAATTACTTTATACGAGTGTAATGATCAACAAGGGAGACTGTTTGACATGCATTTCAACCAAATAAACACTTGCATGTCAACCAAACTAAGAGTTTAGTAAATTGTACATGTTACTTTAGTTTCTTTGGTAATGTTCATTCTAATGACTTAAAATAAAATATGAGAAAATTGTTGTTGATTTTTTTATTTTTTTTTATCAATTGTGGGTAAGAAAACACTTGTGTATAAAGGTTACAATAGTTGTACTCACATGTAGTTTCTTTTCTTTTTATAATTTGTTTTTACAATGGGGTAAAATTTCAAATTAGTTTTCATATTTTAAGATTAACTTCACTTCTCTAATCCAATCAAAATAAATCATAATTATTAGTAATTGTATAAAATAAATATCTCTATCTACCATATAATTTTTTTATATATATAAATCACTTAAGACTAGTTTGGCCACTGCACTAAATTTAGTCCAAAGTTTTTAACTTGGATGAAAATAATTACCAAGAAATACCTCCCAACATTATATAAAAAATTTAGTGAGAGAAAAATCAATGCATACCAAATCTTTGATGAAATTGATTACCCCAACTGGAGATGGAAAATATAATTGTTTTTATTCCTGTAACAATCTTGACTATCTCTATATTACATAAGAGTGATATGTGTGCTTCCATGGCCCTTCCTGCCATGTTTGCTGGCACCTGAACTTTCAAATCTCCCTATAGAAATTACATCAGCGAGAAACTTCAATATATGATATAAACTAGGCATTGAAAAGAAAAGAAAAGAAAAAATTATACACATCTGTTGTGATCAGTTTCAAACACAATAGCTCTTGAAGAGACTTCCGTTGTGCCCTTAAAAGGGAGGATCATCTTGGTCCAGACAATTCATCTGGAGGGATGTGGGATGAAGAATCAACGATCCAATTAGTGTTCGCGTGATGAGTGTGGTTAAACTCTTGGCGGAACACCTCCTCTTTCTGCCATTCCTCCCATCTCTCCGCCAAGCCATCCCCTTCCAGCATTCTGACCACTTCTGACATCTTGGGTCGTTCCATTGGGGAGCTTTGTGTGCACAGCAGAGCCACTTGGATCAGATTCTCAACCTCATCATCGATGTAATTTCCCGTCAGATCAGCGTCAACCAGCATCTCCAACTTCTTATCTTTTAGAAGTCCCTTCACCTGAAATTTCAGAGATGAAGTCAGACTGAAAGAGAACAAAAACAAGAAAGCAAAGGAAACCATTTGCAAGACTTGAGCCCAATACCTACCTCTGTGCTTTGAAGAGACTATGAATAGACAGCAGTAAAAAAGTTTGGACATTGAACTGACAAACTTTTAACCTTGTAAAGTCAAGCTCATTGCAAACTGGGTCAATCATGTCAAATGTGGAGGGCTTCATTTATGAGCTAGAAACCATTTGATGTACTATAGATCAAAGCAAACTCTTATCTATTTGTGAAAAAAACAAAAAGAAGCCAGTTCAATTTGATTTGATTTATTCATATTAACACAGGAAAAGCATTGGGGGATGTTTTGGTGCTGATTGTAGAGGCTCTATGAACAATATATTAGGGGATTTTAGGCTGAATCTTTAATGTGTAATTGTTGCAGGGTTGGTTAGGTTAGCAAATGAGGTTGCTTGGGGATTATTAGTGAGTGTTTTAAGGCTAGTTTGATGGAAATTGTAGAAGGTTTAGGGTACATTTTTAGGAGTCCACAAAGGAGGGAAAACCTAAACTTCACACTTAGGGTTCTTAGAAGTCACACCTAAGAGGAGATTGCATCACACAAAAAAACACAAAATAGTTGGAACTTCATTCATTTTAACTGATTCTGAAAATAAAACATTACAACCATTGTATTTATTGATTTACAGCTCCTTTCCTAATCTAGCAAGGACTTAAGAATCTTAAACCACCAATATAACTATTCTTGACTAATAAAATAAATAATATAGAGAAATAAACCTACACAAGCAAGCTTAGTCTAGTGGTTGTATTCATGTAGCTTCTTTTCTTCAAAAAAAAAAAAAAAAAACAAAAAAGCAAGGAAAGAAAGAACCTAGACCTAAGCAATTTTCCAGTAAACATAAAAATTACTAAAATACTCCAGCATTCTAGAATTTAAATTAAGATGCATAAATCTTATCTGTTTTTCACCTACATCACATTTTCCTTGACCACCTCAGCAAAAATATGAAAATCCCAAGTGATGAAGGATTCTAGAAAATTCACCATCTTCCAATGTCATCAAAGTTCTAATGTAAGACAACGAGGGAATGCAGCGAATACATACCCAATCGAGTAACATTACATCATCGTCATTTGCAAGCCGAGCAAGATCAAAAGCCCTCTGTCCAGTGATAAGTTCAAGAAGCATGACACCATACCCGAAAACATCAGTCTTCTCTGAAGACTTTCCTGTTGATAGGTATTCAGGTGCTATATGCCCAATTGTGCCACGTACTGCAGTAGTAACATGAGTATCTTTGTAATCCATGAGTTTTGCCAGCCCAAAATCTCCAACAACTGCTTCAAATTCCTCATCTAACAAAATATTTGCGGCTTTCACATCGCGGTGAATAATCTTAGGATCACAATGATCGTGCAAATAAGCCAACCCTCGTGCGGATCCTAATGCAATTTGCTTCCTTATCGGCCATTCAAGTGGGGATTGTGATTCTGAACGCTCTGCTTAAGGCGTCAATTTGAGAAAAAACAATAATTCATAAAACAGGCCTTGGGGTTATTAGAAAGTTCAATAACTTGTCTACAAATAGAGCCAGTATACAAACTTCTAAAATGTGTAGCAACTTCAATGCTTTTGCAATACCATATATATATATATATATATATATATATATAGATTTCCTTTTTTCTCTAATTTTCTTTTGGCACAAAAAGAAGAATCTTGTTAAGAGAGAGAATAACACGAGGAATATAAGATAATAAAATAATCATGTCCAATTTTTTATATTCTTTCTCTAATTTTCTAGTTTTTATTTAACTATCTTTTTTAAACAATGATTAAGGACGTTTTGTGTACAAAGAGGGGTTTAGGTAACATTTTCTTAAACATGAAGGGGGGTTTAGTCAAAACTTCAAATTTTTGGAAGAATTTCACTCTCAAGGGGGTTATTGTAATTTACCCTAAAAAAGGAAGAAAAACAATAAAATAAAATTAAGTTGACAAAGCATATTTTTCCCACAGAATGTATAATGAGGAAATACAAAGATCCCTGCAGGCTGAAAAGGCACTAAACAAAGAAGCCAAAATGCAAGATTAGGAATTGCAATTGGAGAATTTCTATTAAAATTAGAATTGAAAATAAACTAATGTTAAGATTAAAGATTGAAATCCTTAGTTGACCAGAATATGGACTTGATGTCACAAAAATATGCAAAATATATAAAGCTACCTTAAGGGGAAAAAACTGAAATGGATTGGCATCATGGAAAAGGAATCACTTATAAAATACATAACAAAAGGAGATAAATAGAGCAAAGAAAGATGCTGGCTGATAGCAGTACCTCTTAAACATGATGCTACACTTCCATTAGCCATATAAGGATAGACAAGCAACCTCTCAGTTGGAGTCATGCAAAAGCCACGTAGACGAAGCAAGTTCCGATGCACAGCCATGCTGATCATCTCAACTTCTGTCTGGAACTGCAGTTCCCCACCCTGGGTGCGCTCCTCTTTCAGTCTTTTGACAGCCACTAGAGAACCATCAGTTAAACGTCCTTTATAAACCTTTCCGAACCCACCCCTGCCCAAAATGTTTTTGTGACTAAAATTGTCAGTTGCAACTTGTAGCTCACGCAGAGAAAACCTTTTAAGCTGTCCAAGATGAACTTCTGGGTCCTCTTCAGCTGCACAGATGTAGATGGAGTGAAAATGCATCCTAAACAGAATAAATTTCAGTTCTGATCAATCATGACCTCTTTCAAAAAAAACACTGACCAGGTACATCAAAGAAGTGGTCCTGTGGTTTTCTTTTTCGCCAATAAGCAAGTACCATTGCAGGGCCAGCAAACAGAAGAGCAGCACCAGCAGCAACTCCCCCAGCAATAGCTCCAGTGGCACTATTTCCTATTGCAAATGATATTTCATAAATTTACCATGCCAAGAATGTATTCAGAAATATCCAGAACAACATACATTTTCAAATGGAAGAGACCTTCAAACTCAACACCTACACGACATGAGGTCCTTATCTTAAACCCTCTCAGCCCCTTCCCCCTTTTGGTTAAATAAGAAAATAAAAAGTTGAAATTGTAACTGACCATTAGAAGGACCCCTTGATGGTGGAGAAAGAGGAGGAGGTGGAGGAGCTTGAGAAACATTGAATTTATTGTTGGCAAAACTGCAAAAAAATGCAGAGATTAGTAAAACAGGTACTGTGCAACCACAACCACTAAATGATACTGACAAATAGAATTACTAGCAACAAACCTGATAGGAGTGAAAAAAGAGAATGAGCCATTTACAGGGACATCTCCTGTTAGTTGGTTGTTAGAAAGATCCCTGCACAAATAGCAGTATATTTTCATTCAAGCAATATTTGGTGCCTGGGGAAATTAAGGATACACCTATTCATGATAACAAAAATATTGTCATCAGCAAAATCATACTCACAGGACTTGCAAGGTAGTAACCGTAGTTAAATTCACAGGAATCGTTCCCGACAAGGTGTTGTTGTTGAGACGCCTATTTCACAAAACAGAAGAGTCATGTCCTGAATCTCCATTACACTTGCTAGACTACATTTAAACAAAACAGCCAGTGCACGCGCAGAAAAAAACTTTATGCACTGCTAGATGTGGAAAGCCAGATTTCTAGATGGAACTTGCTATCACTTGAAGTGCAAAATATCGCTTATCAACAAACTGTGTAATCTGATTTATCGTAAAACATGCACTGATATATTACTGAGTGGGATATGCCTTCACCCCTCATCTCTTCAGTGAAATTTGTCAGTGCCATGAAACTTATTATGGTAAAAGTAGGAAAAAAATCTTCATTTCATATTGCCACAAAAATGCACACATACATGCCCATTTCTTTATAACATAATGCCTACTGTGATTATCATAAAATATTGTATGGACCAATTACTGCCTGCACATGCATTACTTCAACCCTTGCCTATTCTTCAGTGAAATTATGCAAGTGAAAGCAAAATTATTATGATAAAAGATGGAAAAATATCTCTCTTCTTTTCATACTGCCACAAAAAGAACAGCTATGGAAGGGACACAGCCAACACACACACACACATGCAAGTCTTGTCAGTGGACTCAAACTTCCATGAGAATATAAAAGACACAGCAAATGAGTTCCAAGTTTTACAGAAATATTGGATGAAAGGAATGGTTTCATACAAGAAACGCAGTTTCTGAAGCTTGCCCAATGTCTGAGGAATCGGACCAGTTAAGTTGTTCAAGTAAAGATCCAAGCTCACCAAGTTTGTCAGATTCCCAAGCTCATCTGGAATTTGTCCAGTTATGTTATTGCTGTAAAGTTCCCTGTCAAAAAAGCTCCATTTACCAAGTGTAATTCAATGACAAAAAGAAGGGACGGGGTTTCAACAAAAGCGTGCCTTAAAAAAATATTTAATTCCAGGTAATGTAACTCATCTATCAACTGTTGCTAGGAAATGGATGGTAGGGGAAAAAATTCTCGTATGGTATAGCTAATATTAGATGGTTTCCAAATTATAGATATACACAAAAAACATGTCGAGAGTCTATGAAATGCGATGTCACTTTAAAACCTTGGTATTTATTAGCAGGATTATGTCTAGAATCAATTCATTCAAGTAGATTTAGATAGCTCTTTTTCAAGTGGATATAGGGCAAAGCAGGCTCCATGGGTATGGAAAATCGATATGGATATGGATATAAGCTGACTGTTTTTCCTCTCTTCTTTTCATTTTTAATAGGCACATATAATGAACCATTCTTCCATACAATCTACTTTATGCACAATTCATGATGTGAAGCAATCAAACAAAGAAGAACTCGAACGACTTACAAGTACTGCAAATTTGAAAGCACCCCAAGTTGCGTAACCAGTTGACCAGATAGATTTGCATTTCCAAGATCACTGAAAGTAAAAGTAGCGAGTTGTTAGCTATGTTAGCCGCCATCATCAATATCATCATCAAGTAAATTTAAACTACAAACTCAATAAATAAACTTACACACGCGTGACACTATTTTCATTATTGCATGTAACATGAAACCAGGTGCAGGGATTGACGAGAGTGGCATCCCAACTTTGAAGAACATTGTTCGGATCAAGTAAATTCGTCTTTAATGCATTCAAGGCATCGCCTGTCTTGCCACATAAAACCATATCATGCAAATTGGTAACCGACAAGTAAAAAAAAAAAACAAGAAGAAGAAGAAGAAGCATACCTTCTACATTACTGGAGACCCTGACGACGACCAAATGAAAGACCAAAAAGAAAGCAGAGGTCCAGATCGCCCACATCCCTTTTCCTTTATTTCTTAAACCCAGAAATTTATTTCATTTCTTTAGCCCACCTTGACTTTGCACAGAAGAACAAAATTGCAAGAATCAAACCCGTTGACCCAAATCACTAAAATCAAAACTATTCACAACCCAATATGAATTATAAGCAAGAACTTGGAATTCAAGCAAGATAGAGAGTTGATTTTCGGTGTGTTTGGTGGGAGAGGGAGAGAGAGCTGTGCAGCAGAAAAGGAGAGTTTTTTTTTTTTTTTAAGAATAGTAAGAGAAAGAAGAGTTTGCAGGAAGTTTTTCAATGATCTACAGCTTGGAACGGAAAGGGATTAGTCAAAGACAACAACATCTCAAATTACCCACACAAACCCATTTGGAATGCCACTGTACCTTGGAATTTTTTATTATTTTATTATTTTATTTGGTTACTGTTTTTGAAAAGAAAATTCGAAGAAAGTTGGGAGAGAGGAAAATACTATCATGTTCTTTATATTTTAAAATTACTTTATAAAACCATTTATTTTATATCTTCATCTCTTTTCTTTTAATTAAAATTATTCTAACTCATAACCAAATCAATCTTTGTTTCTGCTTTTTTTTTTTAATTTATCTTTTACATATTTTAATTAAACACAACTTGATTGAAAAAGAAAATAGATAATAGCACTTGTTATTTCTAATAAAACAGATGACAGAAATGGAGCAAGTAAATAAATGTAGAGATCTAGATAGTTGGCACGTAATTTGCTAGGAGTTTGGCTGATTTTTTTTGCAGTGTCAAAAAAAAATGCATAGTGTTATCAATATATTTTAAAAATTAAAAAAATTCATAACTGGACATAAGAATTATAAAAAAAATTGTCAATTTCTAATAATCAAAATATAAAAAGATAACATCAAGAAAAAAAACCAATGAAAAAAAAGTTTTATAAAATAAAGTACCTGTACAAACCGGGTGAGGTCATTAAAACTCATGAGTAGAATCATGCGAATAAAATAATTCAATAGAAAGCAAAACAAGAAAAAAAAAGTTAAATTTTAAAAATAATTGAATTTTGAAAGACAAAATCGAAAAGAATAGTAAAAACGAC
Source organism: Populus simonii (assembly GCA_007827005.2). Lineage (NCBI taxonomy): Eukaryota > Viridiplantae > Streptophyta > Magnoliopsida > Malpighiales > Salicaceae > Populus > Populus simonii. The sequence continues at coordinate 21,260,921 of CM017464.2, forward strand.
CTAAAAAACTTGGGTCACCCAAACAAACCTCCTATTATGAGATAAGAATAACTTGATTGAAAAGAAAATCAGAGAAAATAACGAAGTTCAATTTTCAAAATGAACAACTTCAAAGGATGTAATCGAGAAAGAAAATGATGCCAACCCGTGTTAACTTTTCAAACTTATAACTCTAACTAATGACTAAACTGAAATTATTGCATTAGGAAAGCCACTGTTTTAAAACTTGGTTCGACCTGACAGGTTGATCCATGGCCCATGGCTTAGACCGGGTCGAGTTTCAAAAGAAAGCGGGGAAGAATTGATCCAATGTAAGATGATCAAAAAGCCAAGTTAACCTACATCCAATAACCTAGGGCAAATCCAGCTAAAACCCATTGACTATTTTCCTCTTTTTTTTTTTTCAAAATTATATCATTTTTACTTTTTTATAAAACAAAAACATTTGCTCGACTTAGGTTAGCTTGGGTCAAACCTTAAATATCATCAAATTTTGAATTGAATGTCGAAATTAAAAAGAAAAATCAAATTCACAAAAGACTCTAAAAAAATAAAAAAATAAGAGAATAAGGACCAAATATGAGAAAAATAAAAATAAGATCATGAATCTAAACATGAATTTGAAAAGAAAATAAAACTTAATAAAAAAGCCATGAATCTAAATCATAAATCAAAACATTGAAGGTTAAATACGAAATATAATAAAATAAGAGGATAAATTTGATATATAAATTAAATATCAAAGGATAAAATAGAAAAAATATAATTAAAAGAATGAAAATTAAATGTAATAAAATTAACAAATAACACTCTCTTCTCATTTTTTACAAGGGCAACATGTTTTTTAAGGTTGAAGAGAGGAAAAAGAGAGGGAAAAAAACATCGTCGAAGCTCGTGACATCGAATGCCGCCTTGAAATACGGTATTCGGCCACTAGAAGGCACTGCACACGATGGAACATAAGATACACGTGCCAACAACTTTTCTTTTTTTCTTTTTAATTTAATTTATTTAAATACCAAAGTATCCTTGACCCCTCACAATATTAACGAAAAAACATAATAAAAAGACCAAAAAACCCTTTAATCTTAGTTATAGATTATTTAACTCAAATAAAAATTTAGTAACTACATTGTGCGAAGAAAAATAAAAAACTAAATATGGCCCTTTCTTATAGTTAAGGAAATTCAACTTTTGAGGATATTTTAGACATTACATTGTGCAAATAAAAGGTTAAAAGACTTCTTTACCTCCATTCAATCTTGTAACAATAAATGTGTCATGTACAAAATATCATATTACCTTTAAATGCATGCTATAAGACGTAAATTGTTAAGGGCAGAATAATAATTTCACTAATTTCACTGTAGAAATCCACAATGAAATGTGAGTGTGTGTGTGTAGTGAAACTTCGAGTTTTTTTAGGGTTTGTTATAATTATAATAGATAAAGTGAAGGATGAACATCATATTAATCCCAATATTATTTATAGTTTCTTAATTAAGTCATCTAACAATTATTTTATCAATTTTATTCCCCTTCTACCCACCTCTTCTTTTATTAAAATATCAAAGACAATGCAATGTTATTCTTGTGTTTTCTATATAATCTTAATTCTCACAAGTTATAAGTACAAAAACACTTAATTTTCTATCTCTTCATCCATCATGTGCAAGAACAATTATAATGATATATTAAAACAATACTTTTCCTCCAATTATGCACAAGATAAATAATAAGAAAAATTAGGTGCCTCCATGTGCAAGGCTTATTATGTTGTTGATGACACTACAATCAACACACATTCTCCAAGTTCCATCCTTTTTAGATACAAATAATACTGGCACATCACAATGAAAAATAATTGATTAGAAAGCCTTGAATAGCATAAACACTGCTTAACACAATCTTTAAGTAATGTGATAGGACTTGATTAAGAAAAATACAGATAGACAGGGAAACTAATTGATAAAATTAATATTTGGGGTATTTAATCAAGAAAATAATATAGTTTGGGGACTCATATAAGATTTTTCCTAAAATAAATTGAGCAGCCATTGACCATTCTGCATAATGTTTTTATAACCGTCTATCATTGATTTTGTTACATTGTTTGTATATATATAAACAATGTAACAATATATATAAAGTTGTTTTTGATGAAGTTAATAAGATTTTTAGTACATGAACATTTTCTAAAAAAAGAAAATACTTAAATTTATATAAAAAAAATTATATTTGAGCATACCAACTTTTAGTTTTAGTTTTGTTATTTAAGTACAACTTTCAAAATGTTATTAATCAAGCACATTTGTCAATTTTTGTTATGTTCTTGTTAATGTGTCTATTAACTTTTAGTATGAGGGGTATTTATGTTAAACATGGAATATATTAATTATTAAAAAAAAGAAATAAATAAAGATCTATTTTGTTAAAAAGAAAGTAAATGGCTAATGAGTTTCATCTGAACTAGTATTATTGTCCTCATTATTTAGAACTTGAGTTTAAATATTTCTTTTGTAAAAAAAAATCATAATAGTTGAAGTTTGATTTAATATAATCCATTTTTATAAGTTTTTCTCCATTTCTTGTTAATGAAGTTTTTGTTGTAGTTTGTGGTTCATACGCCAAGTGGAACAGAGTGGAATGAGGGGACCAAAGCGTACTAAGTGAAATATAGTGGAACGACTATTAGGTGGTTTAAGGTCTACCATAAATACATACTATGTAACCCTATTCGACATAAAGTGAAAATAAAAGCTCATGTGGATGTAGGTACTTTGCTGGACCATGTTAAATCTTGTCTTCTTTCTAGTTGCTCTTCTATTACAATATTCATCAATAATTGCTGCATGTTTTTCATAAAAATTGGTATCAGAGCCTATCTACGATGTCATGAATTTCTTCTGCAAAATTCAACATGGTCAAGTTTGTTGAATATGGAAATTTCAGATTATAGCAGAGGAGGGTGAAGGGCTTATTGGTGTAGCATGGCATAGTGAAGATGTTATGCAGAAAGCAACCGAAAATTATGAACGACATAGATTAGCAGGAATTGGAAGCAAGTGTTGTGGCAACTATTAGACTTTGTCTGGATGATAACATGATGTGTCATCTCATGGATAAGGAATCACCAATGGTAGTTTGAGAAAAACTAGAAAGTCGGTATATGTCGAAGTCGTTGTCAACAAACTTTATCTCAAGCAGAAATTATTTGGTCTTAAGTTGTTGGAGGGCACATATTTGAATTAGCATATCATCATGTTTAGTCAGATCATTAGTGATTTGAAGCGAATTAATATGAAGTTCGACGACAAAGACAAGTCGTTAATGTTACTGAATTCCATAGTTGTTTGCTTTATGTATAAAAAATTAGTTACAACAATGATGTTGAGAAAATAAACTCTCATATTGGAAGAAATCACAAGTTCCTTATTAAGCTTTAATCTAAGAAAGAAAGCTGATGACAAAAATTCATAAGGCGAAGGGCTGATGATAAGGAGTAATTAGAAATGTGAGAGAAACAGGTCCCGGAATGAATCAAGAAACAACAAAGCTCGATCTAAATCTAGGAAAAGAAAGGACATACAATATTATAAGTGTAGAAAAACACAACATTTAAAATGAGAATATCTAGAGAGAAAAAAAAGATATAAAGAACAAAAAAGATTTATCATAGTTTGTGAATGTAATGGAAGAAGATTTAAAGAGAGGCGACAAAGACATGCTTTTTGTTTCATCTAATTCAGGTCATCTCACAGATTATTGGATATTGGATTCGACATGCTCTTATCACATGACACCAAGTAAAGATCAGTTAGACACTTACAAGTTAGTTAATTATGGTTTTGTTCTAATGAGTAGTAATGATCAAAGTAAAGTTTTTTGAATAGGGAATATCAAAATTAAAATGTTTAATGGTGCTTTTAGAACTTTGTGTGATGTTAGACATATACCAAATTTAAAAAAGAATTTAATTTTATTAGGCCCTTTAAACCATAATGGGTTCAATTTCAAGTTTAAAGGTGAAATACTGAAGTTGAGTAAAGGTGTTATGACAACGATGATGAGATAAAGATTGTCGAGAAATATTTATAAATTGTTAGGTACTACAGTCATAGGTGGAGCTATAGTCGTAGAATTTGAGTCAAATAACACAGTCTTATGGCATATATGATTAGGCCATATGGGTGAGCATGTGATGATGAAGCTTCATAAGAAGAATATAGTGAAGGGTGTCAAAACATGAAAACTTGATTTTTGTAGGTATTATGTTATTGGAAAACAAAATAAGGTGTAATTTAAGATAGATACACATAAGATAAAGGGGATTTTTGACTATGTTCATTCATATGTTTGGGGACTAGTAAGGGTAACATCATATGGAGGATACATGTATCTTATAATTTTCATTAATGACTATTTATGAAAGGTTTAGGTGTACTTCATATGACATAAGTTAAAAATATTTGCCAAGTTCAATATATGGAAAACAAAAGTAAAAAACCAGATATGAAGAAGGATCAAATGCCTCAAGTCAGACAATGGTACTAAGCATACATATTCGAAGTTTATGGTATTGTATGAGTAGCATGGGATCAAGAGAAACTTCACAATACACAAGACATCACAACAAAATGGTATAGTATAAATGATGAACAAAACAATACTTAAAAAAGCAAAGTGTCATAGGCTGAATGCAAAGCTTGCTAAGAAATTCTGGGCAGAAGTAGTAAATATAATGTTTTTTAATTAATAGATCATCTAAGGCAGCACTAGATGAGAAAGTAGTAGAAGAGATATAAATAGGTAGTCTAGTAGACTACTATGGTTTGAGGGTGTTTGGATGTTCAACCTATCTGCATGTCTCTAATGAGGAGAGATCAAAGCTTGACGCGAAGTCTAGATAATGTGTCTTTCTAAAGTATTAGAAAGGGGTGAAAGGTCTCAAGCTCTAAGACCTGAAGGCAAATAAGGTGGTGATCAGTAAAGATGTGGTTTTTTTTTTTTTTGAAAAATCCATGTTACAATATACTCAAGAAGAAAAGAAACAGGTGCTAGAAAATTACAGCAAAAATGAGCATGAGGTGCAGATGGAGCTAGAGACTCATATTAGAGAAAACATCATTTAGAATGAAGGGAGACTCAGACGTACTATCAAGCAAACCTAGACCCATTATTAGGCTACCCATTAGGTGTAATTTTAAAGATTTGGTCATTTATGCATTTATTACTAGTAGCAAAGGTCTTACTACTTTTCAGAAGATATTACACATCCAATAAAAAAGTAAATGGATGGTGTTATAGAGGGAAAAAATAGAGTCTTTACATAAGAACCAAACATGAAAATTGGTTGAACTTCTAGAAGAGAAGAGGGCAATAAGATGCAAATAGATTTATAAAAATAAAAAAGCAATATCAGAGAAAGAGGATGAGAAGTTCAAGGCTCATTTAATAGTAAAGGGTTATTCACAGAAGAAAAAGGTTGATTATTATGGGATATTTTCCCTATGGTTGGATATACTTCCATCGAGGTGGTGTTAAGCTTGGTAGCACATTTTGATATGCAGCTAAAGTTGATAAATGTCAAGATATATTCTCTATGGTGATTTAGAGGAGTAGATTCACATGGTACAACTAAAAGGGTTTAGTCAATCAAGATAAGAACATTTGGTATGTAAATTTAGAAAATCATTTTATAAGCTGAAACAGTCTCCGAGGTAGTTGTACAAGTGATTTGACTCCTACATGATCAAAATTGGCTATAAGAAATGTGAGTATGACTGTTGTGTTTATGTAAAGAGCCTTGATGATGATTATTTTATTTTTCTGATGTTTTATGTAGATGATATGCTGATTGCTGTAAATGATATAAGTAAGGTCAACAAGTTAAAGATTTTGTTGAGTAAAAAATTTGACCGAAGGATTTGGGTGTTGTTAAGAAGATTCTTGGGATGGAGATTAACAGAGACAAAGCTTTTAGAAGATTATGGTTATCTCAACATAACTATGTTTAGAAAGTGTTAGAAAGGTACATCATGGATAATGCAAACTAGTGAGTACACTTTTAGCTGATCATTTTAGATTATATATTGCACTATGCCAGAAGATAGATAACAAAGTAAAAGACATGTCGAAGGTCCCATATGCTAATGCAATGGGGTGTTTAATATATGTTATGGTTTATACAAGACCAGATTTGGCACAATAGTTTGTATGGTGAGAAGGTTTATATGAAATCCAGGATGACAGTATTGGGATGCAGTCAAGTGGATCTTCAAATACTTAAAGGGTACTACAGACCATGAAATAATTTTTAGTAGACAACAAAATGATCTTTCCATCGTGGGATATATAGATTCAGATTATACCAGGGAATTTGATGATAATAGGTCTACCACATGTTATTTTACTCTAGTTGGAGGGTTTATTTATTAAAGGTCTATGGTTTAGTCTCTAGTTGCACTATCTACTACTAAGTCAGAATATATATAGCAGTGGCTGCCAAGGAAGTTTTGTGGCTTATAGGTTTAATCAAAGAGATAGGTATTTAACAAGGTGGAGTTCAGTTGTATTGTGACAATTAGTGCCATTTACTTGGCAAAGAACCAGATGTATCATGCAAGAATCAAGCACATAGATTTAAGGTTTCACAGGATCAGGGAATTGGTTGTTTTTCTGGTAAACTGTTGCTTGAGAAAGTTCACACTTTTGAGAAGACAACATACATGTTGACAAAGCTTGTTACCACAAACAAGCTCAAGCATTGCTTAAACTTTATTTAATGTCTCCATATGCTTGATAAGAGATGTCACAACCTATTTTCCTAGGTAGAGTTTCGATTATGCTTTCCCTGTTTTTTCTCCTAAAGGATAGATATTCGTCAAAATGGAGTATTATAAGCAGATGTCAAAGTAGAGTGGAATGATTGACGTGTTGGGGGTGTGGGGGGTAATGCCTCTGCGATATGATAAAGGAGTATTATTAAAATTTCCTAATATCCTTTAAGTGGTTGGACTCTTAAGTGGTTTAGGGTCTACTATAAATACACACTATGTAATCCTAATCAATATATTGTGAAAATAAAAGTTTAATGCTCATATGAAAGTAGGCATATTGCCAAACCATATTAAATCTTTTATTCTTTCTTGTTTCTCCATTATTCATCAATAATTACTGTAGGTCTTTCACAACAGTTTCATTTCAACAAACAATTTTTTAAACATAAAAGATTCAAAATTCATTATGAAATTGTAAAACATAAATTGACAAATATATAATGATCTTACTACCAAAGCAAAAAATAATTCAAAATAAATATCAAGAAATTATCATACCATCATTACCATACATAAGCATACAAAAAATAAATTTATTTGATGATCATGTAAATGGATCACATTTTCTATGCTTAAACATGTTGTTCATATATAATGAAAATCACGTCATAAATAGGACCTTTAAAAAATGGATATTTCTCACATATAAAAATAACTCCGTAATCCCATTTAAAAGCATCAAATAAAAGACTCTTTCACACTTCTAGCATTAAAAAAAAAACTACTTTAACACTTTGTAAATTATATGCAAATTGAGTACTCTTGCCCTTCCCCTACTCCTTTTCCTCCTAGTTGCAACTTCATTAGTAGTGTTTTAACTTTAGTTTTGGTATCATTACTTCACCCTTGCACCACCTTTTATTCCTTAACCTCTTTTTCATCTCGTTTAATATTATATACCTTTCTTTTGTAGTTCTAGCTTCAACATATTGTCTCTTTACAACTCTTATATCTACAAGTGTCTGGGATGTGATCATATTATAAGAGTTTATTAGTTATTGTTAGTTGTTGACATACACAACAATTTATCTTTTATTTGTTTAAATTGTATTATGAATTATGCACCAAATCAAGGTTGTCAACAATGATTTTTTGACTCGACATGGAAAATGTAATGTAAACTTGGATCATAATTTTTTTTTTCATAAATGGTTCATACAAACAATAAACAATTCCATTAATAAAGATGCGATGTACTTGTTATTGCATGATAAAATCCTACCATGCAAGACCCAAGGGAAAAAAGTTGGAAGTGGTTGGTAAGACTCTACATCCAAGAAAAAAACATTGGAAACAATTATGTTTTCAAAACTATGCTCTTTTGTTAGCTAACACTAGTTCCAATGCTCCCTTCAAATGCATGATTATTTGAAGTGTTATAACTTATCCCATGTCTTTTGCCTTGATGAATAATACATCACTTTTAGTTATTGTTGTACTTTCATAAGTTTCAGATATTATTTGTTACATATCATGAATCTCAACAAATGTATCAATACGAAATTGTAGGCTTTGTATGAACTAAAACAAATGAATCAAACAATTCAAAGTAAGACTTTTATTTTTAATCTTAAAGTCTAGTTCTTTGTTAGATCATATCTTAGGTAAGTTATGAGATTTTCTATAGAGAAATCATAAAGTTATAAATTTGTTTAAAAGACTATGGTATTTAGGCATAAACACATAGTGGATTAGACTTTAAAGTATGGTCTGTCACTTTTTTCCATAAATATATCCCTATAAAATAAGAATTTTCAAAGTTTTGTACCATAAAGATAATTTTTTAATTGTTAGGAAAAGTTTAAATAAGATTATGTTTCCTTCATTCTTGCACTACTGATTGAAGAAAGAATCCATAGATACAAGGGCTTGTGGGGCTCATGTGTTAGTGAGTAAACACAAGGGTATGAAATGAGAAAAATAAGAATTTCAAACTTAGAATTATTGTAAAATCAGTAGTAAAATCATGATTTTAACGATTTTACCTGATTTTAAATGATTTCAATATGATTTTATCATATTTTTTACATGATTTTGCACGAGAAGTATATATTGACTCGTAAAATCATATGATTTTATAAGTCAACTCGTGATTTTAACAACCTTGAACCAAATGTCACTATAGAGTTTATGTTACCAAAACAAAAAGTAACAAGATAAATTGAAAATAAGAACAATAACTTACATTCTATATACTCAACCTACTAAATTGTCCCATCAACAAAGTAACCAAATCCCTTGTATAGTTGTTTCCTCTTACTTGAAGATGTATTAGCCTTATTAGCCTAAATTATAATTGTTTAGGTGTTGAAAAATGATTGATTATAATATAAATTGGAGGTTACTAAATAGTTGAGATTTGTTCTCTACTTTTCTTTGAAACTACTATATATCACAATATGAGACTTTTGAATTAAATTGTTTTGTAGAGTTTTCATTTAGTTTTGAGGAAAACTAAGAATCATGCATTGGTCTTTTTTATACTTTGTTTTCTATCATAAGTTTTGATCATTCATGCCATTATTTGACAAATTGTTTTCTAATTTTATTGATAGAATTTATTCTTAAGTTGAACCTATAGTATTTCTAAGATATGTTTTTTTTAGTTAAATGGGGGAATTAACCATCATATTTATTTGATTAGTTTAAGCTTTTGAAACTTAAATCATGCAAGGCATGGATATTGGCTTTATATGCCCTTTTCAATTATTTTATGTTAAACCTATTTATTCAAGCTTTATTTTAGTTTAATTAAGAGTGACTCAACATGATATGGTTTTTCTAATCAATCATTTACCATTCTATCATGTGGAAACATAAATTTAAAATTACATTACTAAAAAAATTACATAATGTTGCAACCTCACAAAGTTAGCAAATACATTATGAGGGGAAAATATAATTGATATAAATTATCATGGAGCCTCATCAATTTGACATGGATTCTTAAAAATAGGAATCACATCTACTTGAAGTCAAATCCAATATTGATTTATGATATGAGTATATATGTGAAACATGTGACAAATAAATATAATTTTATAGTATACCATTTTCATATAAAAATTATTGTAGATTTTCATTAAGCTAAAGTCAAATCCTAGAAAAAGAAGTTAACTCAATGTCAGATTATTTTACAAATTTCAATATGAATAACATACATGGAGATATGATAAGGAAATATGTATGAAATACTTATAAGGAAAAGAAAGATGCTAACTTTATATACATAAAAAAAGACATAAGAAAATGGTATTGATGACAAAAGAAGAAGAAGAAAAAGAAGATAAATGTGAAAAAATACAACTTGATAGAAGAAAAGACATATAAGATGGGAAAATACAATTTAATAGCAATTTAAACATATGTGCAATCAAAAAATAAAAACTTCATATCAATTTCAAAAATAAAAAAAATAAATTCACTTAATATAATATACATACAATGGCATTAACTTTATTAATATACTCATAATGACATATTTATTATATACAACAAACATCTTATTTGCAACAATAATATTAATAAATAAGAAAAAATATATGTAAGATCATAAAATTATCAATTTTATCCTTAAAGAGAAAAAATTAAAAAATTAAAATAATAGTTAGGAGTGAAAGAGTTTTTGAGAGAGTAGATAAAAAAAAGAGTACATTTGAGAATAAACTAAATACAAAAATCACCTTTACTTTATAAACCATAAAAGAATGCAAATAACTAAAAAGAAACCCTTTATTTTTTTTTTCTAATGGACTCAAGCATATAAAAGAAAACTTGACAAAGTTAATGCACCTAAACTTTTTCTTCAACTTTTCATGACAATATTAAATCTTATTAACAATAAAATCAACATAAACACCCCAATAAACAAGCAAAGCAATTCATATAGTTAAAACAAATAAGGTTATAATAAGAAAAGCAAAATAACATAAAAAAACTATTTTTAGACAATCAAGAGCACAATGCTTGCTGGAATTTTTACCTCTATAGAAGTTTATAGCTTTAATGGTGTGTGTGGTAAAATTTGAAAATGAGGACCTTAAATCACTAATAACCCTACAGTCTCCTAGTATTGTCTTTCAAGTTTTTTCTATATTAGATTCTTCCATCATTTTTGCAATTATCACTTTTTATGGAGAGAAAAGTGATGAATTTGTTGTTATTTCTTTTAGGTTTTGGTGGTGCTAAAGCAGGTGAGATAATGAGTTTTAAGGAGGAAGGATTCAAAACCTTCGGAGAATTCATTATAACTAGTTTTAGCTCATGTATACATAGATGATGTGGTCTTTTTCATACATGGTTTGTTATATATAAAGTAGAAACTTTTCAAACATGGTCTAGATAATTGTTTCATATAGTTTTCATTTTTTTAAATTTATTCAAAGTATTAATAATAAAAACTAATCATGCAAATCAATATTTATTATCTTCAAAGTGCTTGAAGTTGCAAATGGTATTTTTCATTGATGACAATACATGTATAATATTATGATTTTGTATATTATTTGGATCCAAATAATATATTATTATGATAGGATGGTGTTAATTTTTTTAAAAAGTTTGTTTATGATCTTCTAACCATTTTTCCTAATAGTCTCGTGTATTTATGTAATATAATCATTTCATAGTTTTTGAAATTGATCTTAAAGTTTTATGTGTATGTGTGTGTTTATCTTATAAAAGATTTGACATGAACCCTATTGATATAAATATTCAAAAATCCACAACCAAGTAAATGGGAAACCTAGAAAACAAAAAATCAAGTTTGTTAGAAATAAACCTTGATCTAGAAATAACTATATACCTAAGAATCAAAGGTATTGAAAATTGAACTTGAACTTGATGATTATAGAGAATTACGAATTCAAAGTATACGAAGATGTCACAAGGTTAGTTATACTTTGATAAGTCAAATTTTTTCTTTGTTTCAACAAAGAGAAAAGTGTTGCATCACGCAAAACACAAGTTTATTCAAAATATCATGACTGCTGAATTTTGCAGAAAAAAATAATATATAGTCCTTCTAAATAACCCTAACGAACCCTTATTGGGTTGCAAATCAATGGGCACAAACTAATAATCAACTAACATAAGTTTTGTCACGACCCGAATCCCAGGTCCATGACCGGCAACGCAAGAGCGGTGTCGAAAGGACACCCCACCTACGCTAAGCCTCAAAACAGACATATAAAAAAAAACAATTTATTCAAAAATACGCAACATTTCATAATCTTCAGAAATATTATATTATTCAAAACTGATGAAACCAAAAGATAGTTTAAAACTCTTCATCAATAATTAAGACAAAAATAATAATCCATAATACTCATTACATTGTCAAAATCCAAACTTAATTGAAACAAGATAATAGTGGAGCGTCTAAGACATAGAATCAAAACTAAAAGGAAAGCCTCGCAAAACAAGCAAGGCATACCGACCAAAACTGAAGAAGCAGGAACACTCTACAAGTCCAACTGCTATCAGAAACTAAGAACCTGAAATAATATTAAGAATGAGGGGTGAGTTCAACCAACTCAGTGAGGGAATAATATTTAATATACATTTTAGATATTTATAATATTAGTAGTTTGCAAGATGATTTATCTTGATATACATATACATATACATATACATACTAAACATATTATCATAACGTAGTGGAATACATGTCAGAGACCAGATGACACTCGAAGGTGACCAGATGACACCCAAAGGTGACCAGATGACACCCAAAGGTGACCACTGTGGGATGATCAGTCGCCACAGGCTGATGCCTCTCTCACCAGCTAGGTATACAGAATACTATGTGCACATAGGCTAACTACTCTCCGTTAGCATGGAGTTACTGACAAGTCCCATATCAAGGCATAATAGATATTTACAGAATCATCAAAGAAACGTATATCATATCAAATAGAATTTAGTTCGACAGATTGCGAGTGCAAATTCAAGAATAAATGAGTACTCGGAAAATAAAGCAATATATATAAATATTCAAGAAATTTACTGGTTGTACTCATCATATAAACAACATACATATTTATTTATATTATATGCATATTAAAGATTATCCCACTCACCCGGAAGAATATAGATTAAAAGGAATATCAGATGAAAGACCCGAAAAACCTATTGAGGATCGTTAGGAGAACCTACAATAAATATACGAAATATACTCAAAACAACCCAAATAAAAGATTCTAATGCATAAAAGAAAACCAGGTTTAGTCTCCTAGGTTTAGGGACTAAAACAACAATTATCCAAAACAGGGACCAAAACGTAATTTTACCAAAACTGGACCAAATTGTAAATACATAACCACACTGAAATTTCACCCATAAACCATCCTTAATTCTGTCTAGAACGAACCAGGGACCAAACTGTAATTTTTATAAAGTTTAGGGACTAAAATGTAAATTCCTAAAATTAAGGGACCAAACTGAAAATATTCCAAATCAATTATCAAACTGAGATTCATCATCCTAAACCTCATAATAACACTGTCCAGAATCTCAAAATACATTTAGGGTTCAAATTATAATTTTTCCAAAGTTTAGGGACTAAACTGAAATTTTCATAAATCAAGGACCAAAATAAAATTTGGTCATCTTCAACCTTAAGATCATTCTGTCCAGATTTTCCAGCAAGGTAAAAATGAATTTCTTAACCCATAAAAATTAATTTAAACAAATCAACTCATAAATCCTTATTTTCAACAACATACTAATTAATAACCTAACATTAAACCCTTAATAATCATAAATCAATCTTAACAATATAAACCTCCAATCCTTATAAACCCTAATCTCTTCTTTAATTATTCCATAAACAAACTATAATCGAAAGTAATATGAAAGAGAACCACTTACTTGTTACTTCCACCTTTCTTGAACCAAAAACTCAAGAATATCAAAAACTAAAATCTTAGGTTTGAGGAGGGGAGGGTCACGGCGGCTACAGGAATTAGAAGAGAGGAAAGAAATTCTCTTGCAACTCTTCCTTAAATACCTAGGTTAACTTAGGTTGGGTTTGGGCTGACTTGGGCTTAGGTTTGGGCCAAAAGTTTGGGTTTTACAAGTTTAATGTCTAAAACAGTCCTAAAACAGTCCTAAAACATTGATTTTAGGCCAAAACATGCCCAAACTAAAATACAAACTCTAAATTGAATATAAATATCCAGATAATGAAATAAAACAAAAAAATTAAAACTTATCTTCCATTAAATACTTCAGTCCTATATTTCTTATGCAGCTAGAATAAATAAGGAATCCTTATCACACTTACAAATTATGTTTCTTCCCATTAAAGATCCTTATAGAATTAAAAAAATTATAAAAATAAGCTGTTGAATATCCTTGAATTATGAGGAAAAAAATCATCTCAAAATAAGAACTCCACAAGTCAAAATTCAATAAATAACAAAATATATATATTGCATCTATTAACCTGTATTGCAGAACTTTTCTAAATTCGATTAACCTAAAATTATAACTCAATATATAAAAATATATCTGGAAAATCCTGGTAAAAATTCAGCTCGATCCAACAGTCAGATTGAAAGTTATACTTGATAGCGTAAAACTGGACAATAAGCAAAATTACACTAGACTCCAAATTTTCTTGTTCAATATTTTCGTGGATCGTATCATTTCCTCTCTATTTAAGATGATTCATCCTCGAATCACCAAGAGGTACAATAGATGTTTCATAGGCCTCTTGTTTAAGCCTTCAAAGCTCTTTTCTTGCTAACATTTGCTTCCAACAACTTTATATAAAAGTAGCTACAATTCTCTTTCATCTTATATCTCTCATCATTCAAATTTATTACTCTTCTCTATCTCTCTCTAAAGCACCATTGATAGAATAGTTCTTATAACTTATCAAATTCTTACCTCGAAACCCTAAATATACTGGATATCTATTTGCTTTCTTGAGTGAGAACCCTTTTTCGTTCCTTCTCTATTGGTGAATATATGACACAAGTAGAAAAACAAGATGAAAGACAAGTAAGATATGATATAAAAACACTATAGAATAAGAATTCTGACCCAATATTTTAAATCTAAAACTATAGGTACCCAATTGATTTTAATGAGATCAAACCCGAAAACTTTAATTTACCTTGTTATTAGAATAAATCAGCTCTTGTAACACCTAAAATTATGATTTTGTTGATTTCCCTTTCTTTTTACTCAAAATAGATATTTTGGATAAAATAAAATGTTGGGTATTTTCCTTTATCAAAGAACTTTAAATGCAAAACTAGACAATAACAAAAGAACAAAAAACAAAACTGGCCAAATTGAATTGTAAGCAAATAAGATAAAAAATAAGACAAAAGGAAAAACAAGAAGAAGATATATGTTGGAAAAAAATTTAAACAAGAAAAATTTAAACAACAAGAAGAAGATATACCTTGTGAATATAAAGTTCCAAAAACCCATAGTGAAGCATATGACAAATCCAAAAAGTTAAAAATCAAGTTTGTGATAGATAAAACCTTAACCTAGAGATAACTATATATCTAATAATCAAAGGTATTGGAAATTGAACTTGGACATGTTAATTATAGAGAATCTAGAACCCAAAGTATGCAAAGACACCAAAAAGGTCAGTTATACCTTGATAAGTCAAATTTGTTCTTTGTCCCAGCAAATAGAAAAGCGTTACATTAAGCAAAACACAAGTTTATTGAAAACATCATGAATGCTAGATTTTACAACAAAGGAAACAATATATAGTCCTCTAAAAAAATCCTAATGGGATCGTTTTGGGTTGCAAACTAATAAACCCAAGTTAATAATTAGTTAATATAAGCCTAATGCCTAAAATAATCAAAAAACATTGATTTTGATCCAAAATAGGCCCAAACTAAAACACAAACCCTAAACTGAATATAAATATCCAAATAAAAAAATAAATTAAATCTTAAAATAATTTAGATTAATACAAATAAATAATTCAACTTAAAAGTAATCTGCCATTAATACTCCAACTTTTATTTTCTTGTGTAGCTGTATTAAATAAAAAATCCTTGCCACACTTGAAAATTATATTGCTACCAATTAAAAATCCTTGTAGAACTAGAAAAATCCCAAAAATAAGCTATTGAATATCCTTATATTATAAGGAAAATAATCCTCTTCAAATTGGAAATCCACAAGTCAAAAGACAATAGATAAAAAAATTCATATTGCATCTGCCAGTATACACCATACCATTTTAAAAATAGAGAACAAAGTGGAACAAAATTCATTTTACTCAGGATCTCAGGTCATTCCATATTTCTCAGTAAAATTACAACCAAGAAGTTTTGGGTTAACTTTGTCTGTTCCATTCCAAATAAAAATTTGATAAAACTAAAATATGATTTTATTATCTAAAGAGTAAAGTAAAGTAAAGTAAAGTGTGATTTTGGCATGCCCCTAGCTATTCGTCAAAGAGACAAGTTAAATCCATGTAATAAATTTTATTGTTTGTATTTTTTCAAATATAAATATTGTTTTTGTATCTATAATATCTAATTTATTAAACTTTTGTTTTAATTAGTTATATGATGGGAGCAGTTTGCCAATGATACTCCTGATGTAACCATTTTATTTGATAGTTTTACCCATATTTACCTAGTGTTTTGCCTATGTTTTATACATAAAATGCCTTTATGTTTTTTGTTTTATATTTTGAAGGCACTTTTGGATGAAAGATTCGAAAAGAAGTAAATTGAAGATAATTGACAAATTTGACCTCCAGTCGATGTTTTTTGTAGAGCTTGAGCTCTAGAGGTCGAAATGAAGTGATTGCAGTGGTAGTATAAGGCTAAAGTCCATACCTTTCTATAAATACAAGGCAAGAAAGATAAAAAGAGAAAAAGCATGGAAATTGCAGCCTTCAAAGTCAAATCTCGCATTCTGCTACTGTTGCCCTTCGACCATTCCAACTTGAATATGTTGAGCTATAAAAGTCCATTTGATGCAAACTCAATTTTATTGGATTTTTGACTCGAAGACCTATCAGCCAAATTTCAGCAGAAAAAGAGCCCATATGAGAGAGATATGATGTTTTTAAGATGACACAAGAATTCTGCCAGCAAACAGGTTTTGTGAAGAAATGAGCCTAAAGTACTTCTCAAAGCATCCAAACAGTCATCCAAGTCTTTATTTCAGCAATTTAGCTCCTCTAAGTCAAAAGTCAAAGCTTGAAGATTTTATGTAATGCTATTTCTCTTTTTTTTATAAAAATAGTTATTGAAAGGCTTAAATGTAAATTGTCTACTTAGAAAAGGATTATTTTGTAGAAAAGAGATTAGGGTTTCCTAGGATATAATAAGAAAGAGAAAAAGGAAAAGAGAGGACAACCAGCTAAGAGAAAAAAAATGCCCCTTTCCTCCAACAGAACCCGAAATCATGCTTTTTTCTTTCTTTTTGATGAGTTGTTCAATAGACATGCAAGGATAAACTCTTTTTCTTGGTTGCAAAGACACGAAAACCTTCAGATGTCAAGAACTGTGAGATTTATTTTACCTTTTCTTTTCAGTTTATATGATGAATATGTGTGTTTTCCTATGCTTATTTTTTCTATAATTGTTTATTTTAATTACTAAAGCGGACTCTAAGTTATTATTATAGACAATCTATTGCTAAGTTTGATATCAAAACCGGAGTTATGGTATATGAACTTGTAAAGCAACTGAGTTTAATGATTGTGGCAGATCTACATTATTAACCTTAAGGAGAACATTCAAACAAATCAAACATGGACTGCGGACAGTTATGTTATCTAGATTAATCAACTTATCTAGTTCTTAAGGCTGCCATTGAATTAAATTGCTAGTGCGTACACTGTGGTTGTTTGATGGTTATGATTAGTTATACAGTGGATCTATTAACTAATCAACATAAGAAAGATAAATATTCAGAGTATAAATTGACATTTCATTTCCATGATCAATTTTGATTTTTGTACATGGACGTTTACTTGCGATCAAGGTTTGTTTTTTTTTTTTTTTTGATAAATTTTGGTCTTCTTTGATTTAGCATTGATTTTTTTTTTTGTTTACTATAACATAGCATAGATAACTTCACAATTTCCTCCCCTCCAATTGCATATCTTATAGCATAAAAATCTGAACTAAACCTTTCTCGTGGGATCGACCCCTTGCTTGCTTTATATTATCTTGTTTATTTAAGCTAGGATAATTAATTGTGCGACTGCGACATCGCAACAACTCCAAAACTTTAAAAGTCTCAACTCGAGTTTTTAGTCAATGATAGTGCAATTGGATATGAGAAACATTAGGGTATATTTGAATTCATTCATTCTAAAAGGTGAAATTGGCTATAACACAAGAGATTAAGTGATTTGGTCTTTGTTTGTTACAATTTAAGAATTCAAGGAAGGTAAAATATTAATATTATCATATTAATAATAACATTGAAAATGATTATTACTATTTTAAGTATATATATTAATGATGAATTTAATTCTTAAAAATAATATCAATGTTAATGAAAGTAGTAATAATCATTTTCAATATTATATATATATATATATATATATATATATATATATATATATTTATGTTGGTACTTTGTAGGAATTTGAGTAAAATAATGAATGCTTTAGATCATATTAGCTTTGATAACATTAACTTATTGAATAAATAGACTTGTGAAGAACCTAGCCTTTTTATTGGAGAGGATTTAAGTTAGGAGATTATTAAGACTTTTTTCTATCTACTTTGACTTTAATGGAAGAAGAGATCCATTTTGATTGTATTAATGATGAAAGGTAAAATGGTGAGACTATTAGCATTAAAAAACAAATTTTAAGTGAAGCACTAGTAGAGTGATATATCTTTGAGTGTAAACACGTATAGGATTGTGTGAGGATTTTTCTTTATTTACTAACAAAAATTTTAGATTTAAAGATGTCATTTATAGTCGTATCATAACCTGAAAAGGAGAAAGACAACACCTTAGTTGTTTTACAAACCATGTAACAATAGTTTAAGAAGATGAATGTGATATTTGGCGAGGTGAAGGATTGAATGGATAAAAAAATTGGTATTATTGCTAATTAGTAGTAGGGGTCATCCCAAAGGGCTCCTAATATCAAAAGCCTAGAAAGATATGCTGCCACACCTATAAATGAGTTTGTTGATGAGAATAATGATGAAGATATAGATGTTTTTTTTTTATTATGCTTCATTTGTTGATGAGAAAAATGAGTTTGAAATCTCGGTGATGAGAGATTTCAACAATATATGAATTTTGGTCATAGAGGAGTTAAAAGAGATATTGGTTTTCATCATGGGTTGGGTATAAATATTGGGAATATTAA
Source organism: Populus simonii (assembly GCA_007827005.2). Classification (NCBI taxonomy): domain Eukaryota; kingdom Viridiplantae; phylum Streptophyta; class Magnoliopsida; order Malpighiales; family Salicaceae; genus Populus; species Populus simonii. Next base: position 21,280,100 of record CM017464.2, read on the forward strand.
GATGAAGTTGTTTATTTTCAAGAAAAGAATGATCCAATAACTTACTTGGAATGAGAGAAAAAAATGGAGTTAATCTTTGATTATCACAACTATTTGGAGGAGAGAAAAATAAAATTAGTTGTGATTAAGTTTTCCAATTATAATATTATTTGGTAGAAGCAACTTGTTTAGAGTAAAAGAAGAAATCATGAGAGGCCTATTGATACATGTGATAAGATGAAAACAATCATGAGGAAAAGATTTATTCCTGGTCATTATTATCAGGAGTTGTATAAAAAATTACAATGTTTAAATTAGGATTATAAAAGGGTAGAGGACTACCATAAAAGGGATGTAGGTAGATATGATTCAAATGAATATAGTATATGATAAAGAAGATACCATGACTAGATTTTTGAATGGCTTGAATTGTGAGATAATGAATCTTATGGAGTTACAACATTATATAAATTTAAAAGATATGGTGCATATAGATATAAAGGTGGAATGACAACTTAAGAGAAATGGTAGTTCATGACAAGTTTAAAATTTGGGTTCTTTTCGACATTAAGGCTGAATTGGAGGTTGAAGGGGGCTGCCAAAACCAAACCAAATATGGGAATTAAAACAAAACCATCAAGGAAAAGAGGGAAGTCTCCACTAATGTTAAAGGTAAATCTAATACTCAAACACCTTATAATCATTATATTAAATTTTTTAGATGTTTGAGAATATGTCATATAACTTCTTAATATCTAAACAAAAAAGCTAGGATCTCATGTGATCATGGGAAGGTTGAAACTAAAAGTCACGACAATGATAAAGAGATGCTACCACTTAAGAATGTTAGTGACGATAATGTAGAGTATCTAGTTAAGGGTGAATCACTTGTGATTAGACGAGTATTGAATGCTCAAGCTAAGAAGGATGATTTGGTGTAACAAAGGGATAATATTTTCCATATAAATGTCATATTAGTAATAAAGTATGTAGTATAATTTAGATTGTGAGAGTTGTGCTAATATAACTAGCACTACACTTGTTAAGAAGTTAAATTTAAATACTACAAAACATCTTAGACCTTATAGACTTCAATGGTTAAATGAATGTGATGAAATGAAAATGAATAATTAGGTTTTTGCTTCATTTTTTATTGGGGGATATAATGATGAGTTTTGTGTGATGTCATTCCTTTTATTCCTAGTATTGTTGTTTCTTTGTTACATGAATTTGAGGATATGTTTTATGAAGATGTTGCTAGTGGTTTGCCACCATTAAAGGTAATAGAACATCATTTTGATTTTATACATGTGGCTGTGATTCTTAATCGACCAACCTATATAAATAATCTTATGAAGACAAATGATCTTTGAAGCCAAGTTAAGGAGCTAGTGTCTAAAACATATACTGGGAAGAACATGAATCCATATACGATTTATGTGTTACTTGTGCCTAAAAAATAGAACTTAGAGTATGTGTGTTGATTTTCATGCTATCAATAACATCACGGTAAAGTATAAACACCTTATTCATAGGCTAGGTGATATGTTAGTGAATTACATGGTTTATATGTTTTTACTAAGACTAATTTGAAAAATGAATATCATCATATTAGAATGAATAGTTATTGATGTCGTTTGGTCTTACTAATGGTTATGAGATTGATGAATCATTTTTTATGTGCATTTATAGGAAAGTTTATTGTTATTTATTTTGATGATATCTTAGTATATAATAAAAGTATAGATGAGAATATTGAACATTTATGTTAGGTGCTTCATGCTTCAAAGAATGAAAACTATATATAATTTAAAGAAGTGTACTTTTTACAAGGAAAAAGTTATTTTTCTTGGATATATTATTAGTGCAAGAGGTAAGAGATGGAAGAGAAAAAGGAGAAGACTATCCAAAAATAGCCTACACCTAAGTCAATTATTAAGATAAAAAACTTTCATGGTTTGATTTATTTTTATAAGAGATTTGTTAAAGATTTTAGCACATTATCCATGTCACTAAGAAAAGTTAAGAAATTTATTGGGTTTTAATGGGGGTATTGAACAAAAGAATGTATTTAATTTGATTAAAAAATGCTATATTCAACACCTTTATTAGTAATATCTAACTTTTATAAAGCTTTTGAAATTGAATAGATGCCTCAAGAATAATTATTGAAGCTATTTTAATGTAGAAAAAAGTGTCTAATTGTTTACTTTAGTAAACAACTTAATGGAGCAATATTGAATTACTAACTTATAAAAAATATCTTTATGCATTTGTGAGGACTTTGCAAACTTATGATACGATCCAAGCAATGTTAGATTTGAATTTTGGCGTAAAACTTCTTACTGTCCAGTTTTATTCTATTAAGCATGACTTTTAACTCAAATATTGGATTGAGATGAGATCTTTATAGGAGTTTTTAGACATGTTATTCTATATCGGTTAGAATTTCAAGTCAATCAAAGTTTGCAAAGGGTTTATTTCAGAGGATCGAAGTTACTAGATGAATCTTGTTAAATTTATCTATCTGGACCTTCGTCTACTTTTTTTTAACTCTATCTAGAGTTACATAAGGAATAGTGATAATATTCTTATTGGGTTGAAAAGTAGACATTCAAACCTTTTCTAAAAATATATGATAGGCTTACTAATTTATTCGGACAAGAGGGAACGACGTGTTTAAAGTTAGGATTCAAATCTACCAAGAATGTGCAAAAATAGAAGAAATATTGTTTTTTTATGTATTATGGATTCAATGAATACAAGGAGTCATTAATGTTATTAGAAGAGTGTGTGGCAGTTATTGACTTACCTATTCCACAAGGATTCCATGTTAAATAAGGAGACATTTATGACAACAACTATTATCCATAGCTTGCAAGAATTCCATATCCATTATGGAATATATGTGGTGGCAAAGAGGCTTGAGATTCTTTTTTTGTTCTTTTTCTTATTTTACAGGATTTCTTTAATCAAAAGGAAAATTATGGAAGGCTATTTAAATGAGATATTTCTGCCACTTCCCTTCCTTTTTTTTAGAGCATACTTTCAGCTAAATAAAGGAAGAAACTTTAGCATTCAAGACATCATCTTTCTAACAAGGAAAAATGATTAATGGATGGCACAAAGAGACAATATTTCATCTACAAGTTTCAGATTCAGCTACAAGGGATCTAATGCAATAAGATATGATTTTGGGATGTTTTTATAAATTGTATTAATTTGAATATTTTTTAAGGTTTATTTATTTTTTTAATTAATATTTAGGATAATACTATTACTACCAAATTTATCTAGCTTGTGTGAGAGAGATTCTCATATTCTTTGGTTTTCTAACAAACTAAATTGATTTATCAAAGATTAACGGAGTTTGTGATGTCTTTCTTATACTTTTTGTTCATGAATTGATATTCATAGGGTGAGAGTTCTTATTCCAATAGTGTTGACGTCGTGAGATAGGTTTTTATTGTGTTACACTCATATCAGACTTGATTATTCGACTTTCTTAGGGAAGTTATCATCTTTGTTGTGGGTTGCGTGATCATGTGATTACGAGGTTTGTATTAGCTTATCTACTTGTGCTTGAAAGAGTTTATTATTCATTTGGATCATGAAACCTTAAAGCACTTGATGAGGTAAAGTAAGTTGAATAAAAGACATGCCAAGTGAATAGAGTTCATTGAAATCTTTCCATATGTTATTAAGTATAAGCAAGGTACATCCTTCTTTCTACTATTAATATAAAAATATTAGGTTTCGAATATGTTAAACATTTATATGCCAATTATAGTGATTTTGCTAATGTGTATGAAGCTTGTGAGAAGTTAGCTATGATAAATTTCATTGACTTTATTTTTTTTTAGAAAGAATAAACTTTGTGTGACTGATAATTTTGTGCGTGAATTGCTTGTGTGTGAAGCTCATGAGAGTGGTTTAATGGGAAACTTTAGTGTTAAGAAAACTTTAAAAGTTTTGCATGAACATTTTTATTGGCTTAAAATGAAATATGATGTACAAAGAATGTGTGATAAATATATCGCATGTAGGTAAGGTAAACCTAAGAGCTTATTATATGGGTTACATACTCCTTTACCTATACCTAAAGAACCTTGGTTAGATATTTCCATAAACTTTGTCTTAGGTATACCTAGGTTAAAAAAAAAGGATAGGGATTCGAGTTTTATGATTGTAGATAAGTTTTCTAAGATGACATAATTTATATCATGTCATAAAATTGATGATGTAACCAATATTCTTAGTTTGCTCTTTAGAGAGATAATACTACTTCATGGTGTTTCTAAGAGTATTGTTTCTGATTGTGATGTTAAGATCCTTAGTTACTTTTGGAAGATCTTATGGGAAAGTTGGGAACTAAGATGTTGTTTTTGACAGCTTGTCATTTATAAATGGATGGTCAAATGGAAGTATTAAATAAAACTTTAACTACTTTATTACATATTATCATTCAAAATAATTTGAAAAATTAAGAAGAATGTTTGTTGTTCATAGAGTTTGAATATAATAAGAGTATTCATTCTACTACTGATCATTCACCATTTGCGATTGTTTATGGTTTTAATCCACTAACCTCTTTGGATTTGATTCCTTTACCTGTTGATAAAAAGGTTAGTAGTCTTGATGACATTATAAAAGTAAAGATGGTGAAGACACTCTATGATAATGCTTGACAATATATTGAGAAAAAGAACATGCATCTAAAGCTAGTAAAGGTCATAGACATATTATCTTTGAACTAAATGATTAGGTTTGGGTGTATATGAGGAAGGAAAGATTTCCAACCTTGGGAGATCTAAGTTGTATTTTAGAAGAGATAGTTCAATCTAAGTTCTTAAACAAAATCAATGACAATGTATATAAAGTGGATACTCCATATGAGAATAGCATTAATGTTACTTTTAATGTTTCTAATCTTTATCTATTTGATGTATGTGACAATTCAAGGTTGAATTCTTTTAAGGATAAGGGGAATGATGAGAATTAATAAGCATCACCAAAGGATCTATTAGAGGTGCCATTTGGGCCAATTACAAGATCAATGGCTAAAAAGATTAAAAAAAGCTTTCAATTGGCCAATTCAAGATATTTGGTCTAAGACAAACATCAAGATTACAACAATGGATGATCAAACTTCAATCAATGTAATACATGCATAGGAAAGAGCTAGTTCTTGGGCTTGAGGCATGCAGATTGGACTTATTTTCCTAGTGTATAATTTTATATTAACAAACACAAGATTTGATATGACTGTTGGATCAAGTTGAATTTTTTTAAAAAAATATTCTGAAGGTCTTGTTTCCTTATAGAGTTAAAATTTTATAGAAATCAATCATAAGAAATACTTTGTGATAAAGCCTAAAAGTTACAGTTTTGGATTTGTAATATTTTCCTAGTTGATTTAGGATTTGATACGATCCAAGAAAAAGTTGAACAAGAAAATTCAAATTCTAGCGTAATTGTGCTTACTGTCCAGTTTTACACTATCAAGAATAACTCTTAATCTGCCAATTAGATCAAGTTGGAATTTTATCATGATTTTCTATAAATATTGTTGCACATTGTTTTAAAATTTCAAGTCAATTAGATTATGGAAAGGTCTTACGATACAAGTCAGAACATGAAATACAAATCTTACTATTTATTGCATTTTAACTTATGGACTTCTTATTAAAGGATTTTTCCCTCACAATACAAATATATTCAGCAATTTATTTTTAGGATTTTCTTAGTTCGATAAGGATCTTTAATAGGTAGTAGCATGGTTTTCAATTGTGGCAAGGATTCCTTAATATTCCAGAATACTTTTCTCATAAAGATTCCTTTTAATCTTAATTACTTAAGAAAATGAGTGTTGAAGTATTTAATGGCAAATTAATTTTGGGATGAATTAATTTTTGTATTAATCTGAATTATTTTAAGGTTTTATTTCTTTTTTATTTTATTATTTGGATATTCACGTTCAGTTTAGGGCTTGTGTTTTATTTTGGGTTTATTTCGGCCCAAAATCAATGTTTTAGAATTGTTTTAGGCACTAGGATTGTGTTAGCAAGTTATTAGCTTAAGCCTATTGGTTTGCAACACAATAAAGGTCCATTAGGGTTATTTAAAAGGACTATATATTGTTTTCATTGCTATAAAATTCAGCAACCATGATGTTTTGAATAAATTTGTGTTTTGCATGACGCAACACTTTTCTTTTTACTGTGACAAAGAACAAATTTGACTTATCAAGGTATAATTGGCCTTATGAAAACTTGGCACACTTCAGGTTCTTGATTTTTTATAATCAACAAGACCAAGTCCAATCTCCAATACATTTAGTTCTTAGGTACATGTTTATTTTTAGGTTAAGGTTTCTATCCAAACATGATTTTTGGCCTTCTTAGGTTATTTATTTACTTCGTTATGGGTTTCGAGTTTGCTATTCTAGAGGTTCGCATCGGTTACATCCTCTTTGCTTTCGTTGTTTAAATTTGTTTCTACATATATCTTCTTTTTGTTTTTTTTTGTGTCTTGTTTCAAGTATGATTTAGTTAAAGTTGTATTCAGTCAATTTTGTTTTGTTTTGTTTTGTTTCATTATTGTCTAAGTTTTGCATTATTGGATCTTATGATAAAAAAAAAGAAAAAAATATTCAACATTTAATTCTATTGAGAACATCTATTTATAATAATAATAAAAAAAGAAATCAACAAGATTGTAATTTTAGGTATTAGAAGAGGTGATTTATTTTGGTAACAAGGTAAATTGAAGTTCTTAGGTTTAGTCTTATTAAAATCAGTTAGGTACCTATAGTTTGAGATTTGAAATTTTGGATCAAAATTCCTATTTCATAATGTTTTTATATCATATATTGCTTGTCTTGCTTTTCTATTTGTGTCATGTATTCACTAAGGAAGAGGGAACAAAGAAGGGTTATTGCTCAAGAATGCAAGAACCTATCCTAAATGTTTAGAGTTTTGAGGCAAGAAGTTGATAAGTTACAAGAACAATTCTATGAATAGCAAGTTTCAGAGAGAGAGAGAGAGAGAAAAGCAACAACACCAAATTGATGAAAGAAGAAAACGAAGGACTATTACTTTTATATGAAGTTATTGAAGGCGAATGTTAGCGATAACAGAGCTTTAAAGGCTAAAAAAAGACCTATAAAAAATCCATTGTACCTATTGGTGATTCAAGGTTGAATCATTTTAAAGAGAGAAGGAATGATATGATCCAAAAAAAGATCGAACAAGCAAATTTGGATTGTAGCATAATTGTGCTTATCATCTAGTTTTACGCTATCAAGCAAAAATATCAATCAAATTGTTTAATCAAACTGAAATTTTCTAGAAGTTTCCAAACATATTGTTGTATATTGGGTTAAAATTTTAGGTCAATCGGAGTTTGAAAAGGTCTTACGATATAGGTCATCACATGCAATATAGATTTTGTTGTTTGATGCCTTTTGACTTGTCAACTTTCTATTTAGAGAGGATTCTTTTTCTCATGATGCAAGGATATTTAACAACTTGTTTTTGAAAGTTTTTTACTTTTATAAGGATTTTTAATGGGCAGCAACATAGCTTCCAAGTATGATAAGGATTCCTTAACATTCTAAAATTATTATTTTTTTACAAGAATTCTTTATTTATCCTAGCTATTTAAGGAAAAAAAAGGCTGAAGTATTTAATTTCGGATTACTTTTGGGCTAAATTATTTTTTTGTATTAATCTAAATTATTTCAAGATTTTATTTTTTGTTTTATTTTATTATTTGGATATTTACTTTTATTTTAGGGCTTGTGTTTTAATTTTGGTTTGTTTTGGCCCAAAATCAATGTTTTAGGATTTCGTTTAGGCATTAAGTTTATGTTAGCTGATTATTAGCTTGAGCTCATTGGTTTACAGCCCAATAAGAGTCCATTAGGGTTATTTCAAAGGACTATATATTGTTTTCTTTACTGTAAAATTCAATAGTAATTATGTAACATTTTTCTCTTTGTCGTGACAAAGAACAAATTTGACTTATCAAAGTATAATTGACCATGTGACATCTTTGTATACTTCAAGTTCTTAATTCCCTATAATCAATGGGTCCAAATTTAATTTTCAACACCTTTGGTTTTTAAATACAAAGTTATCTCTGGGTAAAGGTTTCTATCAAAACTTGAATTTTAGCTTTCTTAGATTGTGTAAGGTTGCTCATACTTTTGGTTTTTTTTGAACTTTTAGAAATTTATTAAAGATTACTTCTTTGTGGCGTTCATCCTTATACTTTCAGTTCTTGATTTCCTTATAATCAACGAACATGAGTTTGCATCCAATAACTATGGTTCTTTGGTTCAAGTGATCATTATGTCAAGTTCTTTTCAACTTGATTTTAGCTTTCTTGGGTTGTGTTCAATCTCAATTGTGAATTTTAGGGCTCTTACCTTCTAGATTCGATCTAGATGCTTTGACATTATATTTGTATTGCATAATTTGAAGTTAATTAATTTCTAGAATTAAATTTGAATCATGTATGTTAAATTAATATTTTGAATTACACACACACACACACACACACACAGAGTATAGGACCCTTGAACAGAACTCTAAAATGCTTTAGTTTTCTGTTTTTGTGTTTTTTTGTTTATGGTATATTTACATTTTTAGTATTTATTTTAATTTGTTGTTTATAATAACATGTTATGTTGGGAAAATTTCAATTATAAGTTTATATTTGAATTTATTATTTATTATTTTTTGTAGTATTTGTTTTTTGGGATTAATATTATGTTGACCTTATTGTTTGTTATATATATATTGAAATTTATTATTTCTTATGCATTTAGGATTTATTGGTTAATTCTCCTTTTTTCCATTTTTTTAATTCCAAGTTTAAGTCCATTTTTCAAAGCCCTAATAATGTTTTTTTTTTAGTTTAGCATAAATCATTGGATGATGAGTGTTAATCCATTCCTAAAACCTTTAAAATACTCAAAGAATAATTATCAATATTTATTTAATAAACAATAAATAGGTATATAAAAAGAAAAATAAATAATTATAGAGTAGAGTTCATTAATCCACTCTCGTGGATAGGAGAGGGATAGCAGTAATTTAAGCAAAGATCAATAGGAAAAATGAAGCTCAGCCTTTCTTCTTTTGGAGCCAAACTTCGTATTCCTTCGGGTTTCAAATCTTAATTCTGAGTAATAGGGCTTTATATGAAATAATTGAGAGAATTTTTCATAACCTCTCGACCTGTTTATTATCCATAGGCCAATAATCGCATTTTGAAATGCCTTTCTAAAGGGAATACAAGAACAACAAATCAAATCACTGCAGAGAACTTGAAAGTCTTGTTTCAAATCCCTACAGTCAAGGAGTGCTTCAAGCTTCCAATATGAAGAACGTGTTCTCCCAAGGCAACTTTCTTGCTTCCGAGCTCATCAACCACACTCAAATCCTTACAAACATCCACCTTGAATCCCACATGGCTATCTGTTTGTGCATGCAGGAAGACCTTCTCAAAACCCACCAAATGCTTCTGTGGTGAGTTGTGCACTGATGGGGGAGTAGAGAACAAGAAAACTGTATGGCTTCCGCTCATTGTTCCCGTGTTCTTGATTCTCAAATGCACATCAAAGGTTAAGTTCTGACAAGTCTGTTCAGCAGCAGCAACTGATTTGCATTCTGAAGAGTAACAGACATGATTTTCCTCTAAAGGAACAGATACTAGTCCAGGTGCTTGAGTTAGTTCGTGGCTGAATTCAGAATAGCTTAGTCCATCTCCAAATGAGTAAACAGTTTCTCCGGTGTAGAACCTGTAGGTTCTACCAGGATAGCCATTGGAGGGATCTGGTCTCATGTTCATATTTGTCATCGGTACTTTGTCTACGTATGATTGTGGATACCAAGTCATCGGTAGCCTCCCACCTGGAAAGAGATTCTTGGTTAAATTCAAACTCATATTCTACTATACTATATAAGCCGACCGACAAGCTGACCTGTAAAGATTTAGAATCAAATGAAAAGATCTGAAAAACTAAGAAAACACAATTATGGGATGGTTGGTGCGTACTTGGGTTGTAGGAACCAAAAATAATATCAGCAATGGCAGCTCCACCAGCTTCGCCAGGGTAGCCAACCCACAGGATACTTGTGATTTTGTCGTTAGTTTTCGCAAATGATACATCCATGCCTCCTCCAGACATTATAACAAGGATTACAGGTCCAGTGGATGCATTTGCAACTGCTGTTATCAGAAGCTGCTGCTGCCCTGGAAGAAGAATGTCCACCCTGTCACGACTCTCTGCTTCTATAGATTGATCGGCACCCATTACAAGCACAGTGGCATCAGCTGCAGCTGCTATTTTCTTGGCATCATCTACTTGGGCAGTGCTGCAGGCTACGTTTGAGCAGCCAGGTAGATATGTTGTTGCAACAGAAGCTGCTAGTCCTTGTAAAGGGGTTGTATATTTGCAGGGTGTACCTAAATCATATCAAAACACATCGTTTAACAAGTTGATTTGATGAACATTGGAAGTAATACGAAGGAAATTGGATGAAATAATTGAAGTTTTACCTTCATAGTTTCCAATCATTGTTTTAGTGACATTGGCATTTGGTCCAATTACTGCCAAGTTTTTTATGGCTGTGGGAGATAGAGGAAGTGATCCTGCGGTGTTCTTAAGCAACACAATCCCTTGCCTGGCAGCTTCACGGGCCAGCTCCTGATTCTCTGCTGTACATACATCTTTTGGTCCTAGCTTCCCATAGAGTTGCTTGCTGGGATCACCATCAAAGAATCCAAGTCGCATTAAAGTGGCAAAATTGTTGGAGACAGCTCTATCAATGGCCGACTCATTCACAAGTCCTGCTGTTACTGCTGCTTCAGTGTGTTTTCCCAAGAAAGATCCACAGTTGAGGTCCAACCCTATCAAATCGAAACATTTTAGCAACATAATTCCTTAAATCCCAATGGAAATCAGAAAAAGAAATTGCAAAACAAATCATAAAAATATAACAAGATATGTCCAAAAGTGTTGTCTTTTCTATTGTTGTTATTGCAAAGGAGTGGTTCGAACCACTTAATATACAACAAAATATATGATTATTAAAAAGGTCATTCTACATTAAAAAGGCATGGATTTGGACATCCCTCTTCTGACATCTTCCAAGCTTGTAACTATATAATTGAGTTCGATTAAGTTGAATTTATATATTTAAATAAAATAAAATATAATTTATTTTATTATAAACGAGAAATATTCAGTAAGGTGTATCCAAATTCTCATTTGACCATTGTTGACAAAGTAAAATCAATCTACCTAGAAATCCAAGAACGAATACCTGCCAATATAGCTTTGGCTGCAGCTTCTTCTGGTGTTTTGGTATAATGCTGGGAATTGTAGAACACGTCTATGGAATCACAATCGGTAACAATGTACCTGCAGATGCCCGGTTTAGTTTCCAGGAAAGAACATACGATATAAACACAATCAAATTGTGAACATTTTTGAAATTTCATACATACCCATTTAATTTCCATTCCCCTCTGATTACACCAGAGAGGAGGTCGGGATCAGCACAGGTGGGTATACCATTAACCTTGTTGTAAGAACACATGACACTAGCAACATTCCCATCAACAACACAACTTTTGAAAGGTGGTTGAAACGTATCATCCATATCTTGCTTTGTCACCTAACTCATCATAAACAAACTGTACGAATTTAGCCGAAATCATTAAAGAGAAAACACTATAATTGAGAGAGAAAGTGACCTTCCTAATAAAAAACAGGTGTTAGATTAAATAAATGAACATTACCACAGCATTAAAATGGTAACGATCAACCCCTTTCCAGTTATCCAAATCATAGGCTGTGTAATGTTTACAGCATGCAGCAACCTTAAGTCCATCTGGATTGCCATCATCCCTTTGTTGCAGTCCTTTAACATAACCTGATCCATATTTACTTGAGAGCAAGGGGTCCTCTCCTGGAGTTTCCTGGCCTCTTCCCCATCTGGGGTCTCGAAATATGTTGATATTTGGTGACCAAAACGTCAATCCTGCCAATCCCACATTGTACATTGCTCTTGCTTCCGTTGAAACAACCTGCAAAACCTTGAGAGTTTTAACATATAGCCTTAATAATAAAAGACTTATTGGTTTCTGTAACCATCTGGGAAAGCATTTTCCACCACACAATTCTGGTTAGACTCAATAATCCTTTCAGTCATAAGAATGTAGTTCTCGAGTTTTGCAGAACACAAACATAGAGGGACACCAGAATCAATGGATTCAACCAAAAGGGAGCTACTTAAACATGAGAACCAGAACTCCTTTCCTTCTTCTTCAATTCTTTTTTTCAGTTTTTTAACAAGGTAAATCATCCTTCCAAGTCAAGAGAGCAGTATTGGTGTCCAAACGCTAGTCAAAAGAAGTAAATGATCCTTGTTTATCTTCAACATGATTCGGCTAGCAAAAATTGCAAAAAAAAGTGCTATAAAAAATAAAATATAAGTGAAATATGAAGAATCTTCTTCACAATGATTAAAGGTGGGATCAAAATAAGATCGGTGGCCGTCAATTAATTTCTACGTTGCCGACGACTTCAGTCTCGCTAACATGCAAGCTGGAATCCACAAGAAAAAGGTGTACCCAACTGATACAAAAAAGTCTTCGGATCTGAAAGTTGTTTCAAGGGATACAATTACAATTCCACCTACTCTGACTCAGCATCACATGCATAATGTACCTAAGATTTTCTGCTTTTGGACCTAATTCTATTGATTAACTGTAGCGCCACCGAAATCCTCACCGTGAAGTTCCAATGGAACAATAAAAAAATTTCTTCAGGGCATTTCCTACACTGGCTGAGTGTATATTTCCCAGCATCTGGTTATCTTCTTTTTTACATTTGGATAGAATCTAGAAAGTCTCGAGTTCAAACCTCTTTTTTCCCGACAAGAAAACAACTTCCACCAAATCTATCTCATATTTCAAAACAATAAAAAAAAAAAAAAAAACAAACTATAATTAAGAAAGAAAGACTCGTCTTCGTTGCTAAGATTTAGGAAGTCAGGAAGAGGAAGAATTGAAGAGGAAAGAAAATCAAACAACATAAAAGGAAAAAAAAAGAGAGTAAATTTGCAAATTGAAACAAAGAATATAGAGATATGATATTACCTTTCCAATGGCTACAAAGAGAGAGGAGTTGAAGGAAGCAGCAGTGAGGATGACCTGAGGAAAGCTTGTAGCTCCGGGGACAACACTAGAGAAATGAGTGCCTGGACCGACGTAAGAAACTCCATGTAAAGCCTCCGACCACCATTCATACCTAGGTATCCCAAGTCTGCTCACACTCCCTGCACTATTCACCAAGAACAATATCTTTTCTTGCAATGTGAGTCTTTCCACCAGGTCTACAACTCTGTCACTCACCCCTAACGACGTGTTACAGAACCCAAAACTGGCCAAGGATGGATTGCTCACAACATCACAAGCAAAAACTGGTGATGATTGTGCCAAAACTACATGGCTAGAAGAAAAAAGTAAGAAGCAGACAAGGGAAAAGAAGAGAAAAACAGAGACCTTAGGTACTCTGTTTTGGGAAGAAAATGAGGCCATTCAAATGTTAAAGAAAGGAGGGCAAACAAGTGCTGTGTTATATAGAAAAAGGAAGAGAGTTATTATTATTAATAACTATAAAAGAAGAAAAGGAAAAAAAGCAGAGACATTGTTTTCTAGCAGCCCGTGATGGATATATATGGGGAAAGGAGAGGAGAGGAAAGGATCAAATGATGACGATATAATAAATAATAATTGCATGATAATATTTTTTCGTTTGTTCTGACAGTGACCACTAAGAGGGAATCTTATATGGTTCAAGAAATCATGATTGGATATGAACAAGTCCGTGATAGATTCATTCTTTCCTCAACCATGGAGGTGCGTTTTTGTTTTTTAGTCCTGTTCAGTACGTGCTTTGGGGGGAAAATAGAATGATGACCTTGGAAAATTAAAAAAACCGAAATGTCTGCCAGGATACACTGTGTTTCTAGATATATAGATAATTATTTACTGTAACAGTATAATTACTATTTTACCTTTTAATAAAAAAAAATCAATTATTTTGTTATTAGGTTTAAACGATTCCCACCCCCCCATGTTCCATTGATTGCTATGAAATTACCCGTGACAATTCGGTATTTAAATATTTTATATGCACAGTCTTTAATATAAAGCAGAACTTTTTAAAATATTGATTATGAATAATTCAGTTGCTTTATATTTTAAAAGTAAAGTGTAAAGATTAAATTACTCTTAAAAATAAAAATTGTTATTTAGTGGCTTTTTTATCCTTTCAAACCGGTATTTTTATTTATTATAAAGTTCATTCACAGGCCTTTTCTCTATTCTCCTTCCTAAAATATAAATGTATCATTTTAGTTTTTTTTTATTCAATTTGGTCATTATTTTTGGATTGTTATTTGTTTTATTTCTTAAATGTTTTTTGGATTGATTTTTTTCTTCAATTTCATCTTTCATCATTTGATTTTATTTAATTTTTATGTCAAATTTGATCCTTATTATTTTAATTGATATTTTTTTTTTCATTTTTCTAATTGAATTTCTTTTTTTAATCTCATCCCTCAACATTTAAATTTATTTTTATATCAAATTTAGTCTTTATTATTTTAATTGTTATTTGTTTTTGTTTTGGATCTTTTTTATTACATATTTTTTTCAATTGCATCCCTTATTATTTTATTCATTTAGGATTTTGCTTTATTATTTTTAAAAGTTTGCCTTCTGTAAGATTGATCTGGGCTCATAATGAGGGTCATGAGTTTCGAAAGTTAACACAAGTTAACTTTGGCATTTTTTAGGTCCTTTTTTTTTAAATGAGCCCAGATCAACCTTACAGAAAAAAGGGATTCTTCAACTTTTGATTTATTAAAAAATAGTCTTCATGCTTTTTTTCAATTTCTTTTCAATTGGCTTATCTCAATCTTGTGCCAATGATCGCATGGTTAGAGGGTTAATCCGAGTTGATCAAGGTCTTTTTTTCGTTGCTTTTTTATAATTGTTTGGTTTTGTTTTGTTTTGCCCTTCAATATTGAATTGTTTGATAATTGAGCTTCATAATTTTATTAAGAATGCTTTCGACAGGGTTAACTTGATATCACGACCAGGTCCTATATTTGGCATGCTAACTTGGATGGACTGGGGTCTTTTTCTACATCATCAATTTTTTTGTTAGTTTATTTATTGTTGTTTTATTTTTTATTCATATTATTTAAAATAGCCGAGCTTATTAAACCCAGTCAAATTATTGACCAGAGTATCTAGTTTTTCTAGCTTCTTTATTCATGCTTGTGTCATCTTAACATCCTTTTTTTCATGTTGGAAAAGATTTGGGTGGGCTCTCAGCATAGTATGGGTCCCTATCTACTATTAAACTATAAAGGCATAGATGTGATGAAGGATGCCAAGTAGTACGTCCACTCTAAAAAAATAGCATACTTGGATCTACCCTTTTTAGTAAACTCGATATGTATTGTACATCTTGGTGAAGTCAGATGCATGCGCCCTTTTCCTTGGAAGTCTCAAATGCATGTGTCATTAGCCTTAATGGAATCCCCTTAGATCCTCTTTCTTGATGGACTCATAATAGGTCCCTTTCCTTAGCAAAACCTCTTTTCCCCTTCTTTAACGAAATAACAATGCTCATTTTCCTTGGCGAACTGAATTTGCAGCTCCCCTTCTTAAGAGACTGGCTATGCATCCTCCTGGACATGGATTATAGTCCCAAATCCAATCGCTAAACCTTATTCACTATAAAGATAAACTGTACATGAATTAAATGCTCACACGTCCCTCTATTATGATGAGATCAAGTACGTGGTGATACAAGCTCTAAATGTAGAGGTGTATAGCACTCATTAGGTGAGAGGCTCTTCATTGGCCAAGCATGTATTGGGCACATGTTTTTTTAGAGACTTAATCTCTTTCTAAATTAACCTAGACAATTATGAAGAGTTCATAGATACAAGTTTGTGTAAAACATGCATAACAATATATAATTGATCATGCAGGACATAAATATCGTGTATAAGATTCGTTCGACAATGTTTTATGGGTTAGTCCAAAATATGGTATTGCTATTTAGATCTTAGAGCCATATCTTGACTCTGAGGATCTATGTGCAAATTTTATAACCTGGTTTAACATAAGCATTCTAACTAAGAAAAGCTCCACCGAACTTTTCAACATCATCTAAAGGAGAATGTGGGCACTGAGGTATATCTAAATAGATCTAATCAAGAGATACTGAAGGTAGAGGTCCTTATTAAACCATTCATCATTAAGGCCTTAAAAAATAGGATCCATGACGTGACCTTATTAAGAGAATCGTTTTTCCTTATTGGCAGGACCCTTCTAAAGGTAAAATAAATCTTGAAAAACCATATTCAAGTGGAATAAATGATGAAACTTTCTTCATGAAACTATTTCTATATAATAATCTCAATAAATAAAAGAAATAATTTCTCCATGTACGATTGCTATTATATTCTTTCCGTAAGATTGCCTCTATCTTTATGGGTACAACCTAATATACAAAGACATTCTCTATTATGGGTATAAGGAACAACTTTTTTTAGGTACAAATACACTCTTCATCCTAGATACAAGAGACATTTTCCATCGCAAGTACAAAAAACAACTTTTCCTATGTAAGAAAATTATATGCCCAGTACAACCTAATGTTTATAATGAATAGTCATGTATAGATTCTATGAGAAATCTTTATGATAATATACTTAAGAAATATCTATAACAATCTTTGTGATAATCTCTATGAAAATCCTAATTACACATTGGCATACACAATCTCTATAAAATTACCATCATACGATGATCCCTATGATAAATCACTTAGTATAGTCTTTATGAATTTTTCACCAAGATAAATCACTAAGTATGGTCTCCATGAAAATACTTATATGCTAAATTTATATATAGATATGTTAGGTAGATTTCATATAGCTCTATAATCTAGTGAAATAATACCTTTACTTAGGGTACAATGTGACCTCCATAAAATATCCCACATGCGGTATTTTCTCTATATAAATCTCCAACCTAAACTAGGGAACACTCTTTTTTCAGGTTCAACGTGATATTTATGAAATGCTCGCCAAATGACATTTTCTCTAATAAGACTCTCCAACTTGGCTAAAAGAGAACATATAATTGGGTACAACATGATCTCCATTCAGGTACGAGAGAACCAAGATGTTCTCTTTCTAAGCTTAGAACAACACCTAAATAAAATATAGTGAGGTCTTCAAAACAATCACGAAAGGGCAAACTAGACCAAGAAAAATAAAAAAAACACCTTCATATAGGTTATGGCAATACTTACTCTAAATACAAGACTTTTTCTCCATGTGTTGTTCTTAATAAGTTATTGTTCATAAGTTGTTCAAATCAACCACCTTGCTTAAATATAAAGGCATTTTCCCTTCTTTTTTTTATATATATAGACCTTACCTAGATATAAAAACTTAATTTTCATTAGGTACAAGAGGCCACATTGCTCGGGTATAAAGGCATCGCTCCTACATTTATGTGTGGTTACATTATGGTTAGGTATAAGGGCTCCGCACCATCTAGGACAAAAGGTTATCACAAGAGAAGTTTTAGAGTTATTCCATTACTAAACAGCTCAAACTTGATGAATTTCATTTCCAAAGCCCTAGTTTATTCAAATCGAAAATCATTATATCTCAAACTAAGTCAACCTTATTTTAAGACAGAAGAAACTGATAAGGGATTCCCAATCATATATCTTTTCTTAACAAGACCGATCATGCATCCCTCTTTATTGGTGGACTCAGATGCTCACCATTTTCTTAATGAACCTAGATTCACTCTTTTCTTCTTAACATATTTATATTAGGTTATTCTTCTTAGCAAACTCAACTTATATCTCTTTCTTTGATAAACTTACCAAATCCCTTCTAAAGGGCTTATTTCTTATCCCTCTACTTAAAAGACTATCTTTCTATCTCTTTAACAGACCAACCACACACCTTTTCCTTGATGAGCCAATTTTGTGTCCCCTTTTCTTAAAGAACTAACTGTGCATTCCTATATATAGGGCTTATAATCCCATGTTTAATTACAACACCCTAAGTGCATTACCCTTTAATTAAGACTAGTCTATTCGCTATCAATGACAAAGACAAAACATGCATTCATTAAATGCTCACATGTTACTTTACCATAATAAAGCCTATAAAATGACATTATATCATGTTCATACCTAGGAGATGGCCTTTATGATGTCATCCATTTCACTCAGCAATTAACTACCAACATTATCTCTATAAAATTTGTGTCTTATAGGTATAAAAATGTCAAAAAGCCATAAGGTAAATAGGTCAAATTAAGAGCTTGCATTCTCTTCTTCAACCTTTAATCATCTCTTACATCTTCTCTGCAAAAAACATATAACACAATTTCTAAGTTTTCATTTTTTATACATAAGATGATCTTCTAAGCCCAATAGGGGATTTGTTTTACAAGTGCTTGTGCTACCCAAGCACAATAGTCCTAACCTTCTAGTCATCTACCAACTTTGAAAAAATCCTTGTTTTTTCTAGGATTTTCTTTAAATCCCGTCAAGGTAGAACATTTATGAATCTATCAAAGCAAATAAAAATTAAGTTTACCTTCTTTTTTAAACCCACACACATAATCACATTTATTACAGAACTTGAACTTAATTAACGAATAAAGTTGAAGAGATAAAAATAGATAGAAAACGCACATGGTCTATCTAGTTTGGATTTTTTTTAATTAAATTTATCAACCAATTATGAAATCGGGTATTATAGATCTTAAGTTTGGTCCTTCATACAAATCTATTATTAACAAAAGATGGATAGTGAGATCTGGGGCATATAAATGGTGGAGGTTAATAAATATATTGAATAATAATTTTAAAATACATAAACTAACTTAATAAATAGTACATAAAAGAAAAGATAATTACATTTCTCCTTGAACCCAAAAACTCATTTTACTTAAGCCTATTCAACACTCCTCTATAAATAGAACTCTGTTAGTGATTAAAAAAACCCTAAACTTTGGTCACTTCTCTCTATTCTTGATCAACCACTTATTTTTGCTTCAAAACCAATAATTAATCATATAATTCTTTAAACTCCACCTCCCAATCACTATCAAATCGTAAGATATAAAAAACTCTAAATCTTAAAACCTTTAATTTTTAGTTGATTGTGTTTTTCAAAACCCTAATTTTTGTCAACTTTCTTAAATTAACAATCATAATGGATTCTTAATATTGTGGTCATTCTCGAGTGTTTTATCAAGCATCTCTCAAATTTTATTTTTTGGCCATCAAGCAACTAATATCCTCATTCAATGAGCTGTGATCTTTCAAACTCGTCATTAAACACAAGTTAGCTAACTCATCCAAATTTGAATCATCATCGGTGCTTGAGCTTGAACTATCATAAGTTAGAATTGAACACAAATATTTATGTCTTGATTATATTTTCAGGGTTTTCATCGTCGTCGTTTCTTCTTTCTTCTTTATTATATGTTTTTCATTCATCATTTTGCATTTCAATTATTTTTTAATTCATAGAAAAGGATGAAAATGTTGTTAAAAAGTTTGAAAAAAAATGGTTAAACCTAATTTAAAAGGTCAATAAAGTTCTATTTTAATAATTAAATAGGGCATCATTGTTATGAGAAAATTGAATAAGTCATATTTTCATGAATTATGGTTATGTTGTTTTCATTACAGAAAATGAATAAGTTGTGTTATTATTAATAAAAAAGGAAATTTTTATTATAAAGATTTAATAAATTATAAATATTATTGAGTCTATCAATCAATAGTCACATAAATTATTCCTTGATAATTTGTTAGGACAATTAATCAAAAATATGTACTAACATAGTTCTTATTAAATAGTTTTCACATGAAATTATTGAAGTATTTGATATACTCATATTATTCTATCTTTTCAGTGTCTTACACTTAGTCTTTTATGTAAATTTTATGTCTTACAATATCCTACTTAACTAATTTGTGCTTAATAGTGTTGTAAAGATATAAAGTGTAAAAGGAGCTAAATAAAATATTTTTAGCACAACATCAAGCAAATGATTAAAAAGAAAATATTGAGATTAGTCATCGAAGCTAAGAAGTGCAAATCCTAATTGCATTAAGGGAGTTCTTAACTAGGATAGCTAATAAATTGCTTTTTTTAATGAGAAGTTGTCTAACTCGAAGAGAAATTACTTCATATATGATTTGGAGTGTTATGTTATTGTTTAAGAGTCTCAAGCATTGGTGACATTACCTCGCGTAAAAGGAGTTTGTCCTAATCATAGATCATGTAGCTTTAAAATATATAAATAAGTAGTATAAGTTAAGTTGTCAGCATGAAAAATGGGTTTTTTCTGTAAGAGGTCATATTTTTGCAAAGGCGTCGATTAGGCAGCTTAAATAAAGTGGTAGATGCCCTCAGTAGGCGGGTTGCTTTACTCAATACTATGCGTAACTAAGTGACAAGGTTCGATACTTTATGTGATCTATATTCGAGTGACTAATCATTCATGAATATTTATGTTGAGTTGATAGATGGAGGTAAGGAAGATAACTTTATATTTATGGATGGTTATCTTTTTCATGGTTTGAAGTTGTGTCTCCCATATTACTTCTTATAGGAACAAATCATCTATAAATTGCACTACAGGGGACATTTTAGTCAAGATAAGACATTGACTCTAATTTCAGTAAATTATTATTGGCCTAAATTATCAGGTCAGGTATCTTGTTTTATGAGAATAAATGTTGTTTGTCAGATGTTTAAGAGAGCCTTATCAAATGCTAGGTTGTACACTCCAATATTAGTTCTTGATGCTCTATAGCTGAAAGTTAGTATGGATTTTGTGTCCCACTTACCTCATACCTAATGAGTCATGGATTCTATTTTTATTATTGTGGATAGGTTCTCGAAGATGACTCATTTCATAGCATGTTGGAAGACCACATATGCATCCTAGATAGCTTACCTTTATTTTAACAAAGTTGTTTATTTACATGGCATTCCTAGGTTCATCACCTCGGATAGAGATGTGATGTTTATGAGTAAATTTGAAAGAACTTGTAGGGAAATATAGGAACTCAATTGAACTTTAGTAGTTTATACCATCCATAAATCGATGGGCTGATTAAGGCGATTAATCATATCCTTAGCAACTTGCTATGAACTTTAGTGGGAGACAAATCAAATTAGTGGGATATGGTCTTCCTATAAGCAAAGTTTTTTTATAATAGGTCTTAAAATTGGACTACCTAGTTGAGTCCATTTGATATCATTCAAGAGTAAAATTTTTCTAGAGTGCTGGAGTTAACACATATTCCTCATGTTAGATGGTTGAGCGTCCAAGCTGAAGATATGACAAATTACCTATATGGTATTAATAAGCATGTCAAGAAGACAATCACGACATCAATGCCAAGTATAATGCCTTGGATGATACTCATATCAAGAGAGTGGTGTTTAAGGTTAGTGATCTAGTATGAGCAATACTTACTCATAATAAGTTTCTAGTGGGGGAATACAACAAGCTGAAGGAAAAACACATGGGTCATTATGAGGTGTTGTAAAAGATAAATGACAATACTTATAAATTTTCCTTCTTAGCCATTTGAAGACTTCTAATATCTTTAATGTTTAGCATTTAACACCTTATCTAGAGTA
Organism: Populus simonii; assembly: GCA_007827005.2. NCBI lineage: Eukaryota > Viridiplantae > Streptophyta > Magnoliopsida > Malpighiales > Salicaceae > Populus > Populus simonii. Next base: position 21,301,882 of record CM017464.2, read on the forward strand.
AGAACAAAACTTGAGGATGAGTTTTGTCCAACACGGGGAGAATGTTGGGCTTGTGGAAATTGAAGGTTCTAAACATTAGGGTGAGGATCTGACACAACAATATGGGGGTCTGACCTGGACAGGCTATGTGGATGGCCTAACAAATATTTTTATGTACTAGTAGAACAAGTCTAGGCCAAAGAAAAGGTTTAGTTGCACCATACTAGATTAGTAGCTTAAAACGGTGATAATGGGAGATTCAACAGTTGAATCAGGCTCAAATTGTTTTAGGTGATTCTACATGCAATTATGAGAAGCCACTTCGTCGTTTATCAAACCATTAGACCTCCAAGAATTAGGCCTAAAAGTTGTTTTTCGGGCCAATTTTGTTATTTTTCCTAGGATTTTATGGATTTATGACTTATTTTTGGATTTTGTGTTTATTTCATTTATGTTTTCAGATTGTTATTTGTTTTCAAGTAGAGATAGGGTTTTCTGATCTATTTAAAAATCTTGCAAACCTTTAAGAAGACAAATCTTATTAGCTTTACTTTTAAGAGAATAAAACTACAAATTTAGGGTTCATATTTGCATATTTTTTCTTCTACCAAATCTTCTATGTTTTTTTGTTTGTTATCCTAATTATTTTCACCTGCATCATACACATTTCTAGAACTTGTTAAACTCAAATATAACTTTAAAGAACATTTCCAAACAATATTTTAACAAAAAAACAAAATCAATTTCAATGAGGTAGTGTGTTTTGGTATTGTGGTAGTTTTTGTGGTTGTAATTTGAAAAAAAATAAGTTTAGAAAAATCACTTTTAGTTGTGATTGGTTTGATTAAAATTGTGGTTGAAATTGTTGTCTAGCAAAAGCATGTCCAATGTGTTTGGTTGAAATTGTGGTTGAAATTGATGTTGATAATAAAATGACCAAAAAGGACATGTAGTAATTTCTTATTTTGCAATTACATTTATATGCATTTGATTATTAATACATTGTAAAAATAACCACATGAATTACAATGTTGGTTTTATTATCCCATTAAACTTACTGCAGCCTTATCACAAACATAATTCATACACGAAGGATTATGTATTTCACTATATTGTACTTGTTAATTATTACTTAACTATAAAAACAAGAGCAATTAAATTCATACATTTGTTTCATTCTACTTTATCATTCAATAAATTACTATTAGTATGAAAATGATTTATATAATTTTTTAAAAGACAATGATTATCAAAGAGCAAATCCATACCTTTTTTGTTCACGAGTTAAGAACCTTAGGCTAAAAAAACAAAGCCCATAAATTAAAACCCATAAATTTTTTAAGCTAAAAAATGAGTTTAAAGCTGAAAAGAAAATGGTTTCACATAGTTGTAATCTAAGCTTTGTGATCTACATCTCATCAAGAAATTCATTTAAACTTGCCAAAAAAATTGGTTCTTTTCTGCTGGTGTCAAGCACACTCGATGTAGATTTATGCAAATGCAGACTTTCCGAACTCTTAGAGACAATTTATAGTTCTTTTATCCATTCAGTTGTTTCTTGAACTAAAGAAAATTTCAAAGGTTGTTTTGGTCTATGTGTTTGTTCAACAATAAAAAGAAACAGGTAAAAAAAAATGCAAAAGTTGTTTCACAGAAAACTGAGGTCAATTCTTATTTACTGGCAGGTCTCACAAACCAAACCACATGTTTATTTTGCAATCGAACACCATATAATTGAGGTCAGTCAAGTAAGGTCAGTCAAAAAAACAACAATCGCCAATCACCGCATCTAAATTAGATGAACATGGATTCCTTGCAATGAAATCTTCCATTTAATAGTGTTGGTGGCCGATATCAAATGTTGGATTTCACGGGTAAGAACTTCCGGTTATCTCTTTATTTTTATTTTTCACGTGCCATCTTTTAAAGGTCAAACGCGTTGAAATTACAATCCCTTTGTAACTATACAAAGGCATTGTGTAAAAAAGCCCACTGCGCTGCTTTTCTCTCAATCGGTAAAAGGATCAGATTTTTTTGAAGTCGCATAAAGCAAGCCATGTACATTAACGCCGCTGGAAAAAACATCAGAGAATGGTCTAAGTTTTGGCCTGCAGTTTTAACTCCATTCACCCCGTGACCAGATTTCCAGCTCAAGCAAAATCATTAATAATGAGGGAAGGAAACATCCAAATTCACACACGAGATTCTCTGTCGAAATTATTGACCTATATGGGCAGCTCAACTAAACGTACATTTGCAAGCTTGTTGCCACTTGCAGCAATCAGACTTGGAGTATGTTATCTCACTGCAAACACCCCTTTCCTTTTTAAGAAGCTCTTAGTGTGATTGTTTTGGCTTCTGATTGTTAAATCTTTACTGTCAGGATTCAAGTGTTGGCATGGCATGCATCTGGTGTATAAAGAAATATATTAACTTTTAACATATAATGAATAATTTCTCAAGTAGTTAAAGATGGAGAGTTTCAAACATAGCATTTCACATGTCATAACTTAACAATGGCTTTTAATACAGAGCTAACTACTAATCATAATGCATTTTTTATCCCATTTTCTGTAGTTCATATATATACAGTTTAAAAGGTCACAATTGAGGGTGTATGAGAAAGAGAGCCACTACTAAAGTATTTCATATCACTGATGAAATATTTCAATAGTTTTTAAACACTAATTCAGTCAGAAATAACTTTACTAACGGAATTATAGACAAAAAAATTTTATTGGAAAACTTTTACTGGAAAACATATCTTCGATGATTTATATTTTGTAGGTCAATATGTCTGTAATATAATCACTATTGATTTACAGAAAAAATAACGAGCATAAACAAAAAAATTAATTGGTATTAATTTCATTGATAAATTTATCGATGAATATAGCATATCGCCGATAAAATAAATCGTTCGTAAATTCATTGGTGATCATATGCAAATTACAGATGGAATGAAACCGTCGGAGAATTACATCTAATAATGGCAATTCTTGTAAAACTTTTTCATCTCTTTAGAATTTTCTGAGGAACTTAGTTCATCGGTCATTCCATCGAAGATTCATATTTCGTTGGTGATGCGAACCAAGTCAGATTCAAATTTAGTCTTAAAATGTTTGCTGACTAGTTTTGCGAGAATGGACATATCTCTCAAACTGTACATCGAAACGAGCTAAAATTTTACAGGGAGATACTAGATACATGGAACTATAATTTGGTAAATGTTCGGGAACATGTTATTTTAGAGAGCCATAGTTACTAGATAAATCTTGTCAAATCTGTTAAACTAGCCCTTTGTATACGGTTTTGGATATATCTAGAGCTACAGATAGAATTTTTCTATGATTAAAGTTTGTTTGGAAACCAGACATCTCAAGCTTTCCAACCATATATGGTAGACCCAGCAATTCACGCAGACGAGAGGGAACAATGTGTTTGAATTCAAGACTGAAAAATCTGTCAAGAATATACGAAAATTGGAGATTCGGACATGGAGAAATTTTGGCATAAAGACTTTGTTTTTATTATCCTATTTTATTTATTCAATTAATTTTGAATAATTATTTTTAATTTGGATTTGTTTTGGCCCATTAGATATTGTTTAGGAGTTTATTTTATTATTGAACTTATGTTAGTTGATTACTAGTTTAGACTCATTAGCTTGCAACATAGAAGGGATCCATTAGAGTTAGTTAGATGAGACTATATTATGTTTTTTTTAGCTGTAAATTTCAGCAGCAAGTTGGAGAATAAATATGAGTTTTCCTTTTGTTTATTTATGACAAAACAGTCTTTTTTATAGGGATAAAGATCGTACACTGACATATCATAGATTAACTGGCTTCGTGGCATTATTCGCATACATAGGGTTCTTAAATATAAAGTAATCTCTGGGTCCAAGTCTTTTTTCAATACCTTTGATTCTTAGGTATAAGGTTACCTCTTAGTTAAGGTTCTATCAAACCTGATTTTCAGTTTTTCGAGTTGTTATCTACTTTGTTTGGGGTTGATTGATCATGTGATCAATATGTTCACATAAATTGATATCAAATCTTGGTTCCAAAAATCTGGTTATATTCTTTATGTTCTTATTAGTTTCGGTTTCCTTAGGCTTAGTTGTCTTTGATTTGGTTTTCAATTATTTCATGTCTAAAGCTTAGTAGTTTGTGTTTAGAGTTCCTCAAAAAAAAGTTTTATTTTAGTTTGTTGTTGTCTTAGAATATATTAGTGGCATAAAGAGTCAAGAAAACAAACATAAGAAAACATTCAAAAGTTAACTTTTTTCAAATTTGCCACAATACACAAATAAGGGAGAATTTGGACCAAATCAATTTATAAAATTATCAAATTTTGTATACTAGTTCTAGGAGTCCAACTCATGTAAGTTGCACCTCATGTAAAATATGAGCTCATTTGAAGATTGTTTGCTATAATAACCAAGGTCGGGATTAAAACTTGTAGTAAGAGATCAGATTTCTATTAGAAGAAAATATCTGATCAAATAAATTCAGAAAATTCTTAAATTTTATATACTTTGTTTTAAGGTTTTAATCGCATCCTATATAAAATTTGAGGTCATTTGGAGCTTTTTTTCTATAGGAACTAAATTCAGGATTGGAATTTATGTAATAGATCTAATTTGTGTCTGTAATTCAAGTTTGTTTTACTGCTATTATTTTTAAATTATGACAATATGATAACATCATAATTTATATATTTAGGTGTAATTTTAAAAAATTATATAACCTTTGCTTCTTTCTTTTTTTCATGTCTTCAAAAACATCTATTTTTCGTACATATTCGTTTGTTACTTGTGAAATTGTAATCGTAGTTTCGTCTTTACTTGTTTTCATATTTTTATTGCTTCTTGGGTCATATATATATATTTGAATACACTATTATGGCTATTATATTTAATGGTTGATTTTAGTTCTGCAATAGTTGAAGAAAGATGAGACGAAAAGAAAAAAAACGTAGTGAGCATATTTGAATGAAAAGCCTATATTTGAGTGAAACACGAAAGAAGTGTACACGCGTGAGGGAGTGGATGAGGAATATATATTTCTTTTCAACTAACCAATTTTCATATTCAAAGAATGAGGAATATATATTTCTTTTCAACTAACCAATTTTCAAATTCAAAGATGTCAAAGGCAAGCAAAAATTACATAGCACCACAGAGAGAAGACAATGAAATTGTAACTCAATTACGTATTATAAATAAGCAGATTGATCAAATGACCAATGAATTTGGAGATAGGTTGGCTAGGTTGGAGGGGCAACATTTTAATGATCATGGTATGGTTAAACTTAGGCCTAAGCTAGGAGAATTTAATGTTATAAGGATTGTTAGGCGAGTTAAAACTAATATGGATGAGTTTGTGGCTAATAATACGAATATGAGTGATGTTGATTTTGAAGATGTGTCTGTGGGACACGGGGGAAGTTTTGGACAGCAGCAAAATTATCAGTTTTTAGGAGAAAGAAATGGTGATAATTTTGGCCAGGGGGTAATTATAGGTACCAGGACCATAATGCTAAGTTAGGTAGAGATTTAAGTATAATTAAGCTGAAAATATCAACTTTTTAAGGGAATAATGATCTTGAAGTTTATTTAGAATAAGGAAAGAAGGTGGAATGGGTTTTTAAGTGTCATAATTATCTAGAGCCCAAGAAAGTCAAACTTCGTGTGATTGTTTTTACTAACTATATCATTGTGTGGTGGGATCAGTTAGTGCCAAACTGCATGAGGAACTATGAGAGGCAAGTTGATACTTAGGATAAGATAAAATCCCTTATGATGAGGAGATTTGTTCATATCCACTATTATAGAGAATTATATCAAATGTTGGAGAGTTTAAGTCAAGATACAAAGAGTGTTGATGAGTACTTCAAAGAGATGGAACTTGTTACGATTCGAGCTAATGTTGAGAAAGATAGGGAGGCTACTATGGTTAAATTCATAACTGGCTTTAATTATGATATAGCTCTTATTGTGGAGTTGTATCATTACGTGGAATTGGAGAAGGTGATGTATATTTCCGTGAAGGTGGAGAAACAACTTAAACAAAAGGGTACCATTCGGATAAACCAACCATTAAGCCTTTCAAAACCTTGAAAACCCAATGGAAGGCTAACTTTGGGGATGGTCCATCACAACAAAATGAGGAGGGTAATGCCGAATACTTATTGTAATCATGACATTAAATGTTTTTATTGTTTGGGTTTTGTCATTTTGCTTTAAAATATCCAAATAAAAGAGTCATGGTTATGAAATCTAATGATGAGGTTAGACTGATGAAGAGGAGAAGATGTCATCATTGAAGGATATTGATGATGTTTGTCTTGAGTATCCGGTTGAGGGAAGGCACTTGTGGTGAGGAGAGAAATGAATATACATGTTAAGATGGATGATTCAGAAGGTTAGAGGGAGAGCATATTCCACACAAGGTGTCATGGTCATAATAAGGTATATAGCTTAATTATATATTGTGGTAGTTGTACTAATGTAGCTAATACTGAATTGGTTAAAAAGTTAAACTTGCACACTACCAAATATCACATACCTTATAAGTTATAGTGGTTGAATGATGGTCGTAAAGTGAAAGTGAATAAGTAAGTTTTGGTTGCTTTTTCTATTAGTAAATATTATGATAATATATGATGTGTTATATGATGTTGTGCTAATGCAGGCTAGTCACATGTTGCTTGGTAAACTATGGCAGTATAATAGAAGAGTTATATATGATGGAGTGACAAATAGGTATTCTTCTGAAATGAATGGAAGGCATATAACTCTTGTCTCTTTGATACCTAAGCAAATATATAAGGAGCAACTGAAATTGAATAAGAAGAAGATGGTTGAAAAGGAGAGCTTATATATCAGAAGGCCTTCTTTGCTAACAAGAATATTATTGGTTTTGATAATGATGATATTCTTCGACGTAGTACTGATTTGTTTACCTTAGAAGATGTTTCCATGATATATATTCGAGTCAAATCTTTTTAAATAAGAGGAGAATGATACGAACCAAGTGAGGTCCGAATTTGGCCTTAAAATATTTGTTGACCAGTTTTGCGAGATCATATATATCTCTCAAACCGTATATTGGAACGAGCTGAGATTTTACAGGGAGATACTACACACATGGATATATATTTTGAAACATTTTTAGGTCAAACAAAATTTCAGAAAATATTATTTCAGAGGGTTGAAGTTACTAAACAAATCTTGTCAAATCTGTCATACTAGACCTTTGTGTACTGTTTAGGACATATCTGGAGCTACAAGTAGACTTTCTTTGTTATTCAAGTTCTTTTGGAAACTAGACATCTCAAGATTCCTAACCATATATGGTAGGCCCTATAATTCATCCAGAAAAGAGAGAATGGCGTGTTTGAATTCAGGACTGAAAATCTACCAAAAATATGCTAAAATTAGAGATTCAGACTACATAGAGGAATTTTGGCATAAATAATTTTTTTTTATTATCATAATTATCTAGAGCCCAAGAAAGTCAAACTTGGTGTGATTGTTTTTACTAACTATACCATTGTGTGATGGGATCAGTTAGTGCCAAACTGAATATATCATAGGTGCAACTGAAATTTATTAGACATTGTTTAGGGGTTTATTTTATTATTGTACTTATGTTAGTTGATTACTAGTTTAGCTCCATTAGCTTACGATCTAAAAGGGGTCCATTAGGTTAGTTAAAGGAGACTATATTATTTTTTTAGCTATAAATTTTTGTAGCCAGTTGAAAAATAAACATGAGTTTTCTTTTGTTTGTTTGTGGCAAAATAACTTTTTTTTACAGGGATAGATCATACACTGACTTATCGAAGATTTACTAGCTTCGTGGTGTTATTCGCACACTTAGAGTTCTTAGACACAAGGTTATCTCTGGGTTTAAGTCTTTTTTTAATACCTTTGGTTCTTAGATACAAGGTTACATCTAGGTCAAGGTTATATCAAACCTATTTTTCAGCTTTTTGGGTTGTTATCTACTTCGTTGAGGGTTGCTTGATCACATGATCAAGAGATTCACATTAGTTGGTAATTCCATCAATATTTTATATAATATTTTAAAAAAAACTAAACTAAATAATACAAAAAATAAAAAAGAAAGAATTAAAATAAAATAAAATAAAAAACTAAATTTTTATTATTAATTAAAAAAGTATTATTGAATACAATTTATCTAGTGGATAGAAGTTAGAGAAGGTGGAGTCGGAACTTTACTAAAACCAAAAGGGCGACAAGGTTGACCACATATACTAGTGAGGGTTGCCAAAAGCTACTTGAGGACATTCATTTTATCAAACCTAAGCTAGGTTATCTAAGCACGAAGCTGGGTTGTTTGAGCTTGAACTTATTCTTGTATATTTTCTAGATGGCCAAAGATTGTTGACTCGATCCCGATTGTGAAGAACCAATGGTCGATACATAATGGCTTATCTGCATGTCCTTAGTGGTAGTGTTGGAGATATTGTAAACCCGATTTCTATCGAGTCCACCTATAGATGCAGTCTCCATCCACAAATCCATATCTAAATGGGTCAAAATATTATTCTCAAATCTCTCATACAATCAGATGTTATATGTTTCTTGAGAAAAAGTCTTTAAATTAAAAAAAAATGAGAAAACAATTGTTTAAACTCAGATTACCTCGAACTTCTAAGCTTAACTATCCATGAGTTGGTGTACCCTTTCTAAAGGTTCCCATTTTGTGCGTGAATTTCAACAAAAAGCTTTATTGGTCTTGGATCGCTTCCAAGCAGCGTAGCCTACAACAAAACTATCTTATAAAATAGAATCGTGCCCTTCATTTTGCATGTGAAATGAAGGGAATGTATCTGTTGGTGTGCGTGGTAATGGAACCATGAATAACATTTGCCCGATTCTCCACACTGGACTATAACCACCGCAAGAAACGATCAGATGTCACATGCTGGATATAAGCGTCTCAAATACCCTTCGAGACATGTGGAGGTAAAAGATCCCTTCACACAGCCTTGTTTTCCTAGCCTGGAAGACCTTTATCTTTTACATATGTCTTTGATTTTTTTTTTTACCTAATACCAAAAATCACGCAACCTAGTTCATAGAAACAATATTATCGATTAAGATTATGAAAATTAAAATTTAAACATTAAAAAAAATCACAATTTGAATTCAATCTTTACCTAATGACATTGTGATTCTCTCACACCTTCCTGGAAACATCGTTGTTAGATTGCTCTTAGTAAATATTTTCTTTACACATTAATTTCATAAAATAATTAGTTTAACAAAATTAAAAAACTAACTGAATTAAAAAAAAAAAAAATTGTTTTAAACATATACTAACCTTGAACTTTCTAAACCGCACATTAATCACATGCTTTCATTCATGATTTTTGAAAACCTAACTCCACTGAGACAAAGGCATTTCCATCGATGATTACATTGTCAATGCTATCTTTCAAGCAGTCTCCACATTTATAGACCTAAAATTTCATTCGATCATTGAAATTAATTATTTAAAAATTATTTATTGTTGTTTATTTTTTATCATATAAGAAAGGAAAACAAACTCACATGATATAATCGGGCTTCCACTTAGCAATATACTTTCTATTGTATACATTTGCTTAGAAGGGACACCTCATCTATGAGTCACCTTCGCACTCGACAAGCCTACATCGAGAGAAGGTACTTGTACCTAAAGTGCCTAGTCATGGTCGATACCTAGCGACTCATGGACATCAGTAGCGCTGTAAAAAAAAACCAGCAGTGCTCATGTCTATATTACTCTCTAATGATCTTCTCTGTCATCTAAACAAATGTGAAAAAAAATAGTAATAACATTATCATTATATCCTATGTTATAAAAAATTAGGTAGCACCTCCTCTATATGGGATATTACTCAAAATTTTATTACCTGCAAATACGCATCAATAAATTAACCCATAAACCATGTCAAACATGGGCACGCAACGTAGTGGGATGTCGGGATCGAGGAGTCGCCACCTAGTTATTTGATTTAGGGTCACTAGGAGACCCGAGTGCAGTGGTCTTATCAGAAATTCTAATGGTAAATGATTGGTTGTGGCTAGGAAAGGTATTGACACTCCTAGCACATCTTACCTAAGGTAATCTGCATTGTGTGGAGTTGCATTGTGTTTAAAGGTTTTTATGGGTTCTTGATTGATGGTTTATCTATGACTCATAATAAAGATTTAATCCCATGAATAAATCTGGTATTTTGAATTTATTGTGGGCTCATTTGCCCAGATAAATTCTTATGGAAAGGGTCCATGTAGGTGCCCTGATAGAGTTCACCAATCTTGGAAGGCAAAAGGGTTCTCCACAATTCGTATATTATGGTGGAAAATACTCTCAATTAAAACTAATGAATATCTAAAATAATCCTAAAAATTTTATAGTCAACTCCTAGTATTTAAATATCAACCTACTTTATAAGTCCAACATTTATATCAGGATACTGACCTTTAATTTTCATGAAATAAAATTTTTTGGGTTATTGAAATATTGGCTAAATTCATAAGAAATCTTAAAACTTGGTGTAAATTCCAAAACATACAAAGGAAAATCAATACAAGTGTTTTTCTAAAACCATGCTGTAAAAAAATATTCTCTCCTCTTTTATATATAAAAATGCAATTTTTATAAGGATTTACAATATGCAATAAGCAAAAATTACTTTTTTATTTTTTTTAGGATCACGTCTAGCAAAACCATATTTTTGTCCAAAACAAAACTATCGAAACAGGTTTTAGAAAGTGTTTGTCAAATGCGCCCTCAAGCTAAAATTCCTTTTTCTCAAAACAGTGGCAAACCAAACAAAACTTTAAGTATTTGACCTGGTTTGACCCGACGGGGTCGAACTGAAAACACTAGTTCAACCATGAACTAAATAAAAAAAACAAGGTTTTACCCAAAATTAAACCAGCACAAAGATTCAAACAAAAAAAACCAAAACTAAAAAAAAAACATAAAAACATTAAATTTCCTAATGAAAACAGATCAAACACCGAAGAACACGAAGAACAATGAAAAACATACAAACTCAAACCCAGCAACGTATATATCAAACTAGACCAGATTTCAAGCAATAAAAGGCAAGGTTTTGTTCACAATCAAGCATAGATCAAGAATAAAGTATCAATTTGCTTCGGTTATTACTCAAACATCATAATATTTTGTCAAAATAAGTTTCGGTTCAAAACAAAAACCCTAAGATTAAAACCTGTAAAAACAAGTTATTGATGCTTGAAAACCCTAGATTATTTACTAATGATGATTAACATACTTGCAGAGACCAAAATCAAATCAAAATGAAACTTAAAACTAGCACTCAAGACAATGTTTTTCGGATGAACATGAACTCAGGTTGCCCACAAAACCCAGTATACACTGTCAAACCTAAAAAAATACATTTTAGGCCTCCAAATCAAGCTTTCTTAGCCCCAAAAAACCATATTATTATAAGCAAACATGTTTGAATAAAAAATACTAACAAATAACATTGAATCATCAATAACATGTATAAGATTTCAACTTCCAAAACTGCAGCCATATTATTAGACAACAAAAACATCAAAATTCAATCCAAAACTGATTCTTTGAACACTTTGAGACCCAAACTAAACTTAGGAACCAAGAACATGCATTAACACCCTAGAAAAAGCCATCAAACACCTACTGCTACTTTTGAAATATTCTCAAACTACTATACTTCATTAAAACCAAATACTCAAACACCTTTTAAACATCCCGGCAATATTAACAACAACTTCAAAACATGATTAAACAATCAAAACAATATTTTCATTCATCAATCCACATAAATGCTAAAACATAAAATAATAGCATAAGGATTAAAAAATGTCATTAAACATTGAAAAAGCATGAATAAGCAGGCCACATGGACTCCACCCTTGAGATTTCACATGGTTATATCTTATCCAAGCTTGTTGGCTATAGGTTATTACCTCTCTTATCTTTTCCTTCTTTCTTTCCCTTTTATTTTTTATTATTTTCAAAGCTTGCTAAACCTTCTATGTTAAGTCTTTGAATTTTCACACTAGGATCATTTTTTACAGAGAATATCCTTATGTTTTTCTCTCTTTCCTATCTTGTTTTTTTCTTTGATTTCTAGAAGTATTTATAGGGTTTTTCTAGGTTTTTTGGTGGATTCCCTCAAAGATTGATCAAAGCTGATTCCTTTAATGGTTTTTTGGGATAGTGGTTTTGCCAAGGTGGTTTTCTCTTTCTTGGAGATAAAAGCACACATTTCTCACATTTTGATCTTGGATGAAAGATTTATGGCCCTTAATAAGAACTCTATAAGAGTTTTAAGTGTGAACACACGAAAAGGTTGGGTGGTTTTGCAAAAATAGGTATTTCGGTCAAGGTTGACTGAGTTGGTCACTTTTGAGGCTTTGTCAGAGACCACCTAAAAATGGTAAAGAAGATGTACACCTTTCATTTGGATCTATCCTTACTTCATTTGAAAGTTTGTAGCTCTACATTCATTCGCTTGAAGGTGCTAACTCGATCAACCCAAAATCTGAAAATGCAGTGATGGATGGTCAGGGACAAGACATTGAAGACTTTTATGGAAGCATTGGATGTTCTTCTATTTTCAAAAAACCCTGTGTCAATTGGAGGTTTAAAACTTTACAACGTGCTCTTAAAAGATGCAAACACAATCATCCATAACTGCCAAGGAAGGAGATGAACAGTGGGTAAACGACGCGTCGTCTAGGTTAAACCCCTAGAAATTAGGGTTTTTAATTTGAGATCTGACAGATTTCATTTTAGTCCCTATTCTTCTAATTGTTTTTAATTGCACCTGTAATTGGATCTTAAACTCTTAATTTCATGTAATTTCACCCCTGCCAAACCCGATCATTAACCCCAAAGTTTAGTGTCATTTTCATCTTGGTCCTTGGTTTTTCATTTAAGCATTTGGACCCTTAATTGACCATCAAACTTTTAATTTTCTTCAATTTAGCCCCTAATTTGGTCAATTTCAGTTGTTGTAGTCTCGTACCTTTTTCGATTTGATCATTGATTTTGAATTTCTTCAATCAATTCTCTAATTGGCTATCAAATTTTAATTTTTTTTCTTACAATTAATCCCCTGATTTGACCAACTAAATTTTCCAAAGTTCAATTTCAGTCTCCAAACTTTAATTTCTTTTAATTAATACCCAAATTGACTTTGAAACTCTGATTCCTTGCAATTATGTCCTCAATAAAATTAATTAAGCCTTCCAAATTCTCATTGAGTCCTTACTCATCCACATTTGTATTTTTTTACCTCAAATAAAAAAAAATCACTGAATAGGTCTTTTATCAATTAGAATTGGATCGCTAATTTTATCAATCTTGTACATTCTGGTCCTTTAACTTTTTCACTTGTCATTTTTGTCCTTCATCGCCAACTTGGGCAATCTTCTAGGCTTTTGTCATGTGTATCCTCTTGTATTTTTAGATTTTCTTTTTCTATTTTTTTCTCTTTTTTTCTTGATTTTTTTATGGGCTCAAAAATGAATAACAACAAACTAGTTGATTTTATTTATGACTCATATTTAATTTATTTATTTTGAAATCTATGTGGATAATTGCAAGGTTCAAATCAAAAGCTTTTCTTAAAAAAGAGTTATTTAACTAATAGATCTATCGGTATAAAACAGAACTACAACTAAGAGGAAGTAACAACACTATGATTAAAACTTCACAACAAACTAGAAGCATGGACAAAAACATATTCAAGTTTCAAAAGCGGTTATTTTATTAATACATTCATTTATATTAGACAGGGCCTCTAACTTTTGCCTCAAATGATAAATGTATGAGCATATGCTCTATTGAATCGAAGAATGATGGAAGAAATATCATCTCAAGTTTGCAGATTGTTTAGACGATATTCGTTTCAAGCTTCACCATGTGTTGGGTATACAATTTGTTAAAGAATATATCTTTAAAAAAGTGAATGATCCTTGTGAGTGCATTTCGTATTTTTTAACAATAAATTTGAGTAGGCAAGTGGAATGAATGTTTGCATAAACACGTGGCAGACATGACTTTCATTCCATATAATATTTCATCCTTTAAATTCACCAATCTAGATATGTTTGAAGCATATCTATCAGGAAACATAAACTCTTAAGCCATTGGTATATTAGTAATTGTGTATTCTTGTCTAACACGAAACTGACTTTGGGTTTTACAACCCGTGGCCCATTATAAACAAACTTCATATTCTTACGATGACAAAACAAAGGTATATCCATTCTAGCTTTCATGTTGTCCCTTTTACGTCCATCATCGTATTAAAACATTTTCAAACATGTTCTTTTTTATATGCATGACATCTAGATTATGACAGAGAATAATAGTTTTTCAATAAAAAAGCTTCTAAAAAATATTTCACTTTATCCAATTGTGGGTCACACCAAAACCATGAAACTTCTACTTACTATATTGAAAACTAAATACAATGCCCTTATACTGCAATATCATGTCATACAATTCTTCACTTGACAGAACCGGCGATGTAATATTCCTTTCAACTCTACCTACAAAGAATTCTTTTATGTTCTTTTTCATTCAGTGGCAATAAAAAAAGATATTTTACCACCATTTGTTAAACAAAAAGCCTTGTTATTTTACATAAAGTATGAGCTTGCTAATTTTTCATGCATGCTCTAACTAGAAACCATCTTATACGCAGCAATATTATTAATAGTCAATATCAAAGTTGTCTTCTTATGAAGATTTTATTTCATTGAGACATGAAATCTTGAATAACCAGAACTAATTCACCTTATTGGAAAAAAAAAAAAACAATATGTATTTTGACTCGGAATATTAAAATCAGGTATGATCTCACATGCTGGTTGGCTAAACAGATGAAGAAATAATTGATATGATCCAGCCAATCCAAGATATGAAACGGAAAGAAAACCAAATGGGATGGTTTATATATATATATAGGCTCAAATGACTTGTCATTTGAGCATTTACGATACGCTACATCATTTACTGCACGGATTGATCAAGTGTTGGCATGGCATGCATTCTGGATATATATATATATATATAGACACACACACACTTGATCCTCCAAGATCCAAACACTATGAAAGAGAAGATGCATGGCATGGCCCCGCTAACTGTACGTATTTAAATCTTAATACGAGGAAGCTTAGCTAGGAAACAAGGATTAAAATATAGCAAAGTCAGCAACCACAACTTTTTCTATGTCGTATTAAAGATAGCAGCCAAATCCTTAATAAATTTATGATCGCCGACGTGATTACTATAGATTAAGATTCTATTATTTTTATTTTATTTGTTATGAATTACTTAACCTTTACGCACTGGCGCCGATTCCAAATTATATTATATAGATACTCTTCATATGTATGCAAGTAAATCTATTCCCGACTAATGAATTTATGTGTAAAAAGAAATATTCTTGGGAGAGGAAAATAAAAAGCTCAACTCAATATTATACCTTTAAGCCTAGAGATTGTTCAATTATGCACTAAACCCCTCCCACTGTCCCATTCTTAGAGCGTTTAATTAGAAATGATGGGAATGGAGAATTCAGGACTGCCTTGTTTTTGGCCTATAACGTCTATAGAAGCCTATGTTACTAGAGATAGTGGTTATAGGGACACCATGATTAATATATGTTGAAAATCTTGTTTTAAAACCATGGATAAGGGATATTTTTAGGTTAAATTGAAAGTGGTTTCACTAATTTTTATGATTAAAAACTATTTTTCAACAAAGTTTCTTTAATATAGAATTTTAATGTAATTAAAATAAATTATAGATAAATAAAAAATTAATCTCAAATAATATTTGATTGACATGTTTTTGAAAAGCCTAAAAATCACCATCTCATATTTAAAAAAAAATACAAGATTGTCTTATAGTTTATCTTGTAGTTTATATAGTGGAATTTAAAGGAATTGCATGATTTAAAGTATAGTTGTTAGAATCCTAAGATACTTATTAATATCATTCTGTTTACACGAGATGAGCAATAAAGTCTTAAGAACAAAGGATTGATCATTGACAACAATATATTATTGCCTACTTTTTATTCTAAGGAATTCAACAAGTATCTTACATCTACACTAGTTTTAAATTAATTATAAAATTATATTTATATGCAATAGTATGTATGCTATTGATCTTTTATAGCTCAATTATATGTTTAGCATGCATGCTAGAATTTTGTTTTAATTATATTGTAAGTTTATGCCTTTTACCTTATTTTATAAATAAGTGCATACAATATAATCTAAAATTATTAACACTAGTTTGAATCTTCTATAACAAACTTAAGGCTTTATCTTGCTAGTTATGTGTTTAGTTTATAAATATAGAGCTTTTCAAACTAGTTTAATATTGTAGGAAGTTATGGCAACTATAATATCAAGTTCAAATTTAACTTTAAATCTAGTTTATTAAGTCCATGTGATTTGTTTTATATTTTATATGAAACTATATCTGGATGATGCATGTTAATTATAATATATATTGAAACAAAATTAATTTGTGATATCAAAATAGTTGTAAACTTTTTATTTGTTTAATTGTTTGCTTTAGTTGGTTATTAAGTTGTCAATTTCATATAATTGCTTGTGTATAGTAAGATTTTAATTTTGGCTATTATTTTTTAGAAATATCAATGTCTTCAGCTCAAGATTTAGTTATCCCAACAAATATTCCTTAGACAAGTACTACTTTGATATAGAAGATTTCATCATCATCTTTTACGATATATGAAGAGGATAGAAGAGGACAATATGTTATCTGAAAGAAGAGCCAACTTTTCCAACATGGTTCTTATGGAAAAAATTATTAAACAAGAGGCGAAGCTTCATAATAAAAACTAAAAGAAATACTTAATTGACTAAAGATCCCAAGATCTAGGTTCAAATAAAAAAATTAAATAATATAACATTCTCGGTAGCACATGAAAATTATTATTTCTTGACTATTTCTATAACAAAAAAAGTGCTTGTTGCAACGTGATAAAAGGCGAGTTCTGGTCTTAGTTATTTTTATATCTTAGAACACCAAGTAGAGTAAAATAGAATACTCATAATGAAACACCACCTATATGAGTGAGAATTCTTGTTGTTTCTTTAAAAAATTTGAAACGATAGAATTCTCTAAAACACTTGTAAATCCAAGAGTTATTCAAGACCTAAATGAACATAATAGTGAGAGTCAAATAAAATCTCAAAGTACATAAATATATGAGTATTATTGCCTTAATTTACATTAAAAAAAAAGTGAATAATTCAAGACATCACTTTGACTGTTAACTAAGTAAATCTAATTGCATTTCATTAAGAAAGGTTCAGAGTCAAAGACTATCAGTTCTAATGTAATGACCCACCTAATCATTATCTCTCTATAAATCTTCAAGTATTTTATGGTAGTAAAACAATTTTCATTAATGTGATGGGTTTAAAAAAATGTTATAAAACTATGGTTAATTGACACAATTGAGACCAAATTAAAAGTAGGGTTCACTCACTTTCGTTATTAAAACTTTATTGTGAATTATTCCCCAACAAAAAAGTTTTTTATGAGTGAATGAGGAATTGATCTCAAAGTACTATTGGTTGGTATGTTTTTGTGAAACCAAAACTTATTATCTCATATTTAAAAAATACAAGATTGTATATAGTTTATAAAGTAGAAAGTCAAAGAGTCATAAATGAACTTGTATAAAGTGGCTTTGGGCTTAAGTTATGCACACACATTAGTTCAGCTTAACCCGGCTTGAGCTCATTTTCAAAGAGTTTGAATGAACTTCTTCCTCTTCTAAAAGAATTCATTTTCAAAGGAAAAACATCTAGTTTTTAATACAAAAATTGTCAGGTTTTTATTCTTTATATGGTGGGTAGTTAAGGCAAAAAGGTAGGAATTAATTCTAGCAACTACCAAAATTAATTTTGTATCAGTTTTGGTTTTAAAAATTAATATAAATAGAGGTTGAAGGGAAAATTTTGTGTACACCTTGTAGTAGCTCTATAGCCTTCTTCTTTATTGTGTTTTCTAATTTTTGTTTCCTTTTTCTCCTCTATTTTAAAGCTTAAGATCTAGTTCCATATAAAAAGATTTTGGTTTGTGAACATTTAAAGGAATTGCATCATTTAAAGTGCAATTGTTAAAATCATAGAAGAACTATTAACATCATTTCATCTAACTAAGAGATGAGTAATAACGTCTTAAGATAAAAAAAAAAAAATTGATCCTTGATAATAATATATTATTGTCTACTTTTTATTCTAAGGTCTTTAATAAGTTAGCATCTTATATCTACATTGGTTTATATTAATTATAAAATTATGATTATATATAATAGTATACATCCTAAGATCTTTTATAATTCAAGTACAACTTTATATACTCAATTATATTATATGTTTATCATGCATGCTATGTTTCCATTTTAATTCTATTGCAAGTTGATGTTATTTACATTATTTTATATATAAGTGCTGATGAAATCATAAGAAAAAAAAAACTTTAGATAGAAATTGAGTTTTCCATGGTTACATCCTAGATTGTTAGAGTGATTAGGCTTGGCAGGTCAACAAGCTTTCCTGCAAAACTAGTCAATTATTAGAATAGTGGACCTTCTATTTCTTAAATTAGCAAGTGTAGTAGGAGTGTAATGTGTGTGAAGAAAAATGTATGAAGAGAGTTTTTATGTGTAACATGTGACTGAGTGTATTTATACATCCAATCCTTGAGATTATCTTATAGTAAAGGAAAATATTTTTCTAAAAAACTAAGTCATCGGGTGTTATGCCATGTTTATCATTGGTAGAGACATTGATAATATTTTTCTTAAAAGTTTTCATTGGATGGTTATTATGCTATATGCTTTATTGGTGTAGATGTTAGTCAATGATAATACCACGAAATAATATTGGTGTAGAAAAATGGGCATACATTATATAGAAAAGTGTTGTGTGTATAGAAAAAATTGTATGAACTAAAAATTTGTGTATTTTGCTTCTAAGAACTTGAAAAAATTTATAAAGGTGTATATCAGAGCAAGATTGTACAAACCAAGATGAGTCAAGATCGAACTAAGACCTAAAATACTAGGATTTTAGTCATTCAGGTCTAACCCAAAAGTCTAGAAGAGATGAGACTTGAGAAATAGAGAGAGGTCTGACCTAAGATTTCCATAAATATACAATATATTTTATTTTCTCAATATAAATACCTATATGAGAATGTTACCTTTTATGGTCATGCCTATTTTTTCTACAAGAGAGAGAGATGAGGGTTTAATAAATAAATAAAAATCCCTTCTTGCAATATAGTACATTATTTCTAAAAACAAATGAGAAGGCTTTATGATCGGGAAAGCAATGTTATTATATAATAGATGTTGTATGAAGATGTGAAAATTTTAATAAAGGTCTCGTCATGGAGATTTTTATTGAAAATGTATTTAGAAATATGAAGAATTTATTTAGAGATATGAGGATTTCAATAAAGAAATAGAAATCTCATCATGAAGATTTTTTATAAAGACAGTGATATTTTTAGAGACGGAGAATTTAATGGAGACAAAGGATCTTATCATAAAGATTTTTTATTGAAAAGACTAGAAATATGGAGAAAGTTACTACTTTTATTTAAAAAGTTCTAAAGATAGTGGAGATAAAACTTTTAAAAATTATATGATTTTAGAAAATGCATTATACCAAGTATAGGAGGAATGTGGAGTGTATAAAGAGAAATGTATGAAGAGAGTTTATGTGTGTAGACTATGAATGGAGTCTAGAACTTAGAACCTAGAACTTGTATGGTCTAGACATAGCTTGGCTTTCTTGCCTGGTGACTAGGTGTATTTATGCACGTAGTCCTTGAAATTACCTTAGAGAGAAGAAAAGAGTGGTAACATTTTTCTTATAATTTTTCATTTGTTGGTTGTTATGCCAGGAAATAGCATTGGCATAGAAAGGTGGTGTATACAAGGCATATAAAAGTACTATGTACATGAAAAAAAAATGTATATGAAAAGTTTATGTGCAAAACTCCTAAAAACTTAAAAAAATATATATATAAAGATGTGAGAAGAGATAAAATTAAATAAACTGTGGTGAGTCAAAATTGAACTAGGACCCTAAAAACTAGGATTTTAGTTGTTGGACTTAACCTGAAAGGCCTGTTTGTTTTTATATTTCAAAAATGTTTATGAAAAAATTTGAAAATTTTTTATTTTTTTATTTGCTTCAAATTAATAGTTTTTGGTGTTTTTATATCATTTTGATATGGTGATGCCAAAATTGATTTTATTTTATTAAAAAAATAATATTTTAATACATTTCCGAGCAAAAAATACTTTAAAAAATAACCGTTACCACACTTTCAAATACCAAGTAAAAGTTTTGAACACTAATCCGAATCCTCTACAATAATACATACTCGCAGACCTATGTGATGTCATCAACAAAAGAGATAAAATTGTAACCTAAAATTGTCAGCCGATATTAACATTTTCATCTTTTAACTAGTATTTATAAAAAAGAACAAAGAACAAAGAAAAGCAAAATAAGAAGACACTCACATGTATGCATGTGTGTGGATCAAACACCCGGGATCTAATTTTAAAAGCATGACACAGGAGGAAGTGCCGAAGAACAGCAAACGAACTGGCTCGTTCTTAAGAGGGCTGTACAATGCTCCATCATTTCCAGGTATTATAGATTTTAACTGTCTGTTCATGAAGAATGGACCTGGCGTTCTGGCTTCTGGCTTCTGGCTTCTGGGTTCCACTCTTCTCTTCTCTGGTAGCTTTTTAGCTTGTTTTTTTTTTTTTTCTCCTTGGTGGCCGATTTGGTTTTTGGTGTAGATCCTTTTTTGCCATCTTCTTAATTAATATTATTCACCAGAAGATAATTACAACTATCACAAAATCACCCTGTAACAAAATTTGCTATAGACAATCTCTTTCCAGAACATGGATCGTCGTTTGCGATGGAATTTTCAGAGGATTTTTTTTATTTTTTTAAGATGAGGCCAAGTATGACATGACAAATCAAATCTATAAAATAACTCCAGCTAAGAAGAACAATTAAATTTTGCAGTTGTGTTTTTTATTGCTCTTTAAAAACAAATAGCGATAGTAATTACATTGAATTAAATTAAAAAAAAATAAAAAGAATTTCCTGAAGAAATTATTGTTAGAACATTATTTATTATAATAGTATAATAACCAAATTGCTCCTCAACTATAAAACATTCAAACTAAGCATCCAGGGTAAGGTGATTTTTTCAACATGACATAATTATTTTTTACAAATTATATAGAATTAGATTGGTATTTTTTTGCACGGTAAAATTGTTATTTTAACCCTACAATAAAAAAGTTATATAATGGTTATTACTCGAGGTGTTTTGGTATTTTTATTTTTTTCAAAATAGTGTAATTATTGTAATGTCTTTAAAAACAAGATGAACATAACTCTCTCACAATGGCTTTTTTTATTATTTTACATTGATTTTATTTTAAATTTAGAGATAATTTAAAGGCAGTTTTGTATTTGAAATATATTAAATATTTTATAAAAAAAAAACATGATATCACACGCCAGCGTGTGGACGACCCTCAAATCATTCATGAGGTGTGTGCAGGGCCTTTTGGCCGCCAAACACCGCCTTTCAGAGTGATATTTGGAAGGTCTCGACAACCCCTATGCAATGGCGTGTGAACTAGATGTGTTTCTAGTTTGGCGCCGACAACCTTTTTTTCTTCATCTTCTCTCTCTCCTTTTCAAGTTTAGCGCCACCCCCTTCAAAATTTCATATCAAACCCTTTGGTTTCTTTTTCCTTCACATTTGGTTCATGTCTTTTTTACTATTATTTTTTTATTTTGAATAAACTATAAAATTACAAATGTTTCATTTCCTTAAATTATATCCTTTAATGTTTCATTTCTTAAGGATTGAACTTCGCGGTTTTTCCATGCATAGCACTTATGGTCTGATGACTCAGGTCACAAGTTTAAAAAATTAAAAGAGGTCATCATCCTTTTTTTTTTGTTTATTTTCTTTTCCAATTTTGTCATTCGACATTGTTTTTTTTTAAATAGCTTTGTAATTTTATTTAATTTTTTTCTACTGGGTTATCTCAATCTCATGACCTAAAATGTAGATTTGACGGGTTAACCCGGATCTACTCGCATCTTAATCCTCAAATTACATATTTATCATGCTAGTTTAGGTTGACTCTCATTATTTTTTTTGTTTTTTTATTTTATTTCATCCTTTTATAATTAATTGGCTGAAAATTAAATATTATTTTTGCTTCTCTTCTTTTTTTTTCTATTCAAACAAAACCAAATTTTTTAACTGGTCGGGACTATAAATTGTACGCTGCATCGTTACAATTTACTCTCTGGTTTCTCACTTTTTTTGATTTTAAAGTCTGGATTTTAGCTTAGCTTTTTATCTGCGTGTAACAGTTTTGGGAACTAATGGGTTTTCATCACAGAGAAATAAAGTTTTCACAGTCAGTCTTGCGAAGGAGTCAGCAGTTTTTGGACTTGAAAAACGTCTAGTGGACTTGATAATTGTTTGTAGACTCCCTTTTCCAGGCATGATATCTGGGAAGAAGTGGGATATGGATTCCTGATTGTGTATTTGTCTGTGAATGAAAAAGCTTTGTGATGTTAGCTTTTGATTTAGGCTCAGAGTCCAGAGGGCCTTAGTTGCTATGGACTATGCTAGATGAGCCTTTCATAACATATTTATTCTTCTTCACCATTCATAAATTTCCTTCGTCACAAATACTCCAATGTGTATTCAGAACCTGCACACTTCTTGTTCAAAGTATCAGCAAACAAAACACACTGTGTCATTACAAAACGTAGTTTAACGATTATGGAACGAACCTGCACCCCTTCTTGCAGAGATCAATGGAGATGGTTTTGGTCTTTACGCATATTCGAAAAGGTGGATTGGAATCCATAAAGTTTTTTTATTCAGCTTGATTTTTGGATATTAGATTAGTTAGAAGGTGTTTTGAAGTTGAATGTAGGATTATTGGAGTTCCTATTATTGTTTTTAAGTAATGTTAGTTAAAAATTAGTTTTTGAGGATCCATAACCTCGGAACTTGATTTTTCAATCATAAAAGATGATCAGAACTTAATATAGTAGATACCGTGTAGTCCACTCATTAAAAAAAAGTTTGCCTAATATTTCTTTTTTCTTTTAGATCAGGCTTGCGCACCTAGCTTTTTTTTATGGCATTTCAGCTAAGTTGTACACTCTAAATTTTTTATGGCATTTCAGCTAGGTTGTACACTCCAAAATCAGTTCTTGATGTTGTGTCTAGATGTTAGTATGGATTTTATGTACCACTTACCTTATACCCAATGAATCATGGATTCTATTTTTATTATTGTGAGCTGGTTCTCAAATATGAATCATTTCATAGCATGTTAGAAAACCATGGATGCATCCTGAATAGCCCACCTCTACTTCAACAAACTGGTTCATTTACATGGCATTTCTAGATTCATCAGCTCGGATACAGATGCGATGTTTATAAGTTTTGAAAGAACTTGTGAGGAAATATAGAAACTCAACTGAACTTTAGCAATTCATAGCATTCCTAAATAGATGGGTTGATTAAGGTGATTAACCATTTCCTTAGCAACTTCCTATAAGCTTTAATGGAAGACAAATTGAAGTAATGGGATATGGACTTGCCACAAGCAAAGTTTTCTTATAATAGGTTTTAAAATTGCACTACCCAGTTAAGTCAATTCGATATCATTTATGGGTAGGATCTTTCTAGTATGCTGGAGTTAACACATGTTCCTCGTATCAGATAGTTAAGCGTCCAAGCTGAAGTTATGGCAGATTACTTGCATGGTATTAATGAGTATGTCAAGAAGACAATCACAATAATAATGCCAAGTACAAAGCCATGGCTTATACTCATATCAAGAGAGTGGTGTTTAAGGTTAGTGATCTAGTATGGAAAATACTTATTCATGATAGGTTTCTAACGAGGAAATACAACAAGCTAAAGGAAAGAAAGATAAGTTATTATGAGGTGTTGCATAAGATAAATGACAATACTTATAGATTTTGTCTTCTTAGCAATTTAAAGACTTTTTAACATTAAAATATTTTCTAACAACTCACACAAGCAAGATAATGTAAACCAAAAAAAATTCTAAAATATAAAATCATACCAACATAATTTTTTTAAGGACCAAAATAAATAAATAAATAAAGTTCAATGAACAATGCTATGAATAGTGATTTGAGTATCGCTAAATAGTAAATAGAGTTATATTATCTTATTAATCTTCTTTATTTTAGTAGTGACTATTTATTATGTCTACGCGCTACCGTGAGACAATTTTCAAAGCTTTTTTTATTTAATTATATAAATATTAAATAAAATATTTGCAAGAGTTTGGATAATTTAGATTCCTTAGGAGAAAATCATTTCTTAAGTAGAAACTCTCTTTTTCTTATTTATGCATTTCTTTTCCTTTTTTTTATGAAACATATATATATATATATATATATATATATATATATATATATATATATATATCAACAACATGGTTTATTTTATAATAACTCTAGGTAATTAAAATAAATATTCATAAAAGTTTTAATAATTTAGATTTGAGAGAAAAATGTTTTTCTTAAGGAAAAAATACAGTTTTCTTATTCATTTATTTTTCTTTATTTTGGTGAAAACATGTTTTTTTATTAGCAGCATGTTTTTGGAAACCAAAACTTATCATGATCTAAAAAAAACAAGTTTAAAAAAGAACAAACAATCATTTCTTGATAAAATTTTTATGGAAATGTGAAAAAATAAAAAATAATAATAATTAATTAATGAAAACTATAAAAAAATATTTTATTCTTATTGAACATTCATGTGTAATTTTTAGTTTTTTACAATTTTTTACATATTAGTCTAATATATAATTAGTATTATCATAAACAAATATAATCTAATTTAAAAAGTGTAGCATGAGAGGATGATTTTAAATATCATTATCATCATTGATTTAAAGAAGATTTTATTTAAAATATAAAACACAATCCAAAAAAAGGTGAAGGTCAAGTGAATGAAGTTCATATGTGTTTGGGCTTAAAAGGATTGACTCGCGCATGTCTTAGCTTGCAAGGCTAGGCTCGGGAACCTAACAAAAAAAATATTTATATTGAAATTAGCGAACAATGTGTCCTCCGCTTGCAAAAAACACTTAATTGTATTTGATGGTTGGAAAATTGGGGTTTGAGTTTTACATTTTAGGCCTTAAAATACTCTAAGTTCAATATGTTTTCACCTAAAAAAAGCTTAACCCTAGTCACAAAACACACTTTAGAATGGGGGCAACCAAAAGCTCTCTCTCTCCCTTTCCTCTTCGATGACTCTCTCTTTGTATCTCTTTTCTATCTCAACTTTTAGGAACTGAAATATAAAAGAAATGAAATTTATGCCTAAAAAAAAGTTTGAAAACTACAAGGATCACAATGTAGAAGGACATGTCTTTTGAATAGTAAAAATGAAAACGAAAACTATATTTTTTATTGAGTCAACCTTGGTCATTTCTTTTTTTAATTTTTTTAACTATAAGCTAAAATTTTATTTTGTAATAGTAATCTTTAATTTAACATTGGTATAATATCTAACACTTTGCATACACAAGCTTATGCAATGGAAAACACATTTCAATACATAAAATCATGTCAACACAAATTGGAAGGATGAAAAAAAAATAGAGATAAAAAACAAATTGGCTATGAACAACGAAATGAGAGTGGGTGAATGGTGCTTGCTATAGTAAACTACATATCTATTTTATTTTATAATTGTAAATAAATATAAGAAACCACCCTTTTATTTTAGCTATAGGGCTTAAAATTGAATTAATTTTTGATAAATGGAATTTATTACTTATTTAGGATGCTTCTCTCTAGCTAGGAAAAGCTGAAAGCTATCCTAAATTATACCAAGTAATATAAATATTATAGTAATATAATTATAGTAGTCACATTTGTAAATTCATTTTTTTAATGATAAAAGGCAACTCATTTATAGATTAAGACCTCGTTTGTTTGCTGGAAAATAGATTTTTTTTGTAAAGTGGTTTTCTTGAGAAATATATTCCTGAAAAGTGAATTATTTTTTTATGTTTGGCAGTACCATAAAAAATAAGTTTGAAAACACTTTCTAGTATTTAAATATATCATAGAAAATAAGCTGGAAAATAATGTATTAATATTTTAATATTTTTTTTCAAGTTTATCTAATATATATAGAATATTAAATATAAATATTTAATTACTTACAATAAAAGAATGAGATCTAAAAAGTGTAATTATGATTTATTTTTTTTATTATATCATATATTCATATATAGCTTATTTTATAAAATATAACTATATATGTCATATAATATTATAGATATATAATCTTGTGAAATATTTCTTAAGTAAAATCTATTAATATTTTTTTTTCAATTTTAAAAGCTTAAAATATTATTTTTTTCATATTAAGAAAGCCAAATTAGTTAATGATATTAAGTAAGAGTTAGATATTTGGGTTTTTTTGGTGTGAAGATTTTTTCAAAAGATATATAAATAGATACAAAAATATTTTGATGGGTTTTTTGGATAAAGATTGTTTTTTTAAGGGTATGGGCAATTATCCCTTTAATATCCCTTTAATATATGTCAAATAAGCATTATGAAATAAATATAAATATCTTACATCAAACATAGTCATGCATAAATATTAAATTTTGATGTCCTCCATATACATATTTATTCAAATTAATAAACATAAACATGCAAGACCAAATTAAACAAGTAGTAGTGTTGGTTCACAAAATTCTAAACCTAAATTTTCCTTAAATTAGCATTTTTTTACCATAAATGCTTTTGCCAACATTTTATTTTGGACCAAGTGATCAAACGCATCCTCAAAAGTAATCTCATCAAAGCCTTCAATTTTCATCACTTTTGTCTATAGCTCATTAACATCAAGTTAATTTTTGCTTAGGTTTTGAATTGCAAATGCTACATCTCCAATCTTTTTAGACAACTTTTCAATACCATCATCTTTATACATGTGATTTCTCTTTCTATATTGCCTCTTTTGTGCACTAGAGGAAGATGTCTCTTTTTCTTTTGAAGTTTCTTCATATTCCCCTTCATTTTCAATTGAAATTGATTGCACTTCAATATTCTCTTTCATGTTAATATCAGCATATGATTTGGTATAATTCCCGGTTGCCATGTCTTTTCTAACAATAATTGTCATTGCCTCATACATGTCAAGTTTTTTTTTTCAAGATACTTGTCATGATTGGGATATGCTTGTTCATAAATTTAGAATATGCAATTTTTTAGTTCCTTATATAAAATTTTGAAAACAAAAGTACATATAAAAATTACAAAGAGTATAATATTTATCATAGCTTTATTTCTTCATCATATACATATTTGAAACTGTAATCATCTTCAAACAATCATCCCAACCAAAGCCATTTTTATTTTTAAGTTCGGTTATTATTCCCAATTCTTTTTTCACAGTTTTGAGATGATTGTCCACATGTTTAGGCTCGCATTGCATGTTGAACTTTTAGCTAATTTCTGTAGCCACCTTAACAAAAGATTCTGCTTTAAAGGTGAAAGAAGGTTTGTTTCTTTTAAGTGCCTCCTCGGCTAATATCTCAAGTAACATATGAGATATAGGCTGAGACCATGTGAAGTGCTTACCCTGTGTGGTACTCATTTCTACAAAAAAAAATTATAAATTTATACAAAATAAAATCATATAATATTTAGATTTAATAAATTTTATACAAAAACTACAATTAACATTTAAAAAAGAATACATAAAATACATAAGAAATCATAATAAAGTCAACAAGTAATCCAAATACATAACAAAGATAATACAAACTCAAGAAAGACATAATAAAAACAAAGACATATAATTAACACTCAATTACTAGTTTCTTTGAGTGTTATAATCATGTCACATGGTTGATGCAATCATTTCTCTTTTTGTTATCTTCTCCCTATTCTTTTCCCTCTCCTCCTATTGACTTAAGTTGAATGTTCGTCTAATTGGTTCACTTTCCAAACATATTTATTTCATAAGAAAGTCACAAGGATCAACTCTCATTATGTGATTATAAATAATACAACATGCAAGCATAACATCTATTTGTGTTTCATAAGACCAAAAAGGTTTTTCATCAATTGATCTAAAACGACTCTTCAAAATACCAAACCCTCGCTCAATAGCGGTTCTCAATGAAGAGTGTCGAAGATTAAATAGCTCCTTTTTCATTTTTTGGTGAATATTTTGTAAACTCATTCAAGTGATATTAAACTCCACGAAAAGGAGAAATGATTCATTTTCAAATACCATAACCAGCATCACCAGATAATATTTCCCTACAAATTTTTTAAAAAAAAACTATTTTTATCTTTATCTAATTAGACATTTTATATGTTTATTGCATATAATAAACACTTTATTATATACGTTCTGGAATTTTTAGACCACTAGGCCTTGATAGTGCATCATCTAAAACCCGTGAATCGTGTGTACTTCCTTCCCAGCCAGCTAAAACATATATAAACTTCAAATCAAAAGTTATAGTTGTTAAAACATTTTGTGTTGTTCCTTCTTTTTTACCTCGAAACTTTCCTTGAATCTCAATAGGAACATATGCAAGAACATGGGTACCATCAATTGCTCCCACACAATTCTATATAAACATGAAAAAATAATTTATAACCGTTTCTTCTAGGTGTAATTAATTAATGTATAAAAATATTGATATTGTTCTCATACCTTAAAATAATGATAGAATCTGTGATTATTCATTATCTCTGTCGGGACTGTATCCCCTGAGTCTTTAATAAGGTGTTTGTATAACTTAAGAACTGCTTTTAATACAATTCTAAAGTAACGATTGATAGTTTCAACAGACCTATAGTATATACCACTATAAAAATATAATCTTTGGTTTCGACCTCTAATTTGTAAGAACACAATTACTTGCCCCCTAATAGACACATTTTGAGTTAATCGTAATAAGTCACGACTTGTGAGAACATCACACAAATTATATAATACAACTAGTTTTATACGAATTTGTTCAAGGCAATGTCTATCACCTCAATTCAAAATGCTATCAATATAGAATTCTCGTTGAGCAATTTCATTTATACGTGGTTCTCTTGGTATATAAATTATATTTCTTTTTTGTTCAATAATAGCACCCCTGCTGCTCTCATACATGCTGCATGAATAATCTTACTATCCATAATAAGAAAGTGAAGTTTTATGATAACAAAACCTAAAAATTTGAGGAAATAAACATTAAAAAAGCATATCAAATAATTACACAATCAATACAAGAAATTATGCTCAAATTGACACTCATTATAAATTAAAAAGTTAGAAATAAAAGGAGCTGACAATGTATAATACATAGTTATAACAATGATATCTGATCCCTTAAACAAACAAGGCCTTAAAGTATATTATTTTATAAATTCTCAATCCTTATGTTTCATGGTCCGAAAATATATTTTTCTTGCAAAACCTTTACTTAACTTAATATCGTTGTCATCTCTATTCATTTGCTAAAATACCTAACAGAAAATGCATATCATCAACAGAGACATAAGCTTTAATTATGGAAATGTAGATTGTCTCACCAACACCAAATAAATTATCAGGAATCAAAATTTTTAGGAAAGCGGAAGACAAAGATAAGGAAAGCCCAAGGTAGCATCTCACACTATGCACTTCAGGAGTGTTTGCAATGTCGCTGAGAAGCAGCAACTGTCACACTAGAAAATAATGGGATTTGACAGTGTGTTTAAAGCTGGGTTTTATAAGGGGTAAGGAGTTGAAGAATTGGAGGGCAATATTCGGGTTGAGATCAGGGTGGTTGTTAAAGAGGGAGAAAACATGGAAAGGGGACAGATTTGGGATTAGCTTTTAGAAATAAGGGTGTTTTTTTTCCATTTAGGATGGGAGAGGATGGAGAGAAGGTGATGCAAGGAGAGATCATAAGGTGGGTCAGGTTCTACTAGAAGAGAAGCAATTAAAGAAAAGGGGGAGGAAGAGGAAGAGATGGTGTGGAATTGAAAACAACTCTGATGGAAAATTTAAAGAAAAACAGAATATGAATTGAAAGAAAAGATATGGAAAACTCATACTTTCCCATTTAAACAAACATAAACGTATAAATCAACATGAAAAAGAAGAGCTCTGTTGTTGGGTAAAGTAATAAGACTCAAAAAATTGATGAGAGAAAGTAAAGTAGAAAAGGCAAAAATAAGCCAAAACCCACTAAAAACAAACATTTCCTTCCACGAACGACACCATAATTGTTAAGCCAAAGCAAGGTAGGACACAGGAGTAGAGAGAGTACTTGGTGAGAGACACAGATTGTGGAAAAGGCAAGAACAGGGACATGCTAGATAGGGAGATCATCAGGACATAATGTAAAGGGAGTGGGGAGATCAACTGGAATTGAAAATGGTTTGGAAAACTTAAACCAACTCTCATAGCCAATCATATAATCCTAAACAAAACAGAACATGGGATTGCTGTGTTTTTTTCATAGAAACCAAACAAAACATGAAAAACACAGCAAATTAACAAGATCACAATATTTATGTCATAATCATAACTACAAATCCAAACAAAGAAGAGGAAAACATAAGGCAAATAATATAGAGACATTTGAGGAAAAAGGGTTACCTAAAATAAGAGGATTCAAATGCTTCAATGGAGATTGTTGCAGATAACAAAGAAAAACAAAAGAAATTATGATGATTTTGTTCCTAGTAAAAAGATTTGAGAGAGGGGGGGATTTGCATCAACCACAAGAAAGTGTTTTTTGGAGTAAATTATGTATTTTGTAAAGAAAGAAAAGTGTTTTCTATGGATAAAAAAGGAAAACACTTTCCTGACATAAAGGTTTAACTTTTCCTTTTATTAGAATTCATTTTCCTTTAACTAACTTTTCATAAGTTTACCAAACAAAGAAAAGTGAAGAAAATGGTTTCCACGAAAGTGTTTTTCTGGAAACAAACAAGGTCTAAAAAACAAACAAGGTCTAAAAAAATATTTCGTTTCAAGCCAATGCCTAACAATCTATGTGGTTTAGCATAGTAAAAAAGATTTTATGATTATTTTTCTTTAAGCTTGTTGTTAATAAAATCTTAATTCAGAGTGTCTAATTTGATCATCAACCATTAATCGTCGAGTTATAAAAAAAAGAAAGATAAATGACATATTATTTATAACAAAATGTTCATATTATCATATAAACAAGGTTAAACATTGTTTTTCCTCTTAACTTAGTATCTATCGATTTAAGTCTTTCGGTTAATCGAGTTAATCTAAATCAATCAAAATAATATTATTTTAGTTTTTTTAATTAAAACAATGTTATTTTTAAATAAATAAAAAATCAATCAATCAAATCAACTGAATTATACAAAATTAACTTTCAAATAAGATTTATTTAGAATACAACCCAAATTAAATACTGAATTAACTGAATCAACTCATCTACGAGATCAGATTTAACAACTATTGTCTACAGTGAGAGAATAGAATAGAAAGCATGTAGAAAAAAATGATATTATTTTAGTTTTTAAAAAAAATTAAAACAATGTTATTTTTAAACAAATAAAAAACCAATCAATCGAATCAATTGAATTATATAAAATTAACTTTTAAATAAGATTTATATAGAATACAATCCAAATTAAATACTAGATGAACTGAAGCAACCCATCTACGAGATCAGATTTAACAACTATTGCCTACAGCAGAGATAATAGAATAGAAAGCATGTAGGAAAAAAAGATAAATACATAAAAGAGCATGATAGAATTACAATTTGCACACACACAAGCAAAGATTTCAGCTTGCGTACTGTTGATATAATAACAAAAAAATAAAACTTTTTTTTTAAAACAAAAAGACGTAAGGAAACCAACAGGCTTGTTGTTAATTATAGGTGGGGGCCTACCCAATGGTCCAAGACCAAACCCATTTTCTTATTGCAGTCGTGCATGACAGAGGTGCGTGACATAAGCATGAAGTGTGATGACGCCAGCCAAAAAAATCTTTTTTTTCTTTTTTTTTTTCAATTCTTCCACAAAAAATCCATTACTACAAATAAGAAGAGAGGAATAAAAAAAAAGGGATAAAACTGAATATAGGCTGCCACACTCTCTTTAGCTCCCTTCAACAGCAAGCAAACACATGCCTTCACTTGACCAAAAAAAAATATTTACAACAAACTTTTCATACCAAATCTTTTATATAAAAGGTTAAAAAATAATAAAAATTATGTCTTAAGATATCTCTTAATAGTTTAAGTTATTGAATTGAGATTATTTTTTGACATGGTATTAGAGCTTTGACGAGAAAACGATCACGAATTCGAATCGCATTATCCCTAATTATTTGATAAAAATTAAACACGGAATAGTGTGTGTTTATGTAAATTTCAAGTTCAAAAAAATTTTACTTGGAAATGTATATTAGAAAATAATATAAATCATATCTTGACTTTACCTAACAATTTAAATTATTAGATTGAGATGATTTTTTGATATAAAATAATATGCAAATATATAATTTAATAGTATTTATTTAATAATTTTTAAAAGATTAATGTTTCACATGAAATAATAATATGCAAAGATACGTGTGTTTGTACCAAAAAAAAAATTATTTATTTGCATAGAGTGGAAGTATCCTTTATCCACTATCTTTAAAATTATGTATGTGTTTGTGTGTGTGTGGAGGTAGCTAGCTCAAGTCTAGCACCACCCACTATGATCCCAACTGTGATTTGTCATCGAATACGCCTTCCTTTTCACGTCACATGCAGTTTACCCTTATCTCTCATGTTCCCTAGCTCTATAAATCTCATCATCATCTTAGGTCCAAAACAGTATAGCTACAACTAGAACTAGAAACTAGCTGTTTTTCGTCGTATATATATACTGATCGAGTGGGGCTGGTGAAGATCATCATGGGTAGTGTTAATCTTCCACCTGGTTTTCGGTTTTGCCCTAGTGATGAAGAGCTCGTAGTGCATTTTCTTCATCGTAAAGCAGCTCTTTTACCTTGCCATCCAGATGTGATCCCCGATCTTGGTCTTTATCCCTATGATCCATGGCAACTTGATGGCACGTCCAGCATCTTAAGTTTAATATTCCCATCTTCACTCTTCTTTTCTTAGTTTTATGTTGGTAATTATGAGCATGCATGCATGCTTGTTAGTTAATTACATGGGTTTTTAATTATATGTTTTAAAAACTGATCAGGCAAAGCGCTGTCCGAGGGTAAACAACGCTATTTCTATAGCAGAAGGACACAAAAGAAGATTACCAGCAATGGATGCTGGAAGCCAATGGCCGGCCGTGGCGAAGAGCATGTGCTTGCAAGTAATAGCAACAAAACAGTAGGAACGAAGAAGTATTTTCTGTTTTATACAGCTGATGGTATAAGAACTAACTGGGTAATGGAAGAGTACAGACTATCAGGATTTGGCACTTCTGCCTCTACTAAAACAAGAAACCCGCAAAAACAAGTACGTGAATCTAATCGGAATGAATTGCTCATCAGAATAGGGGACTTTTGTGGGGTTCTTCCCTGTTTCTGCTTCTTCTTATTGCTTTGATATGGCTGTCGATCACCACATATATACTAACTCTTAGGCCCTCTTGTTTTTTGGATTCTTGGCTTGCTCAGGATTATAGTAAATGGGTTATTTGTCGAGTCTACGAGCGAGATCTTGACGAGGACGACAGCGGAACAGATCAGCTCTCATGTCTAGATGAAGTTTTTCTATCTTTGGACGATCTTGATGAAATAAGTTTGCCAAACTAATTACAATTTAGATTAGATCTAACATGTTGTCAACTTTGTGCTCCATTATATATCAAGGCTCGATCCAATTATAGAAAGTGGTTTTTGTACATTAATTAGTGGAAAGTCTTGTCGTGTGTACTTGCAAGCTCGGATTAGAAATTATAAAGCTATCACTGTTTGAAAAGTGTAATGTTTTTTATTTAAAAATACATTAAAATAATATTTTTTATTTTTAAAAATTATTTTTAATATTAACAAATCATAACAATCTAAAAATATAAGAAATTTAATTAAAAATAAAAATATTTTTATAACATAAAAACAAATGTTATCTAAAATAAAAGGGAAAAAACATGCAATTCTTAAGCTGGAACCGCATGAAATGGGTGAGCTTATGATGGTGAGATGGATAGAAAAGGACTGCAAGGGAGAATGTTGGAGTGGCTGTGAGCGTGCGGTACGTGCTTGTACCTTCTTTTTTGATTGGATAGATCCTCACGTTGAGGTATATGGTGGGTGGAGGGTGTCAGAGAAGTGGAGCCCATTGACCACTGTGCTGCTATTGGGCTTTTCCTGCTATGATTGTATTTTTGTTTTTATTTTCTTACCTTTTTTTTTCTTTTTTTTTTGGTAAAAAGGATGTATGACGCAAGGATTCACATGCTTATATCACTCACGAGTAATACCAATAATAACTAGATGGATTGGATTAATTTTTTTAAAAAATAAAATATATTTAAATATTATTAATGTTTGAAGTGGAAAAAAAAATCAAATAAAGGTTAAAAGTTAACTTTATGTGACCTAGTTGACTGTGCAAGTCTAAAACCAACTCGGATGACTCGTAAAAACGTAGTTTGAATAAAAAATAATTTCGATAACATCTTTTTTTAATATTAAGATAAAAATATATTAAATTGACTTGGACCAACCTGGATTAACATGTCAAATTCATGACCCGAGTTATAAGACTATGATAACCCCATACAAAACAATTCAAAATAAATTACAAAATCTAATCTTCAATCAACTCAATATCGAAGATAAAAATATATTAGATTGACTTGGACCAACCTGGATTAACATGTCAAATTCATGACCCGAGTTATAAGACTATGATAACCCCATACAAAACAATTCAAAACAAATTACAAAATTTAATCTTCAATCAACTCAATATCGAAGAATAAAATTGAAAAAAAATCAATTAAAAAAAAAACCTCAAAAAGTGGTCTGAGTTAATCTGTCAAACTCGCGACTCGGGTCATAAAACTAAGATAACCCCATGAAAAAAAATCAAAATAAATTACAAAGTTTAATTCTCAATCAATTTAATGTTGAAGGATGAAACTAAAAAAAATAAATCAATTAAAATATATATATATATATATATATAAAAAAAAAAAAAAAAAACAATCCAAGTCAATCCGTCAAACCCATGAACTCAGTCATGAAATCAAGATAACTTTATAGAAAGAAAAGAAAAAAAAATGATTTAACCTGGATTAACTTGTTAAATCCACAACTTTGGTCATGAAACTGAGATAACTCCTTAAAAAGCAAATGAAAACAAACTATGAAACTCAATTCCCGATTAATCTTGTTAAACCCAGTATTAAACGATGAAATTTGTAAAAATTTTAATAAAAAAAAATGACAAAAAAAATTAAGCTAAGTTAGTATTGGTTAACTCGTTAAGCTTTATTTTCAAGTTAAAAACCAAGATAACCTCATAAAAATCAAAACGAAATAAATCATAAAATCTAATTCTCAATCGAACAAGATATTAAATTGTAAAATTAAAAAAAAAATCAATTAAAAAAAAAGACTAAGTCAACTGCATTAACCTGTCAAACTCGCAATTCGGGTTATGAGGCAGGGACAACCCAATAAAAAAATCCAATGTTGAAGGATATGATACTAGGATAACCTCTTAGAAAGAAAATAAAAAAAAATAATACCTGATTTAACCGGGGTTAAAATAAAAAAACTCGTGACCCTGATCATGAGATCAAAATATCCACATAGAAAACAAATCAAGATAGATTATGAAACTCAATTCCCAACTGACCCAGTATTAAATGATAAAATTGAAAAATAATCAATAAAAAAAACACAAAAACTGACGCAAGTCAACTAGTTAACCTGTTAAGTACTATTCTCGGGTCAAGATATCAAATTAACCTAATTGGAAGTAAATAAAACAAATCATGACATTTAATTCTCAATTAACTCAATATTAAAGGATGAAATTAAAAAAAAGTTAAATAAGAAAAAACAATCACAGCTAATCGGGTTAACCCACCAAACCTGCGATTCATATAATGAGAGTGAGATGACTCAATAAAAAAATATAATATTAAAGGATAAAATTATAAAAAAAAAACATTAATTAAAAAAATCAAAGAAAAAATAAACAAAGGCTAATATTATTTTTAGAGCCACACCAAAACATGTGGGAAAAGTTTTCATTACTACAGTATTTCTCCACATGTTTTAGTATATTGTTAATTAATAATAGTTTTTTTAATTTGTTTTTTTAATCAATAATGATAAAAGGTAGGGTAGGCATGGAGATTTCATTTCTTTATATTTGTTAATATATATATAATTATTATATTATTGTACAAACTTTATAAAAATTAATTTAAAATTAATTTTTTATAAGAGTTAATACGGGTAAAGATAGTTGTTATGCAAAATCTAAAAGAATGCATTTTAAAAAAAAAAATTAATGAAACTTAAATAAAAATTATTAACATATAATTAGATTAAAAAAAAATAGTTATTCTCCTCGACATGAGATTGGATATCTTAATAATTATTTTCCTGAAGTGAAGAAATGTGTCAACAACATTTGTTTTTTTTTTCTGGAACATATTTAGCTTTTACGGAGCATTGGTACATGCGAGTAAGTTGGCAAGTATATGAACTAGTTTACTTGGCCCGGATAATATTTGTGCATGATGTGACCTAAAGTATTCTAGGTTTCATTTATTTGCTAGAAATTTTTTTTTTTAAAAAAAAAAATAGTTTTTATGGAAAATATATTTTTTAAAAGTCAATTATTTTTTATATTTGACGATATCATAAAAAATAAGTTGAAAAATATTTTTTAATATTTGGCTATGTCATGAAAAATAAACTAAAAAATGACTTATTAATGTATTAATTTTTTTTTTCAAGTTTATCAAAAGAACAAGGAGCAAATATAATAGATAAAAAAATAAAGAATGAAATTAAAAAAAATCAATTTCATAAATTATTTCAAATAAAACAAATAACAATAAAAAGAATATGAACCAAATCTAACGGATAAAAAAGTTAAAAGTGGATGAAATTGAAGAAAAAAAATCTAATTTCATAAATTATTTCAAATAAAACAAATAATAATTAAAAGAATGAAAACCAAATCTGATAATTAAAAAGAATTCAATTAAAAAAGTGAATAAAAAATAACAATTAAAAGAATAAGAATACAAATTGATAAAAAAAAATTAAATCAAATTCTAAAAAAATATTCAAAACAAGATATATAACAATCAAAAGATTGATGACTAAATTTGATATAATCAACGAATAATATAATATTTTTTTTTATTTTTTATAATTTACAAAAAGTATATTCTGTCTAAAATAAAAATAAAAAATCTTCTAAAAATTAAGATAAATTTTTCTTTGGCCGGAAAGTGTTTTTCTTTAATCAATTATTCTAATGATAAACAAAAATAAAAAAAAAATTGATAAGTAATTTTTAAAAGCCATTTTTTATAAAACAAATGAGGCCATATGAACCAGTCTTGATATGAATAATGTTTGTGCTCCATGTGACCTCATTTCCAAGATTTTAAATGTAGTCTTAGAATAAATCAAGGTTGCGCAATTAAATTCCAAAAAAGTTGAATCTTTGAAAATTAATTTGGCTCATTTTATGTAATATATAAATGTTTAGAAATTATATAAATATTTAGAAATGTAGCAGCAGTTTTTTTTTAAAGCACTTTTTATTTAGAAATGTAACAAAATATTATTTTATTATTTAAAAAAAATTATTTTTGACGTTAACATATGATATGAAAACAATATGAAAATATAAAAAAAAAATAAACAAAATAAATTAAATTTTGGAAGAACACGGTGCAACCAAACGGTCTTTAAAACCATTGATATTTCCTAGCAAAAATTGGGAAGTTCATAATACCTTGCAAAAACCTGTAGGATTGGCTTGATGTCCACCTTCCCAACGTAACGAGGAATGGACAGATACCCTCAACCACCTCATAATTCCACCAGACAATGCCCAAGTCCAAGTCATACCAAGTACCGAGGAAGATTGCGAGCAACAAAGATAATTTTTGGTTAAAAAAAGAGAGAGGAGAATCCTTTTTCCAGTACTCGTGCAAATAAAAGGCATGAAAAGACTGAAGTACTATGTGCTACACCAAATACACCCAAACATGGAACAGTAATACCTTTTTTCGAAAATCCTTTCCATGGAATTCATTTTCATACAAGCAAAAGGGGCTCAGGATGCAAAAAGGTGAGCAATGAATAAGCTACTGGAATAGAAGACTAAAGGACAGATATAACAGATGTGAGCAAGTGCCACTGATTTATATTAATCCGGCTAAAGATGATGGTACAAGTGAAAAATGCTGACTACTCACTGATTCGCATGTCGAAAAGGACAGATATAACAGATGCATTGTTATGGCTTTCATAATTACTCTTCCATCTATCCTCTTTCTCCACCAGGATGAAAATACAAGACAAAGCAAAATGCAGTCACCAAATTATAATGCGTAGCTACTATTTCTTTCTTTCTAGCATTATTTCCTAGATAAACAACCTGGAGGTGCAGCTATGTCATACATATTTTCCTCTGTACTTTGGTTTCAGTTCTTTACATAATTTAGAATCAGTTTCTTCACCTAAATGCAGATGAGCTGGACCGAAAACAGAAGAATGGAGATTACCATGTTCAAACCACTTCACATAATTCTCCTTGAACTCCTGATGCTTGATCTTGGCTGCCTCAGCCACTTTGTCGGTGTATGAACCTGTCTTCACCATGGTTACTAATACCCGGCTGTAACGGGAACTTAAAATCTGTTCAGAAGATGCAATCAATTTGAAACATGGGTGCTCTGGAAAGTGATTTTCCATAACATCATCTTCTCTCAATACAGGGTAAAAGTATACAAGCCTGCCACCCATTACTAGCATCCTAGCAGCAAGGTCAAGTAAGTCATGCACACACTCAGCTAAGCTGTAAGGTGCAGTTGAGGGTATGTGGTCAGTTCTCTTATCATCAGGAACAGTGTAAGGGCCCACAATTCCCTTGAGCAATTTCCGGCCACCAGACTTGCGTCCCCCAGCACGAACCCCATAAGGCGGGTCACAGATTATGGCATCAAAAATCTATTGAATAGCAAAAAATTGAATCAATACAACAATCAGGAAACAGTATGAAGACAAAATAAGTTAGCGGGTACCTAAATCAACATGCAATTATTTCCATGAAACAGAAGACTACATAAACCACCATACATAGAGCTAGAGCAACCATTCAAGTTTCCATCTTGAAATGGAAAAGTTGAAGACAATTGCCAGCAACTTTGAAAGAGGCTAAAAAGATTAAAACTACTCGCTTGCTTCCAAGGAAAAAGAAGAGAAATGATCTGCGAAGGTCGAGTCATTTACAAATAAAGAACCTGAAGTCATTGTCTGAAAGTTAAAAAACACATCAACATCATTAATCACAAAGAACATGTTGAAAGAATACTATCAGAACAACGCTTAGTAATACTGGAAAGCTCTTCCTTGCCCAAGAACTGCTTTTGACCTCTAAAGGTCATCAAAATTATTTTCAAGTTTCATAAGAACTTGAGCCGCCACAGGCTTAGTCTGGTGGAAAACAGTTTGAGCCTGGGAAGCGCAGCCAAGCACATGACTTGGTTTTTCATTCCTTCCTAGGCATCTAGCACTCGTTGATACTTGTCCCTCCTTGTAGGATGGTGCAAGATCTCCAAAGTTTACCCACAAGGGTTTCCTTTAAACAAATAAAAGGCTTTTGCAGCTAGGGTCATCTCCATCAAGTTACCCTTTCAGTTATGAAAAAAGATCTGTCAGATGGGATTCATTCCGACTTTTTTTTCGTACAATCAGAGCTTCAGTTCAATTCTGAACTCAAAATACACACTACAAGGCAAGTAAGATGCTTAGGGCCAGCATGGTTCGTGTTTCTAAAGCTTCTTCTGTTTCAGAACATTTTCCAGTCACTTGTGCAAAACAGTCCTTAATGTTTTGAAACCAAGACAGATACTTTCAATGCTTTTCAAAAACATGAATTCGAATGACCAGATACCATTTTCTATTTTTCATGTTCAAGAACACGAATTCGAGAACATAAGAGTATTCAAACAGAAGCAAATAACACTATCTCATCAACTGTCAAAGCCCTCACCAACCAGGCTTCCTTGACATTTTAAATCACTTGGCAAGACATCAAAAGCAACCCATGTTTTAAATCATGATATTAATGTTGAAAGTATGCATAGTTCACATAAACAAATTTAAGGTAACCTTGGTGGTGTACAATGTTTAATATAGAGCTGTCTCTATTTGAACAGTGAACACGTCTCTGCACCAAAATGAGGAAAGAGAAAAATGTCCAAACCAAATGCCAAACAAAAATTGCTAAATTTGAACAAAGCACTGGTATTAAATTTGCAAACTACAAGCACCTAAGTAATGGATTTAGTTTTTAGCTTTAGATAGCAAAATAATCAGGAAATGCACCAATATTGTCTTGCAATGATATAGTATTTGGTTTGGCTTCAGCATAAAGACATAATCACAAAAACCTGGCGGAAATTCAGCATGCCTCTCTGAATTCAAATAAAGGCACAAGAGGGTGGAATGGAATCATTTGTATTCAGGAAGAAATAACCATTATCAAAAAAGATTACCTCTTTTAATCCAGATCGCCAAGGAGGAAGATTATTATCTGCCCTTAAAAGAGCAACTGGCAAGGGTAATCCGTACTGCAAAAATGCATTAACAAATAAGCATTGTTTATGCAAGTTTGATGTTATTTCCTCAAATAACCTAACCAAAAAAATTACAAAGAAGAAAGATATTTTAACTCGAAAACAAATTGTTTTATATACAAGGAGAGTTCAGCAATGCATCAGTTATGATAATAAGCTGAGTTTCACAAAGTATTTTCAGTCACACAACACAAAACCTAATAAACAATGTATTCCCACATTCACCTGCTTAAAATTGCTCCAAACATTACAGTCAGGTCCACGACCATCACGTACAGCCCTAATATCAATGTCAGCACCCTGAGAAATTTATATCGGTTGATGTTAATATAAGAAGCAAATAGGTTTTCTGTTTGAAATTTGAAAGGCAGGTAGCAGATGGAAAGCAAATTAGAATGAAAGAAAAGGGCAATAAAATGCAAACCATGGTCATTGCCCCAAAGTGAGCTGCAGCAACAAGAATGCTGCCAGTTCCAACAAAAGGATCGTAGACGAGTTTCCCTGGCATGACCAGTGCTTGGTTAGCCATCAAGAAAGCCATCTCTGCGTCCATGGCAGTTGGGCCCAGATATCTACGGCTTTTCAACTGATAAGTTGGTAAGAGCTTCCTGTCAGCACCACCAACCAGTCGACCAAAAAAGATTCTTTTTTGGACAACCGGTGGAAGCCCATTGGGAGCTCCATAGTCATCAGTTTCTATGAGCCAGAAGTTGATATCTGGGTTTTTCAAATTAACTCGGCCCTGATAAATGGCAATGAATAAGGAGCATAATAAGTTTCGTAAAAGGGTTCGATGTAATCCCAATCATTCAAAAAAAAAGTCACAAGAACACCAAGTCCATCTATTAATCAATGTTGGCAAGATTGAATCAAAACTACTGAGTAAGAAAAAGAAAGAAACCTTGAAAGGGATGTAGGCAAGACTCTTGATACGGTCATTCTGTTCCTGGAAGCTGATTGCCTTTCCAAAGCTGTCAACAGTGACCTTGAAAGTAGTTTCACAAGTCAAGTAAGGCAATTTTCGGTCTTCCGGATAACTCTTTATAGCCTCTTCAAGTTGCTCAAAGCTACTTCCTTCTCCCCAAAGTTCATAGATTCCTTTGACAAGTATGCTTCGATTGGCAATGTTTCGAGCGATATCTTCTGAAGGAAGATTGACCAAATGGAAAGGAGAGTCGGGATGCTGATTTTCTGGAAGCCTCCATTCCAAACTCGAAAAAACCCCAAAC
This sequence comes from Populus simonii, assembly GCA_007827005.2. Classification (NCBI taxonomy): domain Eukaryota; kingdom Viridiplantae; phylum Streptophyta; class Magnoliopsida; order Malpighiales; family Salicaceae; genus Populus; species Populus simonii. The sequence goes on from CM017464.2 coordinate 21,344,143, forward strand.
ATTTCTGCCAGAGACTCCACTTCTGCCCTTCTGTAACTTAGCAATCTGTGGTAAAACACGCACAGATACCACATTTTTCTTCTTCTTTGCTTCTACTATAATAGTTCTTGCAATTATATTCTCAGGGCGAGGGCGGGAAGGGGGCAGCAGCGGCCACCGATATCTTACGACGGTTTGCTATGGTGGGTGACAAGTGGCACAGACTGCTAGCAAAACCCTAGGCTTATTATTAGGGTTTATAATGGCTGCTCACTTTTTACTGTATTTATAATATATCCATTGTTTATTATAAACAAATTAGAAAAAAAAAATATTTATACTTTATTATTCAATATATATATATATATATATATATATATATATATAATTGAATTTTAAATTGGGTTCAGTAATATTTATATTTTATATTTTATTTATTATTTATTAAATAAATAAATTGAAAAAAACACATCTCATTTGAATCATATATAATGACTTGAAATTAAATTATTATCCATATTTATTGCTATTGTACTGCTTAAAATATTTTTGTTATGAGTGCAAAAAATAAATTAAATAAAAATTATTGTTGAAACTTGTGAGATTTAAAAAAATAACAAATAAGGTTTAATCTTTCCTTATAAATCAACTGTGAATTTAGAGCGTGTTTGGCAGTGTGGTTGCGGCTGCTTTTCAAATAACTTTTCGTGCCAAAATGCATGCCAATGATGTTTTTTCATTTTTTAAAAATCATTTTTGACATTAGCACATCAAAACGATCCAAAAAGTACAAACCGCACTCAATTTTAGCAAAAAAAAAATTCAAATTTTTTGAAAACGCAGCCGCAGCCGCGTTCTCAAACACTGCCTTAGTGTAGTGGTTATTTTACTTTTCCAAAAAAATAATGAATTATAATTTCATAAAAATTCATTAGTCATTATTATAAACAAGTCTTCTAACATTGTTTTAACATTGCTTTATTAAATAAGTAAATTATCTTTAAAAACAAAAAAAAAACATTTAAAATGGCGTCCAAGGATTTTTTTTGTATTTTTATTTTTTAAATTGTAGTCAAATAACTAAATTATACTCAAAGCAAAATCTCTTTAACTTGCATTCACATACTTTGTTGTATTTTCATCATATTTTATTTTTTTAGTTATCATTTGATCAAAGAGTAATTTGGTAATTTAATAAATATAAATTTTATTCAAAAAAAACATTGAAGCGCATAGTAGGTTCTGTTTGTTCCATTCAAGCGATGCATAAGAAGACATTTGATAGCTACATCGTGGCTTTTAGAGCATCATTTGAATTGTCTCAACGGCTCTTTCATCTTTAAGTGGCACGTGTGGCTTGTTGACTTTTAGTTCAATACCAGCATTTTTTCTCTCTCTTATTTTCTTTTATCTCCTCAATTTTCATGTATGACCCTTAAAATTTCAAAGCAATCCTTCACTTTATTTTTTCTCTAGATTTAATCTTTGTTATTTTGATTGTTATTTATTTTATTTGAAATAATTTATAAAATTGAAGTTTTTTTCAATTTCATCCTCCTTTAATTATTTTTTGTTTGTCAGATTTTGTCCTTATTCTTTTTATTTTTATTGATTTTATTTGAGATAAATTTTAAAATTAAATTTGTTTTACTTTTCATCCTCCTTTAGTTTTTTCTCTCTCTGACAGATTTAGTTTTTATTTTTTTGATTGCTATGTTTTTTACTTTGAAAAAAAATTTTAATTTTTTTTTCTATTTTATCATTTAACATTAAATTACTTAGGAATTAAACTTTTTTATTGAGCCTAGGACTAGGATTTCACAGGTTACGAGTTTAAAAACTTAACGCAGGTTTAGAAGATTCGAACTGGTTTGCTTTTTAAAAAAAAAACTCGTGTTTTTTCAGTTTCATTCTTTAGCATTTATTTAATTGGATATTGAACTCCATTTTTATTTATTTATTTATTTGCTTTCTACATGATTTGTTACTGATTTTAAAAATGACATGGGTTATCTCGAGTCTTTCTATTTGTTGTTTTTTTGTTAATTTAGCTTTTTCTTCATAGATTTTTTTAATTAAATTAATTTAATTGATTAAATATAAATATTAGATACTCACTTCATGATGTTTTATTTTATTTGCCTTTTTGGATCGTTTCTCTAACAAGGTATACAGCCTCTTTTTATGTCATTGTGTAGTCTTTCACAATAGCATTAGAATCATCTTGATGAGCTCTTTCAAGTGGTGGGGTAATGTCCACGATGGAGCTAGGAATGGAAATTTAATCCAAACTTGATAGATATCGACCCAACCTGACCTGAATGAGTGAATATTGTACCCGATGGATAATAGGTATGGATATTGTGAAACCTAACCCGAAACCCGTTTAAACCCAACCCGAAATATATATTTATATTATATAAATATGTTTGTAGAATATTTAGATTTTTTCTAATACAATATGATATATACATACCTTAATATTGATATAAAACACACACACACACACACACATGAATAATATTATCATTTTATAATTTCATATACATATACATACTTCATATATATATCAACTATTTTATTTTTTATTACTTACTAAATAATAGTAGATAATGGATACCCATTTCTTATTCAAAACCTGATTGATAGTTTTTAAATATCTAAATTTTTACCCAAATGATAATGGGTAAGATATTAATATCAAGAAATCTGACATGTGGGTACCTATTGCCATTTCTAAATGGAGTAATGGTAAGTTTTCAGCAGGCTTTTCTTAATTCATCTTCCAAGTATGATATTGACAACTCATTTTTTATAGTTAATTATTGTTAAAAAAATTTGTTTGTTTTATTTATTGTCGATATTTTTTTTAAATCATGTCATTAAATAACCAACTTTATTGAACTCGGTAAATCAATGATCCAGGTCTCGGATTTTTCTTGCTTTTTATAAAATATCGGCATTGCTTAAACATCTTTTTATGTTATGAGAATTTTAATCCAACTTGTGGTGTAACATGAGCCATCTATATATAATATAATCTACTAAAACACTAACAAACACAGTTTTATTTCCCAAAAAAAATAAAAATAAAAAACTCAACAACTCTCAATGTTTTGTTTAAGGATAGTTTATTTTGCATAAAATAACTTATAAAATAAATATTTCTCTATTTGTTTAATATAAAATATTTTATAATAAAATACTTTCAACTCATAAAATTTTATAAAATATTTTATAAATAATAAGTGACTCATATTTCATTCAAATATTTCAACTATTATTACTATCATCCCTTTATTTATTTTTTATTTGATCACCATCGTCATTTTCCATCACAATAATTGTTATTATCTCATCTTTATTATCACAAACACGAACATCATTGTTGTTTCACCACCAACCAATTTTAAATTAGTATTTATCAAATATTGCAAAAATTTATTCAATAAAAAATGTTTTGATAAACAATATTTTATGTAGAGCAAAACAAAATTTCTCTTCCTAGCAAAAAACAAAATCATTAACGCAAGTCAAGAAGTTTAATCTTGAATTTGTTTTGTTGAGTTGTTCTTCAAGAAAGTCTTTTTTTTATTTATGTATGATGTTTAATTTTCCATCTAATCCTAAATTTGTTATGTTGAATTATTCTTCAAGAAAGTCTTTTTGTATTGATATTTCGTGTTTAATTTTCCATTCAAAATAGTTTTTTGTGCTAAACTTTTGTCTTTACATATTTCATTTAACTTCTATTATACCTAATCCTTTCAAATTTCATTTCTTTTGCCTTTTCTTCCTAAATTTCTTTGATGTTTCTTTTTTGTCTTTGTCATTTTGAATTTGGTAGTTTAAACTCTATAATTTGATTCATTTTGATTGATTTTTTTTAGTTTAATAAAAATTAAAGAGGGGAGTTAAGAGTGGTAAAAAGCAATATGAGTGAGAATAACATTAAAAAAAAACCAAGTTGAGAGTAAAACACGAGTGAAGTGACATATCTTTGAGTGTAAACACATAGAAAATGTTTATTACTAACATCTTCTTTAGATTTGAATATGTCTTCCAAAAGCAAAATCATCACCCAAAAAGAAGGAAAATATGTTTTTTGTGTTACAGGAAATGCAATAATAGTTTAAGTTTATGAATATGATGTTTGATGATATAAAAGATTGAATAGATATAAAAGATATTATGATTGTTAATCTGCAAGAGGGATAATCCTGCAGGGTCTTTAACACCATGAGGCAAAAAAGACATGCTCATATACTCGTAGATGAGTTTGATGTTGAGAATAAGGATGAAGTTGTGGATGTATTTTATCAAGCATTATTTGGCAATAAATAAAGGATTTTACCAAACTATGATAAACATGACAAATTAAAAGAGATGCTAGAAGCCATAATTATATTGATAAAAACCTTGGGAGTATTAAAATAAAGATTTCTTTTTTTTTAATAGAGGACTGATCTAGAAACTTACTTGGTGTGGTACAAGAAAATAGAAATGATCTTTGATTTCCATGTCTACTATTGAGAGAAAAAGGTTAAGTTAGTCGTGATAGAGTTTACTAATTATGCATTTATATCGTAGGACCAACTTGTGTTAAATGGGATGAGAAATCATAAGAAGCCAATTAAGATTTAGGATGAAGCAAAGACTATTATGAGAAGAATATTTATCTATGTCCATTACTATAGGGACCTATATCAGAAGTTGCAAGGCTTTACTTAATGTTTCAAGAGTGTAGAGAATTAACATAAATAAATAGAGGTAGTTATAATTCATGCAAATATAAAGGAAGAAATAGAAGTTATCGTTGTAAGATTTTGAATGGTTTAAACCGTGAGATAGAAAATGTTAGAGAATTATAACAATATAAAGAATTAAAAGACATTATGCATATGATTATGAAGGTAAAATGACAACTCAAGAGGAAAGAGAATTTAAAGTTGAGTCAACAATTTTGGTTCATTTATGTCATAGAAACTGAATTGAAAAAAGAATGATAAAGCTACCCAAAAGAGTAAATTTGAAACACCTAGAGGCAATAAAAAAAGTCTATATTGATATTAGAGGTAAATGTGAATCACAATCACCTTGTAATCATGATATTATATATTTTCATTACTTAAGATTAAGTCGCATAGCTTCTCAATATCTAGGTAAAAAAGTTGTGATCTTCCATGACCATAAGGGGGTGGAAATTGTAGGTGACAGTGATGCTGAAAAGATGTTGTCATTTAAGGATGCTAATGATGATGAGGTAGAATATCCATTTGAGGGTGAGTCATTTATGGTTAGGCTTGCATTGAGTGCTCAAATTAAATAGGATGAGTTAGAGTAGCAAATGAAAAATACTTTTCATATTGGATGCCACATCAATAATAAGGCATGTAATAAGATTATAGATGAGAGAGTTATGCTAATATAGTTAGTAATACTCTTATGAAAATATTAAATTTGTTTATTATAAAATATCATAGACCATATAAGCTGCAATGGTTGAATGAGTATGGTAAAGTAAAGGTGAATAAAATGTGTTAGTTTCCTTTTCAATTAGGAGGTATAACAATGATGTACTCTATAAATAGGTAATTTAGTTATACTATGGTAATTTGATGAGAATGTTATTCATTATAGGTTCAAGAATGGGTACTCTTTTGTATAAGATAATAAATTCATTACCCTTGTACCTTTAACCTCAAAACAAGTATATGAAGATCAATTAAAATTAAAAAGAGAGTCTAAGACCAAAAAGAGTAAAAAGAAAGAGGTGGTTGAGATGACTAAAAAGAAAAATGTGATCAAGACGAGAGAAAATATAAAAGGGCCACATGAGAAGAAAGAAAAGGAGGTTGTGGAGAGAAAAACAAAGAAGCAAGTGGGTTTTTATACAAAAGAAAGTAATGTCAATAGTGTTTTTTATACCAATCGGCTCATGTTTGTATTTTTATAGGAAAAGACATGTTTCAATACTAATGATATTGATTTATCCTTTTACTAATATTATTGTTCATTTGTTGCAAAAATATATTCCCTGATGATGTTCCTAGTGGTTTACCACTAATCATGAGAATAAAATATAAATTTGATATTATACATGGAGTTGTAATTCCCAACCAACTAACTTATAGAAGTGATCCGATGTAGACAAATAAATAATAGATAAGGGGTATGTAAGGGAGAACATGAGTTCATGTATGGTATTAGTGCTTCTTGTGCTGAAAAAATTAGTCTTAAGGGATACGCGTGAATTATTGGGCTATCAACAACATTATTATAAAGTGTAAACATCTAATTCATAGGCTAAATGATATGTTAGATGAATTGCATGGTTTTTATAACTTCACAAAAAATAATTTAAAAAGTGGTTATCATCAAATTATAATGAAAGAGAGAGATGAATGAAAAACTACTTTTAAGATTAAACACGAGTTATATGAATGGTTAGTTATGCCGTTTGATCTCACTGATGCACTAAACACATTTACGAGATTGATGAATAGTGTATTGCATAAATTTTATAGGCAAATTTGTTGTAATATATTTTAATGATATATTGGTGTATAATGAAAGCTTTAAGGAGCATATTAGCCATTTGTGATGTATGCTTGATGTCTTGAGAAATGAAAAATTATACGCTAACTTAAAGAAATGTACTTTTTGCATGGATAAATTTGTTTTTCTTCGCTATAGTGTTAATAAAAAAAGTATAGAGATAGATGAAGAAATGGTAAAGAAACTTCATAAGAGTGTTCAACAACAAATAGAAAGAGAAGAATGAATAATATACCACTAAAAATAATAAAGGTCATTTATATGTTATCTTTGAACTTGATTATTGAGTTTAAGTGCATATAAGGAAGGAAAGATTTTCAACCCTTTAGTGATCTAAATTGCAATCCAGAGGGGATGGTTCATTCCAAGTTCTTGAACAAATTAACAACAAGACTTATAAATTGGAACTTCCATATGAGTATAATGTAAGTGCTATATTTAATGTTTATGATCTTTCTCCTTTTAATATATGTGACAATTTGAGGTTTAAATCTTTTAAGGAAAGAGGGAATATGAGAATCAGTAAGCAACACCACAAGATTCATTGTTTGTGTCGATTAGACCAATTACAAGGGCAATAACCAAGATGATAAAAAAGGCATTCAATGATTGATTCATGACATTTAGGTTGAGCAAGCTTCAAGAACTCATACATAACTTTATGTTAATGATCATAACTTTAAATATAACTGTGAGATCGAGTTGAAATTTTACTATGAGGTTTTAAAGACCCTATTTCTTATAGGATTAAAATTTTGTAGCAATCAAACATCAATGAGACTTTTCAGTAAGGCTTATAAGTTACTATTTAGAAATATACAAATTGAGCTTTTATTTATATAAAACCCAAACTTCGTATTTTATTTTACCTATATCTTTATATCAAATAGTTATTTGGATTTAATTTTAAATATATAGTTAATTATGGTTTATTTTTGTTTAAGTCAAATGTATAAATACTTTTTATTTTTTGGATGTGAAAAACATTTTTTATTTGAATAAAAATTGTGTGAGCCATATTACTTTTAGTTTTTCTTTGAACTCTTTAGAACTTATCAAAAAATCATATTTGTGGCATTCTAACTATATATTTTTTGGTTCTTGATTCATATAATCAATAAGTCATGATTTATTAATCTAATTTTAGTTTTTTTAGTAATTATCCCAGTTTTTAATTCTAAATTCTAAGGTTTTATCTTTTAGGTTCGCATAATTTTTTGGCTATTATTATTTATAACAATTATATTCGGGTATGAAATTAATTATGAGTGCGAGATTGGTTTGAAATTAAAGATGAGTGAAAAAGGAAAGAGAAAAAGTGGTGCATCGTTTTTTTATGATAAAAATATAATATTTAATATAAGTGTAAGTGAAAATATGTTATTTAGTTATTAAATAAAATATAATGATTATTTTGTAAATAATTTGATTTTTTTATTGATTTTTTACATGTCAGTGAGAATATAAAGCATCATTTAATTTATAAATTTCAGAATATAAAATGAAAATTTTTAAATAAAAAAACAAAATAAATAAAATGTTTGATGTAATTACACTATTTCTAATATCAATTAGTAATTTTATCTATATTTTATCCTTTTACAAGTTGACGAGTCCATCTCCAACGCCACCTCGTCTATTCCCATTGCTTTCCAGCTCCCCCTCTCTATATCTATCTGCTTCTTCTCTACTAGGGTTTGCGCTCACCCAAAAACCAGATTGTCTCCTTCTCCACAGGTTTAAAGTTGAAAATCTATTTCCTTTTCTGCCTGAATGTTGTTTTTCTTACTTGCATAGCTTTAGATCTAGAAATATATGTACGTACTCATATGAGTTTGAATGGATTTAGGTTTCAAACTGACAGTATAATTTTCTGAAAACAAAACATGCAGTTGAGATAAAGAGAGATCATGTCAGAAGAGTTAGAGTACCGCTGTTTTATTGGCGGCCTTTCATGGTCTACTTCTGATAGAGGTTTAAAGGAGACTTTTGAAAAGTTTGGCCATCTTCTTGAAGCTAAGGTAATCTTTTTTCTTATTAATTACTCCTTGAGAAAATTCCTAGCTGTTTCTTTATAGCCATGCTCTCTTTGTGCAAAAAAATAAAAATAAAAATCCTCTATCCTCGGAGAGGATGATGCTGAAATTGATGAGTTATTAACTAATTGCCCGACTCATGGTAACTAGTAAAATCCCTTTTGGTGTTATATCTTCACAGATGCGTTTTTCTCTTCCATGGTTTAGGTAGTGGTTGATAAGTTCAGTGGACGCTCTCGTGGATTTGGGTTTGTCACTTTTGATGAGAAGAAAGCAATGGAAGATGCCATTGAAGGGATGAATGGAATGGATTTAGACGGCCGAACCATCACTGTTGATAAAGCCCAGCCTCAGCAAGGTTCAAGCAGGGATCTTGATGGTGATCGCAGCCGTGATAGGGATCGTGACCGCGGGCATGATCGTGATAGGAACCGTGACTATGGAGGTGGGCGTGGATCTAACAGTGGAGAGTGCTTTAAGTGTGGCAAGCCTGGGCATTTTGCTAGGGAGTGTCCAAGTGAAGGGGCAAGAGGTGGCAGGTATGGTGGCAGAGATGAGAGGTATTCTGGTGGTGGCGGCAGTAGTGGTGGTAGTCGCTATGGCCCTGATCGGAATGGAGATCGATCTGGTGGGCGTAATAGGGATGGTGGTAGTCGTGGAGGTCCTGGAGGTGATCGATATAATCGTGACCGTTCAGGACCCTATGAGCGTCGTACTTCAGGGTTTCGTTCAGGATAGAATGACTTCATACTTAGGTATGATACTTGGTAATTGACTGTCTTCTTTTGCACAGTTAGCATGGCAGTAATGGAATATGTGTCCTCTTGCAGGTGATGAGCTGGTGGTGTTGCTGTTACTGCCTGCAAAACGTTTAAGTTAATTATCAAAGATGTGCTGTCTCTGTCATTGTCTCGCTGGATAAATCTAGTAGATCAGTTTTATCAGGCGTGGATGTTCGACTGTTTTTGTGTTCCTAAAATGCTGACTTCTGTCTCTTGGTTTAATGGAACTTATGCTTGCTTGTCATGCACATTTTAGTTGGGTTTAATTCTCTTTGAATGCCACTATTGCTTCTGAGTTTCCTTATTTTATATGTAAGCAGTTGTGAAACCATTGCCCAATTTTTCGTTGATTTTTTGTACAGGAAATTACAAGTACTGAAGATAGTTTCATGTCAAATTAGCATTTGGAGAGTACTGATGATGTGGGTTCTACTATTGGGGTCTGCTTCTTGTCACTTCGGGATTAGTTGCTGTTTTAAATGGAAATGACTGTTTTGGTTACCCTGTTTTCATATCTTATTATACAAGAGAGAGGGTAATCTCTTTTTTTTCTTGCACTAGTTGCCTGCTAGTTCTCAATTTACGGAGTGTGCTTTATTAATATTTTCAACATTTTGGCAGGATACATGGCTATTTATGGTTCTTTGGGATACATGATTGGGTGTCTTTGTTGCTAACTGGACAGAATTTTTTAACTTTATGTTAGAGTCTCTTTTGGGCTGCGGCAAGTGATCTAGAGTTTAACTAGTTTTCATGTTCTGCATGGCATATTGGTCCAAGGGTTCGATTCTCCATACACGTGTGGCATTTTGTTTGGAAGCTCTTGATCAATTGAAACAGCTGTCCAGTATTTTTGTTAACTTCCTATATCTCATACTGTTCTTCGATGGAGGGTTCTTATTCTCACATTGTTTCTGCACCTGCTTGCAATGTCTTGGTTTTCTTTGCTGGAATCCAGAAAGTTGGCAAATATCTTTCAGGTCAGGTTGGGGTTCCTCAGTTCTTTTTCTTTGCCTTGAGGGTGGGAGCATCATCAGGTTCTCTAATGGAGAATGCTTCCTGTTTCCCTTGTCCTTTGTGAAACAGTCAGGAAAATTATTTTCTGGGTTTGTTCTTTGTATATTCTGAAGGTGATTAATCAACCTTCTGTTCTTAAAGCAATTTGACCTGATGTTAGAACCTAAGGCGCTCATGCCCATTGCACATTGTGTTTTGCATGCCTAAGCTTCGCTTTTTTCTCTTGGTGAGTTTTCTGTGCTTGTGTTTCACTATTCACTTGCAAGATGGCCTTGCTTTGCTATGGCTATCAAGAAAATTTATTACCATACCATATGTAATGGTTTGTAATTTGTATTATATTTAAAGAAGGTGGTGATGAAGCATATTAAACAAAATATAGTCACTTTTAAATCATGTTAAATTGATTTCAAAATTCAATGATCTTTTGTCCCATATTGTTTGACAAAATATTTTGAACAACAACTGCCAAACATTGGACTTAATGTTTGAAGTTGAGGAAGGAAGAAGTGGTCCTTTTTGATGTTAAGGTTGTTTCTTTTGTCGTAAACATTGTTTGATGCATGAATGTAATGGACATGATCATGGAGTCTTTTTTTGTTCTATAATGTGTTTTCTACTCTTATTTTTGCCTCCTAGGTGATCACTTTCTTTGGGGCAAACCTGTTCCCTTAAAATATAGTGTTAATTATAATACCTTGCAACTAATTTTACAGCATCATCATTATTGAGAAATCATTTAATGGCTGTTTTCATTACTTGAAAAGTCTAGTCTTTTGTACTAGAAATCATTAATTTAGCATAAATCTACCTTAAAACATGATGCATGATGTACTGTTTGGGAGTATATTGTTTGAGAGTGTAGTTACGGTTATTTTTTAAATATAATTTAAAAAATATAAAAAATAATTTTTAATTAAAAAAATTAAATTTTTATGTAACACTTTTTACATTGCATTTTCAAATGATATATTAAAAGAATTGCATTTTCAAATGATATATTAAAAGTATAAAAGGATAAACAACTAGCTATTTTTTTTTTATTAATGGATTAATTTATATGTATTTTAATTAATTTTACGAGTTTTAAAGTTAATAATTATATAAATTTTAAAATTAATAATTATATTAACTACACTAACCAGTTAGTTATTTTATTATTGATGAGGGTAAATGGTGACTTTGTATGATCTATACAAATTTTGTAACCTTGCATCTTCCGACTTCATTAGCAAATTATTTTTATAAAGATTCATCCTTTTATTTTTTTATATGTTGATTACGTTCTTCACCAAGACCATGATGCTATGAAATACCATGGAATCGATACAATGGTTATCGGATATGAAGAACAAAAAAGCATACCTATTAAATTTGATTTTGTTGGATTAAAATCAAGAAATTAAAAAAAAATTAAAATGATATTATTTTAAATAAAAATAATAAATTTAGTTGATTTAGAAATCATTTAATATTGTGGTAGTTTTTATTTTTTCTAAATCATATAAAAAAACTTATTAAGTTAACCAAATAGCTTATATTTTTTATATTAGATTTTACATATAATTGGTTTTAAATTTTAATTTTATAAAAATTAAATAACTTTATTTTTATTCATAAAACTTATTTCATTGCGATGAATATATATTATTGAAATATTAAACACGTCCCATATTAGCTTTTATTATTTAAGGTATTTAAGAAAAATTTAGAGTTGAAATAAGTCTAAATCTATAAAATAAAAATAAATGGCAACATAATAATAGAATATTAATATATACTAAATATATATTCAAATTTATAGGTAATATTAATTTAAAATTTTAGTATTATAGTAAAATAAAAATATTTATATTTAAATTAAAATAAAAAATAAAGTATTTATTTGTTAAAATATTTTAAAGCAATAAAATATTTATTGTTATTTAGTATATAAATTATTTGTTTTTAAATTTTTATTAATACAATTAGAATGACTTTTAAAATTCAAGAACACCATCAAAATTAATTTTAATCTTTGAACAAAGATAAAATAATTCAATAATCTATCAGTAAAAGTGAATCGAAGCTTTAGAATTTGGGAGATTATCCGAAACAACTAGACCGGCTGCCGGCAACAGTGAAGGGCGTTCAAATGAGGCTCTTCAAGGCTTGTGTCAGAGTAGATTGAGATCTAGAAAGCCATTTGGATGGCAGCGCCGCAAAAAGCAAAGGCCTTTGGATGCTGAACAAACTGGTGGTAAGATTTTTCACATTATGGGTTCTATAAATGGCGGTAGCTCACCTGAGAGGCTTCCGGATGAATTCAGTAACAGTTCCAGTCACAGCTCTGGAAAGGTAATTTCTTCTGAAGATCATGTTTGTTTATAGCTTTTTGTCCATGGTCTGTACAGATGGTTTCCTCAAATTAGTTTCTTTTTTATCAGATTTTTTTCTTTGTTTTTTTTGTATCTGCAGAGCTGCCTCAATGCTGTTGTCGTCTTGTTACAAACTCCCAACTTAGCTCCTGTTTTCTTGGTTATTGTATAACCTTAATGATATTTAGATGTACTGAAGTGCCTGAAGCCTAATTTGGCTGGTTCAAAGTCTCTTATTCAGAGTATTTTTGGCATATCTGATGAAGATGCAAGTGCTCCATCAATGCCACTTTCCTACAGCAAAGGCTTTTGTCTCATTAGATCCACGTGCCTGTGAGTCAAGCTCTACATGCAATATTTTGTTGCTGTTAAGAGTTTTCTTAACTATTTTGTTTTCTTAACCATGCTTCAGTGATTTCTAGTAACATTTGCACCACCTCTTATGTTTATAAATCCTCATGTCATTCACCTCATTGGGCTACTATGAACATATAAACCAAGCCAAACAGACCACTTGGTTAGGTTTTTCTGCTCTTTAATCATTTTTAGAGTCTATTTGCAATATTCTATCTAAAACAATTCTGTGAAGTGAAGAACGTTCTTTAAACTATGCCTACATGAAACTTCAATGTGAATGTGATATTTTCCAGCTGAGCCAAGATTGAACAATTAGATAGTTGGAGCAAACATGGATATAAGTTCCTTGAAATTGTTAGGCTCCAAATGGGTGTGGTAGGGAAGGAGGATTTGCAAGCCATTTTGTAATTCTCTGTAAGACTGGTTCGCTATATTTCCTTAACTTTTGTTTCTTTCTTGATATGGCTGCTATGAATGGTGCGATACTGAATAAACAAGTATAAGAAATGTATTATATTGATACCACAATGCCAATAGAATCTCTAATATTATACAGTGAAATGCAATCCGGCATGCTGTCAATAACCAAAACAAAACTTTTGTGGCAGAAAATTTCCATCTGATCCGGTTTTAAAGTGTCTTCACTAGATTTGAGATCCAATACAAGCCAATCCATAGACAAGGGTTCCTCAGAGTCAGAGTTTCCATCAGATGATATTAATTCAACACTGATTGTTTTTTCATTCTTTTTTGTGAACGACAATTATAAGGAAGCTAGGGAAGTGATTCAAATATGAACATGATTTCTAAACTTCAGAAAGTTTCAGATAGAGGATACCCTGAGGAAGCCAAGTGATCTTTCTATTAAACTAATGATTAGAAAGGGAGCTTTTTGAAGAAAAAATAACAGTCCTGAATTTTCTGTCTTGCCAAACAAACCAAATATCTGAAACTGCTTGCTGCCACAGATTGCTCTCTCCTGCTCATAAACTAGGTAGTATTTAGGAGAAGCTTTTCGGTCTTTTAAAACACAAACATGTAGGTTATGCAAAACTATGGGTACTTTAGGAAAAGATAGGAATATACTAAATGCAGAATGGATCCAAAATGACCATTATGAGCAGTGTACTGATTTATTGTTATTTTTCCTTCCTAGGTATCTTTCCCTTGTTAAATTGTTTAAGGTTCTTATATGTTAAACTCAATGCTGAAAGCATTCAAGATTAATGCAGAGCCACTGCTCTGTTTCATCATCAAATCAAAATGCCATGGAAAATTCAAACTCAGTGTTTGAGGTAAGTTTTCATCCTGGGACCTCTGTGAAGTCTAAGAGGTGTGTGTGAAAATTCAAACTAGTTTAATTTCCTTTTGCTTGCAAGAATTTTTTTTTTTTTTGTGGACAATTCTCTTTTAGGGGGATGGTTTAGAGAGATAATTCTCAGGGAAATTCCATAGTTTTTGTTAATAAACGGTGTGATAAAACTCTGGAAACCATTGATCCTCAGACACTGATGCTAAAATCTTATTGCTCAAAAAGTCAGGTAGTGTCATTTGTATGGATTGTTTGTAGAAATGCAGTCCCTCCTGATTTGCTAGGAAGTCCTGCTAACTGGAGAATCTTAAGGAGAAATATTGCCAAGTTTATTGGGCTAAGAAAGTTCAAAAAATTCTCACTAAAGCAATGTATGCATAAATTGAAGGCTTCTAGGTTTCTATTTCTGTTTGATAAACACTATTCATGCTGCTTGGATACTTGAATGCTGAATAATGTGACAGGGCAGACTGCAGGCTTGCATAAGGGTTTATATAAATGCAATGGTGCTGTAAATGATTTGAAACACTACTTTTATAGAAATGGACATGTTGGTTCTTTTCATTTCTGGTTGTGCCACTGGTACTAGCCAACTTCTATGTCACCGAAAGTGAGCATGGGAAACATGAAATATATTATTATAAGAACTCAATTTGAGAGAAATTAAGAAATAGGCCCCCTTCATGCTTGAAAGATCATAACTATCAGTGCTCGGATAAAGCTAGTGTTGAAAGTATTATAGGATGTAGGTTGTTTTGTTTCTCAAAGCTCAGGCTTCTTCCAAAGAAAAGTGGAGCAAGGATGATGGAAAATCTTAAAACATCATCAACAATGCCTACTAAAAAAATCCACTTCTGAACTTTACTCATTTGGAATGCAGAGAAAAGCACAATTCTTTACTAATTCTGTCAAATGTGAACATTTTAAGTCTGTGAATAGTGTTCTTCATAATACTCATGCTGTTCTGAAAGGCACACGGTTGAAAGAACCAGAAAAGTTATGGTCATCAGTGTTTGACTATAACGATATCTACCATAAGTCATGCTAGTTTGTAATTGATCTGAATAAAAGATCAACTATGATGCCGAATGTGTTCGTTGTTGTTTCTGATGCATTTGATTCCATATATCAGGACAAACTGCTTTGTGTAATGGAAAGAGGAATCAGAACCATCTAAACAGCTGCAAATAGATTTGGATCGAGGTTTAGTTGAGTTGAGCTATTGATACCTATAACTTATGTTACATTTTCGACACTTATTGTCCCTTGTAAAATTCCAGTGGCCTTTCATTCCCTGGACACCCCAAATACCATTTTACATGGTGGTTTTTTTTTTTTTTTTTAATTTGTTACCAAACCACATGTACATTTGTGCTGTGCTTATTGTTATAGCCTTTTGCCTTAGTCTTGCTCAGTGTTTGAACACCCATACAAACAAATGTTTCTGATCCACTTGCACTGAGATGTACAGGCGATCAATTAATAATTTCTAAGATTCATATATGAATTGTGTAGTAGTGTTAAAATCTATTCCTCCAGCTCAATAATGATTTGAGTTCATTATAATACCATTTTATGTTTCTAATTTACAAATGCTTTCTACTGCATCTTAAAGTTATTGATGGAAGTAACTTTTCTCAATTTCTTGTTACCTACTGACCTTTTATTGTTTTGGTTCTTAATCAAATAAAATTTCATTTTAGTGCAAGATTTTGAAACAATGCTAACCTTGCAAATAAATTAATTAGTTGTAGGAGAAGTGTCAGATTTATTGACAAGCAAAATTTGTGTGTAAATTGCAGGAATATTGTCTATCATAGCAAAATAGAAAATGTACCTTGTCTCATAATTATTGCCTTTGTCCTACACTAAACGTGTAAGCTTACTTTCTTATGCATTAATTTTGCGTTACATAAATAGTTTTGAAAATACGACTATTTTTTGCCTTTTGCCTGTGAAGTTTCAACCAAGTCCCTTTTCTTGCATTGCATTTGCTTACCTATGCGAAGCATGGTCAGCTGTTGAAAAAAAATACCTTTTGACCCTGAGTTGTGTCCAAAATCTATGCACCCCTATTACTTTGATGTTGCCATTAGCTCACCACTTTTTTTTTGTTTTTCCTTTAATTTTTTTTTGTCAGTGTTATAATAAATGGTGTCATTGGTTTATATTTGATATTTATGCTCACTTGTATCTTCTATGATGTAGGAAGATGGTAATTTTGATCTTGCTGCTGAAGAAGAAAAGGTATGTGTTATCTATGATTTAGTCTTTCATGTAGTTATGATTTTGTTCTTACCCTCTTTCCTGGTCTTATAGTTTTTTCCCGTACAACCTGAGCATAAAAAATTATTTTTATTTTCAATAATGAATTTATTTGCCCAAATGCAAATTCAATAGAATCCATTTGTAAATTTTACATGGGATGAAGTTTTTTCAGTACCTTTCCTGTTATATATTGGTTGAAACTTGAAATAATGATTTTAATCAGTGTGTTGTTATGGCAGACGTTGATATGGCTTTTGCGTTTCTCTTCTTGTTGGAAGTCTTATTGTTTCTAGGATGATATAAGAAGGCTGTGATGCCTTCTGTTGAATGGAAGTTACTAGGTTACCATACATTCCGGCTTCCATAGAGCTGTATCTGCTTCCTTGCATAAGGCTGAACACATAAGTTCACCCTTGTGTTATCCTAAATTCGAACAAGCATAAAGTTAAAAAAATCCTAAAAAAGTAAATTACCCTCCAATCATGTTTTGCCACTTTCAAAGTCCACAGTGAAGTCGAACAACTTTAATACATTGTTATATATGTTTTTGAGTCTTTTAAGTCATAAGTGATTCTGCAGTTATAGTTTCTCCATTCCTCCAAAAGATAAGTGTATTTTAATAATTTTCAGATTTGTTCTTGCCCTTGAAACCATATTTTGGCCCTTGTGTTATTTGCAATCTGTCAATTTATCTCATGTGTTGTTAATTGAGTCATTTGAACCCAATATTATACAGATGTTGTCAAACAAGGCCAATAGACTCAATCAATATTGTCTGTCACTATGTCTATTAGTTTTATTTTTGACATGTAATTTAATTGTAAAAAGGATAACTTTAAATCAGTCTCCAACTTATATACTCGATAACAGATCAATCCCCAATCTTCAAGAACTTGCTTATTTCTCCTTGTACTTTCTTTGTCTAACAAGTTCATCCTAATCAGTTTCCTTACCATAAAATTAACTTATGGACTTACCAAAGGGAAGGAGAGATGAAGGTGATTAGGGCACATTTGGATTTGTGTCCTACAAAGAGTTTGTGGTTGGCTAGGGTGGTTGGGGAATTAGGGATTTTAGATAGGAATTCTGGTTAGGGTTTGATGTATTTGGAATTGGAATGGATTAAGGATATGTTTTGGGAGGATCTTTTCTGTAGTGATTAGTAACCGAGGTTATTGTAGGAAGAAAGAAATAGAATATAAGAGAAGAGAACATGGAAGAGGATTAATAGCCTAGATCCTGAACAAGCTAATATTTCGAAGTAAACAAAATCCTAGATGGACCCAATTTTAGAGGAAATATAAAAGAGGAGCGCTCCACTTATATATGTATCAGTGGCTGCATCAAACAGAAAAGTTGTAGTAGTGTTGCCAACAGAAATGATCCTTCAATGTTGAATAAAGCGTACAGTTTCTTATATTTTCACTTGCATTACTTCATATGAGCCCCTGAGAACAGTAATTCCATTAACCACCAATTCATTTTCCTCATTGATTCACTTTTCTTGAGCCCCTTTTGCAAATAGACTTGGCGGTCGGATCTCATTTATTATATTAACAGGTTAACAAACCAATGACTTTTTCAAACATATATGGTTGACCTAATTGCTGAGGTATAAAGATCTACTGCTGTAGATATGTTTTCTTGTCAAAAGCTAACTGTTGCTGGAAAATTTGTCCTGTTATTTTGCAGGGGTGTGGTAGGTATCTGAAAAAGGAACGGCTTCTTTTCAATCTCACTGTGCATGTGAAGCGCAATGTACTTCAGTTGGATGACAAGTTTTACTTGCAAGTCAAAGGTGATCCTCAAGGAAGCACTTTGTCTTCTCTGCTATGCTCCTTATACTATGGGCACCTTGAAAGGAATGTGATCTTTCCTTTTCTTGAAAATTTATCCAGAAGACATTCCTATCAGGATGCTTCTGCTATAGGAAGTAGCAGTAGGGATAGAGTCATCTCACCCCCTCATTACATGCTTCTTAGGTTCATTGATGACCTCCTTTTTATATCAACTTCTGAAAAGCAGGCTACTGGCCTTTTCTCTCAATCACGGAGTGGATTTTGGGATTATAACTGCTTCATGAATGAGGAAAAGTTTTGTCTTAGTATAGATATTGAACACGTATCAGGGCTTCAGTCAAACAAGCTCTATATTGGTGAGGACAGTATCACCTTTCTTCAATGGAGTGGCATACTTTTAAACTGGTGCACTTTAGAAGTCCAGGCAGATTATGCGAGGTTATCTCTTAGTGTTTTTGCTGGATAGGTCTTATCCATATGCTTACTTTGGCTTTCCTGTGGTGTTTTTGGTTGTTAATTTTAATGGATGCCATGAAACTCATAGCTGTAAGCTATTGCCCCAAAGACTTTTAGTCTTTAGGATTTTTTTCTAGACTTGTAAGTTGATCCAAATAATCTGAATGGGATGGAGAATCTGCTGAAGATGTATACATTATTTGACTATCAAAGGATGTTCTTATTCTAGGAAGTAGATTTTTATTATAACATTACTCAAAAGAGATCCTTTTCTTTTCTAGCTAAAAAATCTTGTGTGAACTGAATTATTTAGGAGAACTTGATGTTAATTAATTTGATAGGATACCGATTAGACTTATTTATTTATTCAAGACCGTATGGTTTGGCACCCATAGAGAACCCAAGACTTTATTATGTTAAAACTGTTAATTTGATGAAATTTTACACTAGGGTTACAAACGAGAGATGATACCCTCTAGTGTTTTGAGGTGGATTCCTCATGTTCTTGTATAAGGTGTTGGTTCCTCTAGCTCATGGAACTTTTCCCTTTTGGTTCTACATCAGCATGTTTCGTATAGCAATCATCTCTTAAACTTGTTACCATACGCTCCACAGCACTCGATATTTTTGTTTAATGTGTTTAAGCAATAACTTGTTTAATCTATTAACAGGTATCTGAATAACTATTTAAACTCTACTCTTACTGTCTGCTTCCTTGTAAACATCTGAAGAGGAAGCTGTGCAATGCAACTTCATGAGACCCAAGTGCCATCCCATATTCTTCGATTCTAATATTTACTCAACACCTGTTGCCAGATTAAACATCTACCAAGCATTTTTGTTCTGTGCAATTAAGTTCCATTGTTATGTTTCTGACATGTCTTTCCATTGCCGACTGAGTGCAAATTCTATGTAAACATGATTGAATGGTCCTTGAGGTATGAATCTATTCCCAGATGTTCTTTTTTGTAGTTGAAATTGATATTATGAAGCTTGGTTTATTCATATTCACTCCCTTCTATGGTAAACTGGGATTGAATTGTTGGTTACATGCACAAAGTTTGCTAGTTATTAAGATGCTAACAAACGGCTCTTTTGTTATATGCTCTCATTCAGTTTCTGAACTAGGATCCAGACTAGTTTAGGGAATCTTTTTATTTTTTCTCCCTTTTCACCTCTATTACCTTCTATTCTCTCTCTTTGTTCATTGACTGCTAGGCATATGTATGTTCTCATGAAGAGAAGGATGCGTTCTATGCACCTGAGATCTTGTTTCCGCCAAAGTCTTGTACTGGAGGATGGAGAAGTTGAATGGCTTGGGTTGAATGCCTTTATCCAAGTGTTGAAGAGAAAACAATCAGTGTATACAGAGTTGCTCTCTCGATTTTGGAAGTTATCAGAAAATAGTACAAATGGGAGTCCATCATCTCCTCTAAAATATGGGTTAGCTGTGTTGGGTTTTATGAATATCGTATCCGCAATAGAAATTATGAAATAAAATTATTCAGGACTTATTATAATTTTATTAAATAAATCTAGAGTTTTTCAGGAATTTATTGCATAAAAATCTGATTTTTTTTGGCGTTTAATAATTCTTTAAAGGTTAGGTTGTTACAAATTACAAACTATTTAATTATCAGGTCTTCAATGATAATCCACACGAACCACCAATAAAAAATCTTCTACATCTCTATTTAAGAGAAAGATTACTATGTCCAAGGTGCTCGTTTTAATTTTGTGTTTACATAGTTTTTTTATTTAACAAATAACCACTAAAAAAATAAAAGACAAAACTTGTTATTTATAGAGAAATCTGAAAAAACTCTTATAAATTAACAAAAATATTAATTTTCTCCTTGGAAGATATTCATATATTAATTCAGGAAAATTTTAGAAATTAACTCAATCAAGTCACTACTTGATTTTTCTAGGTATAGAAATATAACATCTATATTAATTATATTATAGTCTTTAATTTTTAAAATATATTTTAATCAAGTCATACTTAATTAAATCAATCAAATATAATCTATGACTAAGGGTTCTTAATGTGTGCGACCCATCAGATTCCTAATATGTTGGTTCAAATATAAATTCTAATTCTAATTAAATATAATTAAACAATTTAATTTATTATCAAATAAATAATTGATTAATTTATATTTGAAGATCAGATGTATCGTTTAACATGTCATGATTCCTCAAATATTAGAAAAGTAATTAGTGGTTTGACTTAATCTTTTAGTGACCAGTTTATCAATGTAATTAATATCCCTTCATCAATAATGTTTTGATTTAATATTAAAGCATGAAGTATGTTTGTCATGTTAAATCATATAGGTGATCTCTCCATATTGAATTCACATGCGGGTCAGTTCAGTGTACATGTCTTATGACAAACACCTACATATTAGTTATAGATATCATTTACACCTTAGTTTATGAGAACAACTACTTAATTTTATAAAAGAAATAACATAATATGTACCGGTCTTTACAACTCTAATGAATGTTCAATATTTAAGAGAGCATCGACCAGAAACATTTTAGGAACAATGTTTTGATGCAATATGAATCCTCTAATTATAACA
Source organism: Populus simonii (assembly GCA_007827005.2). Taxonomy (NCBI): domain Eukaryota; kingdom Viridiplantae; phylum Streptophyta; class Magnoliopsida; order Malpighiales; family Salicaceae; genus Populus; species Populus simonii. The sequence continues at coordinate 21,365,655 of CM017464.2, forward strand.
AATTTATAATTTTTTTTGTAAAGTATTTTTTTCTCATGGACTTTATATTTACTTCAAAATTAATAAATCTAATATTATATGAATATTAAAGATAAATTAAGTTTTTATTAATAATAAATATGTATTTATATAAATATAATAATATCACGTATAACTAATCAATTGACTAGATAATATATTAAACTAACAAGCTATAGCTAGGTTCATATTCTAACAAAAACAATATTATTTCAGAAAATAACCTAGTTTATTATATTTTACTTGCAATCAAGAGAAATTGGATAGTTGCCTCACTACATTGCAATGCAGAGCGTGAATCATCCAGGTGCATTTCTTGATGTTGACAAACTTGCGACTATCACATCTATTGGTAGAAAAGGTCTCACCTTCTTCTTTTTTCTCCCCCTTTTAGGACGCCATAAATGTCTGGGTTTGACAAATTCATCATTTTGATTTTGTTTTGTACGCTTAGTAATAGACACTGTTGTTTTATTTCTTTATTGAATGATGATTTAATAAATTAATATATCCAAATAAATGTGTAGTTCAAATAGAAAATAGCAACACAGAAATATAAATAGGAACAAAAATGAATGCGTGCGGACAATCAAATGGAGAAAATCAACAGGTTAATGCACTAATTTGATGTTTACTTATGACTGGGGTTGTGGATTAAATTTTAATTTTGAATTAAAAAAAAACTTAAAAGATAATCTTCTTGGTTTCTTTTTAAAAAAAACCTAACCTTGAGAGTTCAAGAATATAACTGGATAAGTTCGAGTTAATAATTATATTCAATTTAATTTTTGATATTTTATAAATTGTAGATTTAATTCATTCAATATTTTTTGGATTGAGCAGGTGATTTATCAGGTTGAACTAAATTTTTTGTAAATATTCCCGAGTTGAGTTTATATTTATAATTCTCATGAGTTGTATTTAGAGATAAGCCTAAAACATACAGTTGGTGTTATGACAACTTTAATGTTAGGTCTAATTCAACACATTGCATTACTATTAAATTCTAATTACCCTTCTCATCATGAAAGAGAAATTTTTTTTTGTCATGTTAAAGAAATCTAGTAGGAAACTCAATAACAAGAACTTTGAAGCTGAAATATTTTTAAATAAAATAAAAATAAATATTCAATTAATAACCTATTAAATATAAAAACAAAAGAAGTATATGGTATATGGGTTGAGTTGTGTTGACCGGGTTTCAAAAATCCCGACCAGTCACTCGACTCATGATATCTATTTCTTAGATTTTTTAATCCAATATCATCAGTAATATGTGCATTATCTGACTTTGACGAGTTGAGTCAGGTTAGATAATATAAATATTATAAATGAATCAAATTTTTTCAACACCTCTAGCTCATACTAGGCTCAAGATTCTTGAATCAGCAAGTTGCCCTGTCAAGTTATGTTGAATTTTATAAATCTAGCTATAAAACCTGGTCTTCATGTAAGAATAAGAAATCATTTAGTATTGTGATAGTTTTTATTTTTTTGTGTAACCATAGAAAAAAAGTTGTTTGGCTAGCCCAATAGTTTCTACATTTTGTGCTGGGTCTCATGCATAATTATATTTCAAACCTTGATTCTGTAAAAGCTAAAATAACATGATTTTTATTAACAAAGACCTTTTTATTTTTATTTTTTTCATGTAAAAATTTATATCATAATAGTTTTAATCAAATATATATTTTTTAAACTTATTTTTAAAAAAACCATGACTAAAAATATTATTCTTAAACTTATTTTTAGAAAAACTACAATCACAGAAACTGTCTAAATATTAAAAACTGGCACACCGAAAACTTACTGACTTCGAAGTTTGAGCAAATGTACAAAAATAGAAAGACAGCAAAAAAAAATGAAAAAGAAAGAGAGAGTTGCCAAAAGTCTCAAAACAGGAAAAGTGCAAAGCCGGAAAGGTTGCAAATGTGGTCGTCTGTTTTTAAGTATACACAACTGGTAAATGACGCGCAATTAAGAACAGCCACAGCCTGCGATTATTTAAAGCAAACCTGTTTAGTACTAATTCTGAAAATTACACCTAAAATCTTTCCAAGCCATAGAGAGAAACCCGGTGGGTGGCTAGCTTCTACAAGAGAAAAAAAAAACATTCCACTCTCTATATATAGTTCTTGAAAACCAGAAAAGCTGTGTGTATCTCAACCCCATAAAGGCATATTATCAATTTGCTTTCTCTCCTCTTTCAACAACCGAGAAAAAAAGGAGGAGAGGGAATTTAGTCTCTGAACATCAAATATGGGAGGCTGCGCTAGTGTACCAAAGGACTTGAAGGATGAGGTTGGCTCCGCCCCAGCACCCGAGCCTCCCATGGAGGAAACCGCGGAGAACAATGAAGCTGTGAAGGTTGAGCTAGAGGCCGTAGAAAAGGTTGAAGAAGAAAATGCTGAGAAGAGTGACGATTATAAGAAGTCCCTTGGATCATTGCTTAATGAGGTAATTAAATACCTTAAGACAATTTCTCATTCTAAGCTGTTTTCGTAATTATTTTTTTGGCTTCCATTAATTTTCTCAAACATCCATCCATGCATGAGTATTGCCATGCAATTTTACCCATGGATCGATCAAGTTATTCTCAAGCCATTTCAAATGCATTTGCAGAATGAAGCACAGATGGAAACAACAAGCGAAAGCAAGGAAGAGGAAGTTCCATGCAAGCAAAACGAAGAACAAGCAGCAACTGAGGCTCCTGCGGCTGAATCAGAGAAAGAACAAATCAAGAATGCTGAGGAAAAGGCTACAGGAGAAAAGAAAGAAGACAATTAGGAATTACACTTGGAGAGCCATGGATGTTTAGAAATAAATTTAAAGAAACACTTGTTTTCCCAGCTTCAGCCACACTTGCGGGTGTATATTTTCATAAACAACACCGAGAGTTGTTTATTTCTTCAATTATATTAAATCCCCCTTTTTTTTTCTCTTCTTTTTTTGGGGTGATTCCAACAAATTTGACAAGATAAATACAAATTAGAATTGATAATATAATTAAATTGTTTATATATAAGGGGTATATATACATGGAGATGGATATTGTTAATGTTAGATATATTTAAAATAATAATAATAATAATAATATTGTCTTCCATTATATTCATGTTTTTACAATTCTTTATTACTTTCATTTTCTTTAATTAAACTCTCACAACTGAGGTATAAAAAGCAGAATTGATAATCAATTCACATGCTTCGAATGGCTATCTTTCTTAGCTTGGGAATCAGAACCATCACACACCCTACCCTACCTAGCTCGAGAATCAGCTAGCCATTACTTGAAGATTGGAATCAAACAAATTGCAGGTGGTTAGGGGTTTAGAGTAGACAGCGAGAGAGAGAGAGAGAGAGAGAGAGAGACTCAACCTTTCATTTTTCATTCGTATCTATTGCCCTACCCTAATTCCTTTCTATGCGGAAATATGCCGTAAATTGATCATTTAACTGACCCCAACAAAACTGGCCTGGCACACCCCCCTCCAATAAGAATCGAATTCAAAAATTTATGTTACATTTTGTAATTTCATTACCCTGGGGATCCTTCCTGCAGAGCCACTTCTGATCCTCCTTGCAGACAAACTCCAACAATGAGAGAAACCATGTCCTTGATTGGCCCCTGAAAATGGGCAGTTGATTCCATCATTTCCCGGTGACAAAATTATGGTCGCCCAGCTGTAGGTGATTCTCCGACCAGAATACATTTGTCATGAGAGCCAAAGCCGAGAAGATTTTATTTGGTTCTCTAGTTTAATCCTATCCAATGTCAGTGTATTCCGGCAACAAAGAATAATCATCAAGACCCGATATCAAATCAGGAACATAGTTATGCGGGACAGCTTCAGAGATCCTCGTTTCCACTGAAAGTTCTTTTTCCATGAATGAAATAGAAAACCCATCCTTATCATCCTGAATGACTTCTGGTGGCAGGTCAAACCTTAAATTGGGATCCATAACTGACAGTGGTTGCATTACTAGCTCGGCGTGTCCTTCATTTTGCTCCAGCAAAGTTTTCCTCGTCTTTGACCTAGGAGGCTTGGTTGACTCAGAGACAGATAGCTTGTGCTTTCCCAAGGACTTAGTCTTTGAAGCCAGCCACAACTTCAAATCATTTGCTGGTAACACAGATGAAGAAGCTCTTGCTGCATCCCTGTGAAGAGGGAGAAAAAAAGACTTTTAGCCAGTTACTAAAGAATCAAATACTTGTACATGTTTCACATACCAATGGCATGGATTCATTTTGTTAGCACCTGAAACTAATGATAAATGGCCTCAGTACCACAATATCAATTCCTCAATATTTACAATCACTAGTAATAAAACAGATCTCCGGGAATTTTGGAAAAGATGCATTAAAATTTCAAGAAATCGATGAAATGCATGAAAATCAAGAGTAGTAGCCAAGCATATAGCTGCCAGAGGGGAAGAAAACAAAAGCAGCACAAGTCAATCGGTCAACCCAGTTCCAGTACAAGAAAGTAACAAATTGAATGCATTGCAAGAGTGAAACCTTAAACTCTCTGTCCAACAAAACTGCGCTGCTAACGCCAGTGTCTTCAATGTCATCAAACAGGAAATACAAGGAGACTATCCATACCACACAAGCAGATCCATGTAATCTTCGTGATTGCAATAAAACATACCTGAATCGATTTTCAGCTATGCTTGTGGATGCCCTGAGATGGTGAGCTGCCGCTCTATCCTTATTTACAGACGTCCATGGTGCTGAGCCAGGTATTGACAAACTTATTACAGGTGGGAATGGAATCAAATAATCATTTTCCTCCTTTTGGAATTCCAATGTTATTTCCAGCTTCTCGCCTACAGCAGGAGCTTCTTCATTCACATTGGAATTGGAAACTCTATCACCTGGCCTTCTACTGCTGGCATCATGGAGTGCAGCTGCCAGCAACTTGGTACTCTGTCCCAAATTAGTGCATTTCATTCTTTTTGCCGATTCCCTCAAGGAGTTCCAAGGTAACGGATTGACAGAAGAATTGAAAACCCTTCCACTGTTATAAAGGGCATTTCGAGATGATGGCATGTTTTGTTGATTTTCAACACGAGATTTCACCCTCCACACAGAAGAAAGCAGTGCTGTGAAGTGCTTCTGGAGAAGTAACTCATGGTCTGGCTGCTCAGCAACAACATTTAACAACTTCCGTATGTTATCCTGATGCAACAAAAAATCGATCAGCACAAGCTTTACTGTCTAATCTATTTCATCATAGAATTACCAAACTATTGTTTTCTCTCTAGTTACATTGTGATATTTCCCATCAATCATTAAAATTGATTATTCACTCAAAGTCATAAAAAAATGCAGCAGGCATTTTTTTTAAGTAGTTGTAGTTTCACTATGATCATATATGCATATAAAATTAACCATTCAGAATTAGATTATTCTGAGAAAAAAAACGTGCATAACTGCAGTTTCGGAGATAATGGCTATGCAGGCTGATAAAGTTTATTGTTATTAATCACCAAGAAATTTGCATTAGTTGAATCCTATTCAATGGTACATCAGAAATCCCAAACCCGTGATGAATATTAATGATTAGCAGTTAATTAAAGCATTTCCTCTATGGCCGAAGAGCCTGTTTTGTTATCTTTTGAGCACCAAAACAAATAAATATATAAAAAAAAATTGAATAACAAAAACCAAAGGGATAGCTAATCCAAACATCAGTAACTGTTATCAATCAATTGTTGGAATTACTGACCAGTGTGGTTGGTATCTGCAGGACAATAACTGAATAGGGTTCACGAGTGCAAATAAGCATCCAGTTTTCAATTAGCAAGTCTGATTAAATAAATGAATGTCTTCAGGAGCCTTTTCCTATTCTCAGCATCTTCTTTCCCTAATTTCTCTATATGGAACACATTTGAATGCAAAGGAAATCAGACTTACCTCGGTTACTTTCAGAAGGGCCTTCCCAGGGACCATGTTGCTCATCTTTTCATTATTAATAGGATTTTCCTGAGAAAATAAAACATATCTGTGGATTAGCTCCCTAAATCTCTCACAGCAATGAACTGGATGGCGGTATCTTCCCCGATAAAACCCACCAGCAGTCATCCCATACAGAATTTCACTGACCAAGCTCCAATGTGGACCATATTCATGTACAACAGCACATAATACTGCATCCTCCTGTGGCATCCATAAAGCAGGTGGTGGAACACAATCTTTCAACCAAACATTCCCCTTCTTCAACTTCTCTGGCTTTATCATCAAAACCCGTTTCACTGGCATGGTACTGATGGATATTTTCCCTCCCATTTTGCTCCTGCTAGCTGGCTTCTGCTCAATATCGGAAACCACAACCTCATATTGTTTTAGTTCCGTAAATCTGTCATGCTGCTTTCCAGACAGGTCTGAATCTACACTAAAAGCGCACATTTCTGGACCCTTTTTGAATTTCTTAGTCTTCTTCGACCTTGTTTTGTCAATACCAATTGCTGATTCTGCTTTCTTACGCTTTCTCCACGTACTGGAACAAGGAGACATCGTATCCGAATATGTACCATCATCATCATCATCATCATCATCATCATCTACAGACAAAGTTTCCATTGATGCCTCCTCTTTCACGTGTTTCAATTCAGAAGTCAAAGATTCTTTCTTCAGAGATTTGAACTTGGCTTTCTTTGGTTTCTTCTTAGACTTCAATTTAGTATTACGTGGCATTTTATACCTGCTAAAATGAAACAGGTTAGTAACTGAGCATTTCATCTGACAATAAAAAGAACAAGTGCCAGTCAGGTGTGCCCAAGAAATAGCCACCTTTAGAGACAATAAAGCGGAATGATTTTTCCAAGCTTACCACCAGAATACATAGCAGCAAGCTTGTCGGACAGATTCATGAAAAGCAAGGAGAACAGTGCCTGCTTCATTCTTAATGACCAAAAAACTACCCATGCAACAAGGATTTGGCACAAGGCTCTGTTTTCCCTTTGTCTCAAGCATTGTTCTAAACCCAACCCTCATGCACTATTTAGTTTCATCTCAGGATGGGGAGTTGAATAGCTCGGTTAGAATGCAAGTTTCAATTTTATTCATATTTATTAATGACATTAATATCTGAACCATTTAAGAGATGTCTCAGTGGAACCATAAATGGTCAAAAAACTCAATCTATACTGAAGCATCCATTCTATTCAGCATTAATAACTTGTCATTGCAGTAGTTTGAGCCCAGGAGACCTCCAGCATGTGTCTCCCACACTACAAATGCACTGCCTGGTAAATATCAACTGCTTGTGTGAAATTTTAATGATACTAGGGCATTCGCTTCCAAAAGCCACATGCTGCCACAAGAGATAGCAAGTATAAACTAACAGAACACCCCTCAGCCCTCGGCCATAAAAAATTAAAAACACGAAAAAAGTTACCTAATTGCTGACCTACATCCCAAAACACCTTAATTTCATCTTTTTTAATAAACAAAGTTAGATAGCCAGCACAATAAATTCATGATAAGTTCAGAATTGTCTTACACCATAGCATCTAAATGTCCATCATCTGCACCTTCCTTCTCATTAGCTTCAGCTTCCTGTTCTTCCAACAGCTAAAAAAACACAATAATAATAAGCTTTCAGACACATTTAAAGAAAACAAAATTTACAGCATGTGACAAAATTCACTAACCTGATGTTGAGTTAATGCCTCAACTTCTTGTCGGTATGCCTCAGTTGCAAAATCAGCATCCCATCCTGATATAAGGAGAAAAATCATCACTTCTGCTTATGATTGGCACTGTACATAATATAAAAATTGCTTATCCTAAAAAATTCAAATGAAAAATAGAAACTAGATATCACATGCCATGTAGTTATTCATTATAAACTTAAGTTGAAGAAAGGTCTTGAAACCCAAATTACAAGTTTTATAAATGGTTTCAACAAGAAAAATAGAAACGATTAAAAGGAGAAAAACATGATTTCAATATTTCTATCCCACCATCATGCTTTGCAATCAAGACTGAAAAAAACTACCAATTTTCTCAGAAAAAAGTATTGCAAGTTACTAATATGTAGATTTGATTCATTCAAGGACAAACTAGCACAAAAGAAAAATGCTTACTTTCATAAACCAATGGTTCCTCGTCATCATCAATCTCAGCTTCCATTTCCTCCTTGTACTTCTCAATACGATCAAGCTCCCATTCGGTCTCCTCAAACCCAACTTGAGATTCCAAGGCTGCTTTGTCTATAATTGGTTCCCACATTTCCAGAAACCGAACTGCATATCTGTCGATTGGACGTAGCTGATTCTCAAAGGATGAGATAGCTTGTCCAGCCGCCGCCGCCGCCGCTGCCATCTGTTTGACATCAGCCAACATATCAACATCTTCATTGCCAGTAAGAGTTACAGCTCTCTCTTCAATGCAGCCATTCTCTTTTAAATTCACTGCACCATCTTTACTATAAGTTGTCATCTCATGGTCTGTAGGCTCATCAGCCTTCATATCATCATCATTCACAAATTCATCATCTTCCAATCTCCCAATGGCCTCTTCAGTAAACTCTTGGTTGTCTACAGCCTCTTCCTGTTCGACTTTCTTCAATGCCATGTAATCTGCTTCATCTTCTGCATATTTCAGAGCAGCATCCACATCTGCATTAGACAAAGACACCTCGTTTCCATTGTTATGGTTTTTCTCCCTCTGCATATTCTTAATCTGAAGTGTTTTATGCCCTGAGAATAATTCCATAGGATTGAGCTTCTTGAAAAATTCTGTATTGTACCCTCCACTCTGTATTACTAGATCATCAAGAGCACGCTTCTGATTGGCTTTCTTTAAGATGTTTTCTTCAATGGTGCTCTCACTGATTAACCTGTAGATATGTACTTCACGTGTCTGTCCTATCCGATGGCAGCGGTCTTGGGCCTGTTGATCCATAGCAGGATTCCAGTCACTATCATAGAAGATTACAGTATCTGCCCCAACAAGATTGATGCCAACACCTCCACTACGGGTTGATAAAATGAAGATAAAGATTTTGGGATTTGTGTTGAAACGCTGCATTAATGTTTGTCTCTCCTCTGGTTGAGTGGATCCATCTAAGCGCATGTAAGTGTAGCCATACAAATTCATGAAAACCTCCAAAATATCAAGCATCTTAGTCATCTGTGTGAATATTAATACCCGGTGTCCTTCTGACTTCAACTTCCTGAGCAAAATTGCAAGCTCCTGCAATTTACCACAGTCAAACTGTATTAGACGCCTGTCTGGAAAATAAAGTTGTCTCCGAACAATTGCAGGTCTGATAGGTGAAAGAAGAGGTAACAACATTTCAGAGCATTTCTCCTCATAAGTTGAATGAAGAAACACTGGAGTTCTAGTCTGACTACACCAGAAGACAGGTACTGGGGTACGTGCTGCTGGAATTGCAAACATAAATGATTCCACGAGATCAGTCATCTTCTGGAACCGTTCAATTGGTGAAAGAATAACATCACCCAGCTTAGAAGAGTACAAGTAGGAGAGTCGCTCAGTTTTATGGCGATGGACATCATAGATGGGATGCTTCACTGTGAGAAGTTCTCGTAGGGTTGTTGAGTATATGGGTTTTTTCTGACACCTCAAGGAATTCCACCATGCAATAGATGCTGCCCGTTGCTTCACTTCTCTTAATCTCTCCTCCAATAATGACTTTCTAATCTCTTCAAAAATATTTGTTCCAGGCAACTTCTTCCAATGTTTAGATCCCGGTCCAACTTCTTCTATGTTATCCAGGTTGGAGCGCTCTTTAATTAATCTTGATGGAGTTGCAATAGACTTTACTTCATCGTACTCCCAAGAGGCCATGCTAAAATCAAGATGAGTAAATATAAGCCCCAAAGCACAAAGATCTACTGATGACAATGGCCCAGGTGAAAGCATTGAACAAACAGAACTACTTAATTGCATGTCTATACCAGCCATATCAAAAGAACTAATAATTGGACGACCCTCAAATAAGTCAGGATGGTTACAAACTTTACGAAGTTGCATTATGATACTGATCATCCCAAAAAAGTTGGAAGTGGCAAGGGTAGCTTGTGTCTCTGAGCTAGCAATGAAATCCTCATACAAGTTACGCTGCCTTCTTGAAAGTCTACAATAGATGACATGCTCATGTTTCATGGGCAGCTGCTTCTCCACATCCCTTTTCAATCGACGGAGGATGAATGGACGGAGAACATTATGCAAACGATCAACAACTTCTTTGTTCACTCTTTCTTGTCCCTCCACCATCCCAGTTATTGGATTGCTAAACCAGTCCTTGAATTCCTGGTGAGATTGAAAGATGTGGGGCATCAAGAAATGCATCAGTGACCAGAGTTCCATGAGATCATTCTGCAGAGGTGTACCAGTTAATAAGATTCGTCGTTTTGAATTAAAGTTTAAAAGAGTTTGCCATCTCTGAGACTTCCAATTTTTAATCAGATGAGCTTCATCCAATATCAAATACTTCCATTTCTTCCTTTTGAAGACTTTTGAATCCTGTATAACCAGTCTATAAGTTGTTATGCATACATGGAAGGAGTTCGGTTTCAGCCAACCTTGCCTCTTGCATTTACGCTCTTTTGCACTGCCAAAATATGTTAAAATCTTGAAGGCAGGACACCATTTAAAAAACTCTGTTTCCCAGTTAAGCATGACACTTGTGGGAACCACGATCAGATGAGGACCCCATATTCCCTTTTCACATGCCAGGTGTGCAAGCAAAGCAATAGTCATGATTGTCTTTCCAAGCCCCATTTCATCAGCTAGAATCCCATTTAATCTTTTCTCATACATTGTAACAAGCCAATCAAGGCCTATATGTTGATATTCACGAAGAGGGTACTTAAGAAGAAAAGGGAACTTCGTGCGCACTTTAGTTGTTGAGAATGTATTGCCTGTTGGTTGTGCAGATCTTGCAGCAGCAGCAGCATCAGCAATCCTATTCTCACTCTCCCTTCCATCTTCTGAATTTTTTTCATTTCCCTTTTCTTGTTCTTCTACAAGAGGATGGTTTCCACATTCAACAATTCCATCCATTGAGTTATCCAGCTGCTTCAGTTCATCTTCATGGCCTGGGGAATTTGACACATTGTCTGATAATAAAGATGCATATTCAGATTCATCCTCTGAAACTTCATTGTTAGGCTCCTATAAGAAGGCATGGATAATATAAATAAATCAACATACAATATGAGAAAAAGGTCTGTGCAGAGGCAATTCTTGAACCCACCTTGGTATACCTTGCAAGCAATTCTTCCAAAGGGATTTCACTCTCCTTTTGCAGCAATGAGATCTGTGAATTAGCAGCTATCTCAGGCAGAGTGATTAAAAATAAAACAATTAAACTAGCAAAGACAATCAGGAGTTATAATAAAATTTTGTTGAAAAACCATGGATTTCTTCACCAAAATGCAAGCTTATGGAACACAAAGAAATATGATACATCCAACTAGTTCTTTACCTCATCTATGGGATTCTTTGAATCTGCTTTTGCCAGCTCTTCCTCTTCCAACAAGGTTGTCTCGTCATCCTGAACATTGAAGCCAGTGACAAATCATAGTAAAAAATTCAGCCTTTGAAATCTGTAACATGGCAAATGAGCATACACATAAATTGTACTATCTGAACTTCACTTGATCATATTAAAACTATTATGTTCAAAACTTAGTGAGAGAAGGAGGACCTAATAATTACATCTAAATACATATAAGAAAGAGGACCTAAAATCGACACTCAGTTCATTGTATGATTTAGATTTGTAATAAAGATGGAAGTACACAATCAGACAGTCACAACATTTCATAGTAATTCCTTGCAATAAATTCCATGCAAAGTAGGATGTTTTAAAGTTGGCTGAATTCACAAGTATGCCCTTGCGTTATCCAAAATTCATCAATTAAGCCCCATATAAATAACCTGGTCAATCAAACCTTAAATTCATCAATTTCAATAGATAAAATCTAGCGTCAATTAAGCCCCTATGACATGCATCATTTTCCATCAAACCTTAAATTCATCGATTTCAATAAGCCCCTACATAAATAAAATGGCCAGTCAAACCTTAAATTCAATCAATCGGTCAATCAAACCAGTCAAACCTTAAATTCAATCAATTGGTCAATCAAACCTTAAGATGAGCCAAATTATTAACATCAGTTTGTTTGAGTGTTAGTATATTCTGAAAAGAAGAAACAGAATATATACACAACAGTTTTTAATAAAAGAAAAAAGATTTTAAGTTCTTATTAAGAAGAAAAATTCAAATATCTATACCATTAATATTTATTCTCTATTAGAGTAATGCTGAATATGAATAAAAAACTTCAAGAATACACGAGCCAGTGGATTAGTGGGCCCACTATTTGGGTCCCACATTAAGATTATGATCCAGTGGCTCATATTCTTCTTTAAATTTAATATTGTTTTTTTTCTCGTAAGTTTAGTATTTAAGTAGGAATTTTATTCAGTTTGGAAATACTTGCTGGTTGCGGATTAGCACATTCTGAGCCATCAGCGGTGGTGCAAATTGATTTCTGGTTGAGGCTGCATTTCTTTATTCAACTTGACACATGGGAAGAGCTTAATCTCCTAGTGATTTGCACAACTGCATATCTGCAAATCTAAAATTGAAAAATCATGCGAAGTCCCCGAAGTCCAATTTCTTCCTCCTCTCATGGGATAGAAATCCCAATCTCCAACCTCTTTACTATTCAGACTGATCCAACAAAATCTATTTCATTAGCCCAAACCAAAACCTTTTTATAACCAACAAACCAGTGAAAACTACTCTAAAAAGGTCCTTTTCTTTTCTTTTTCAAAAAGAAATGCAGGTCATTGAATAACTCGATGATTTTGGTACTGGACACAAAAGAGCCTTTTTTTCTAACAATATCTGGTTCTTTTCTTTTGCTTTCAATCCATAACCAAAAACAATAAATCTGCTATCTCTTTAAGCAAGATCTATAGCCACTACCAGTCATGCCACCAACAATGCAACCTCCACCCATAACATACTCCAACACTGTTTTCCCTGGTAACACCCCTGCACTACTTACAGCAACCCATTTCAACAGAGATGAAAAACTGTAATGGGTTCAATGGAGATGTAAAAGTGCAATTGTTTCTATATTTATATATATATATATATATATATAAAATTCTTTTACTGTTTGTCTTCGTTTTTTTATTTGTTCAAGTACTTATCTGGATCCCTTTGAATTTGTTTGTCCTTTTCATCTGGTTTTCAGAAAAGCATACGGTATGTCCTACGCCTTTGGTTATTTGTATTTCAAACTTTTATTATTCATGATTTTTACCATTAACTAGAAACATGCAATTAATGCACCCTCTGAAGTTTCAAATTAGTGACATGTAAAACATTAGAAGGGGGGGTAAATGCCATGACAAAAAATACTACCATACATATCAATCTGGATTAATTCTTCTTCATTGATCAAAATAAGAGAATTTAGGGTTTGACTAACCAAGTTATTACATAGGAGCTCAGTCAATAAATTTAGGATAACACAAGGGTGAACTTATGGGTTTAGCCTTATGCATGGAAGCAGATACAGCTCTATGGAAGCCGGAAGGTTAACCTAGTAAACTCCATTCAACAGAATGCATCACAGACTTCTTAGATCATCCTAGAAACAATAAGACTTCCAACAAGAAGAGAAACGCAAAAGCCATATCAATGTCTGCCATAACAACACACTGATTAAAATCATTATTTCAAGTTTCAACCAATATATAACAGGAAAGGTACTGAAAAAAACTTCATCCCTTGTAAAATTTACAAATGGATTCTATTGAATTTGCATTTGGAAAATAAATTCATTATTGAAAATAAAAATAAAATTTTATGCTCAGGTTGTAGGGGAAAAAACTATACGACCAGGAAAGAGGGTAAGAACAGAATCATAACTACATGAAAGACTAAATCATAGCTAACACGTACCTTTTCTTCTTCTGCAGCAAGATCAAAATCACCATCTTCCTACATCACAGAAGATACAAGTGTGTATAAATATCAAATATAAATCAATGACAACATTTATTATAACACTCGCAATAAAATTTTAAAGGAAAAACAAAAAAAAAAGGTGGTGAACTAATGGCAGCATCAAAGTAATAGGGGTACATAGATTTTGGACACAAGTCAGGGTCAAAAGGTGTTTTTTTTTTCAATAGCTGACCATGCTTTGCATGGATAAGCAAGTGCAATTCAAGAAACAGGACTTGGTTGAAACTTCACACAGCAGGAGAAAAATATTAATATTTTCATAGATGAGCTCATACCTGGAATATGTAAGACTTAAATTTGGTGCAGAAAAACAGTAGTATGTATGTAAATAAACTTTGATTAACAGCTAATCGATTTCCTTCATTTAGTTATTTGTTTCCCCTTTTCTGAAATAACAAAATGTTCTCTTGGGGCAACTGTGGAAATGAGACCACGTCCCCCCTACACTAGCCTTCCTTTTTAAAGATCAGAGCAGATGAACTTTGTAACAGCAGAGAAGGGTTTCACCTCAAATCTAAACCATTTCTTGTTTATCTTTTCTTCTCTTGAGATTTTTCTAGTAATAGTTAGTCCCACTCGATCAAAACAGAAACCCGTAATTCCATAGGGAGAAGAAATAGATGAGATTCCTGGCAGATAGCAGTGAAGGGGGAAGAATTTGAAAACCATATATGTGTATATAAGAAAGAATCTGTATTGTTATTCATGAAAAGGAAAAAAGAATAACTGAAAGGAAATCAAGTAGCAGTTCTTTGCAGCCAGAATTGTTGTGAGAGGTATCAACTCTATATTCATTACTCTGGTCCCTAAAATGGATTCACCATTAAATATCAGCCATTACACTGATCTTTAAGAGCATCTTAGGGTCCCATTACCATTATACAGCAATATAACAGCATTTTTTTGAATCCACATCATAAAAAAGGTTGCGATTGGTTTGATAATTTGTAATGACTGTTATGAATGCTACAAAAAAATCAGTCTCAACCAATTAATTTATTCTATCACCTACAACCTTCTTCGTCCATTCTCCATGTTCCCCACTAATTTTCTTAAGTAGTTTTACCACAATCAAGCTTTGATCATCAAATATTTGCTTCTGAAGTAGAGATGCAAGTGATGATTTTCAGAATGAGATCCAAGTCAAATTCTGTTCTAGTTGCTTGACAGTAAATTGATTTATTTTCCCAAATAATCACCAAAATGACAAAAATAAAAACTATATGGAAAATTCAAATCTACAGAAACGGATTGTTTGCATGTGTATATATTTCTTTACACCTGATAATTAAATCTCTTATAAATAGACATAGGAAGCCTAGAAGGGACAAAATAGAATATGAAGACAGAGAGTTCAGATTGGTGTGTGTGTGTGTGTGTGTGTGTGTGTGTGTGTGTGTGTAGTATCTTGCCTGTTCATCACTGAAATCATATGGCACACGTTCTTTGGCTGGATCATCAGAAATACTTAACTGATTTCTGGTTTCATTGGTCCTGATTTCCAATAAGTCATTGTCTGGAATGGGCAAGGCACCATTATTTTCACCCTATTATTAGATAATAGACATTATGTTGAACCGTTTTAGCTGAATTTAGTAATTCAGCAATGGCAACTATAAACACATACAACTTACACAACGACGACTAGCATTAACAGGTGAGCAGCTGATCTCCATGTCACTAGCAGCAGACATATCGTTTCCTTTCCCTGCAAATTATATAACCAAGCAATAGTATCAGATAATCAAATTGCTTGCTAGAGACATGATTCATCCACAGCAGCTTACTCTCACAATGGTCTTCCCCATTTGCAGATGGCTTAGCTCCATTTTCACTACTTTCTCTGCTACCTGAAAAAACAGGTGGGGAAATAACCAATTGAATGAAATGGCAGAGAAGAAACACAATGAACAAGGTCATCTAGAGAATGAAATGGCAGGGATTGAGAGCCTTTAACAAAGCGGTTTGCATCAACTCATACACAACACTATTTAAGTGGTTATAACCATAGACAGCACGCATAACTCAGCAAATGGAATAAAAGGTGTAGGGAAAATGGTATCTCCAAAATTAAAAAGAAGAATCATGAGAACAGCTTTCTACCTTTCTCTACAGGATAACGGTTAAGTAGCTCCTCGAGTGGAATATCTGTTTCATTGTGCAGAGCTTCCAATTCTTCTTGCCTTTCTTCTGCAGTTATAAGAGCCTCATCTTCCTCAATAGTATGCTCATCATCTTCCTAGAACAAATATCAGTAAGCGAGATCGTTAGTAATTGTATGCCAATTGAAAATGCAGGACAAACAAAGGAATCACCATGACAGTTCCATAAATTTTTTAGCTGACAAATGGGGCAGTGTCAAATACAGCCTAAGGCTTCACATAACGAACCTGAGAAAACAAAAGGGTATACCCAAAACAGAATCTCACCATTCAAGCATTATATATAAACAAAAGATGAGTTTATGCAGCAGGTTCCTAGTAGAAGAATCCTACAAGCTACACGTGTGTTTGGTATTGTGGTGCAAGGTGCTTTTCAAAAGCACTTTTCG
Organism: Populus simonii; assembly: GCA_007827005.2. NCBI lineage: Eukaryota > Viridiplantae > Streptophyta > Magnoliopsida > Malpighiales > Salicaceae > Populus > Populus simonii. Next base: position 21,382,254 of record CM017464.2, read on the forward strand.
CTTGAAAATGCATCAAAATAATTTTTTTTCAGATTTGTTTTTCATTTTTGACATCAGCACATCAAAACCATTGGAAAGCACTAAAAAAAGCATCAATTTAATGTTTTTTCAAGCCAAACGCACTCAAAAGCAGTTTTAAACACAAAAACAAACAGCCTCTGAGCAGATCAAATTACAGATAGTACAGCCAGCCCTAATTTGATCACAAACAGGAATTTTTGAATTATAACTACATCTTGAGTTAAAAAAAAGTAAGGGAAAAATACTTTACATAAGATGACAGAGACATGAAAGGCAACTCACCACTTCATCTTCAGATTGCACATCATACTCATCGTCATTGTCTGTAGTGTCCAACTGAGGCTCTAAACAATTGTGCCAAACATTTGGTAAGGATATCTGCCTCTTACCTAAGTAAGAAACTAATAATCAAACTAAGTGATTCTGCTTACCATCATTGACTTGCTCAGGTATATTAGCATCATCTCCTTTCTTGTATGCAATTCTCGGTTTATCTTGTGCAGCATATTGCTCTGATGGTTTGTCCACTAGATTTTCTGCTAACATTGTAGAGTACCTAGCAACATGAAATGCAGATTCAATTGCCCATTCACAAAACATAATTAACAGGGCAAAGTTCCAAGTCAATGTTAGAAACAAGAATAAGGAAAAAGAAACACCACCTCTCAGTTTGTCCTAGAAGAAACTCAAGCTGCTTATCAAGTGCCTTTTTCTTCTTCTCATCAAGCTCCATCTGATGCTTGTAAAGTACCTGGAGAAACAGTTGCATACGGTTTCAAAGAGATAAAAAAAAAACAAAGAAACAAAAGTTGATGAAGAATCAAATCATTATAGATAAATTTACCAGCTTTTCTATTTTAACCCAGAATTTCTTTACATCCTTTGAAATATTAAGAGCAACCTTTCGCAGCCGCTGCTCCTCTTCCTGATACCAATGAAATCAATTCAGCCCATTCTTCTCCAAGTGAAATATACCCCCAAAAAAAATCATAAAGAAACAAGAAATCAGAACCTTCAGTTTCTTCTCTCCTCTGGTGGCCTGATCCAACATGCCCTTACTGGCTCTTAATGCCACTTTCTTCGCTTGTGCCAATTTCCATTTCCTCTCCGACTCAAAGTCCTGTAAGTAACAGTTCAATTAGAAGAGAAGACCTAAACTTAATACTTTCAAGCATGCATCAATCAACTACTTAATGAGTTACCTTCGACAACCAAACCATTTCCTCTAAGACGTGATCCCAGTGAGTCTTAGGGCGACGCGGCTCCCTCGGAGCTTCCAGTGCCTACAAACCCATTTATCAATAAAATAATAGAAAATTCAATAAACCCAAAACTTCTAAATTTTGCATAGAAATTAAGTAAGATTACTTATTTTTCAAAATTATGACTAGAAAATGTAGATATTAGCTCATCAAAGTCCATTAAAAAAACCTTCACACATTCACTGAGAAAATAAATAAAATAAAATAAAATAAAAGGAGTGACCAACTACAAACCTTTTGACGCCGAGCTCTGGTCTCGTGATCAAGCTTAGACCTTGGGCCTTTCGACGCCATTGTCGTTTTTTTCTCTCTTAAATAAAATTAACCGCCTGCATGTCCACAGGAACTTGAAGGAGATGGAGATGGAGAAGGAGACGACTCTAATGGCTGTGATAAAATTGTGAGGAAATTATCTTCTTCACATTAGAAGGCTTCTTCTCCTCCTCCTCCTTTTTCTTCGGCGTTAGGGTTTCAGATTTGGTCCCTTTCACCTTTCTTTATTTTTGTATTTTTTTTTTTACGTACTGTATATAAAATACAAATAAACAGAAGAAAAATATTTTGTGTTTTCTTGGGAAACCTCATAGTCTTACAAGTATATATAGTTTATCAATTGAGTCCCCCAACTGCTGCTTTTATTAATTAGATCACCCATCTCTGAAATTTTCCCAATCAAATCCTTCTTTATAATTAAACGTGTGCTTTCAAAATAATCCTAGTTTTTCTATTTTTTATTCCTGCAATGTCCAATTTTCAATTTCATCTAGCATGGAAAAGTACTTGTTCAGTTAATTGGTTAGACTATAAATTACTCAATATATCTTAACGAGTATAAATATATCCAATTTGAGTTGATTGCATTCTGAAAATATAATCTGTGATTACATGCACGTGCTTGTTTATTTAATCAAAGGTATTTGTTTGTTTGGTTGCGCCCTTTTTTCTTAAAAAAATTATTTTAAATTAATTTTTTTATATATTTAAATTATTTTTAATATACTAATATTAAAAATAAAAAATATATATTATTTTTAATTTTAATATATTTTTAAACGAAAAATATCTTAAAAAGTAACTTTTACGATAATCTCAAATATTTTTTAGTGACTATTTTCAATATTGAAAAATAACTACAACTTATCTTTCTCACAACAAATTTTCTTTTTAAAATATTTAATGTTAAATCATAAGCAACACTAAGTAAAATTTTACCCAAGCTTGTCATGAACTAAAAAAATAAAAAAACTGGGTATTTTTATGGTTAATACTTTAAAAAATTAAGATTAATTGAAAAACAAGTAATTGTTATGAGCAAAACGGTATGTGAAAGGTGATGTAATAACTAGGGATCTAACTAATAAAATTGATTCTTGGGTATTTAATCAAAGAAACTATATACAGTGGGGCACTAATACGAGGTTTGTTATTATTTTATTTTATTTTTTGCTTTTTCATAGTTTGCCTTTTATGTTGCGGTACTCTCGCATGTTTACATCCTCGCCCTAGTAGCCATCTTTTCTTTGCTTTGCTTTATTTTTTCTCAAGTTTTCTCGACTTCTGTATTATTTAACTAAGGTGGCAGCTGACGTGGCACGAGAGCAAATCTTTTCTAATATAAACAAATTTGAGGGTGTTTGTTTTCGAGGCAGCTATTGCTTTTAAAACAAATCATAAATTTAAAGTATTTGGTTAATATTTAAACCATAGTTTCTTAATATAAGATCCATTGAAAATGGTGGTTCGACCACAGGTTCACAAAAAGCAAGTGTAACTTGCTGTTGCTGAATTGCAATCTTAGTTTTAATTCATTTGTCTTCATTAGTAACTTTTGATAGAAAAGAGAAAAGAACAATTGTTTTATTCACCAACCAAAATAACCTCATCATCTTCCCAATCAGCCTCCTCTTCCTCTGTGTTTCCTTCACTCGTTTATGGTCCTCCCCACCTTCTTGTTTTGCTTCTCTTATGTTTGTGATATTGACAATACGAGGTCACACCTCATTTTATTCTCTCCAAAAAGAAATTTACACTCAAAAAACAAGCAAGCAATTGGCACAAATAACCCTCATCATCTTCTAGGATTACTAATATCCTTCCATCATATTTGTTTTGCTTTTTCATCTTCTTCTTTGTTGTGTTGACAACCCATTGTGATTTATGTCAATAAATATTGATAAGTTAAGCCTGACATTTATTGTGCTCATTGGTAGTCTCTGCATGTCAGATGTTATGTAACTGTTTACCATTTGAAAATCATCACCTTTTTCTTTGTTAAGTTAAAGCTTTTCATTTTGTTTTATTGCAGGAACGGAAGTTGTGCACTTTAATTTTTTAGGTTCATCAAGAAGAAGAAAACCTAGACCATGAAATTAATTTCAGTAGACGGGGGATTGCAAGTTGGGTAATCCAATTTTCCTCTAACATCTTCCATTCAAAACTATATATAAACTGAAATCAAACATGTTATGCTGATGATTGCATACATTACATAATGTTTTTAGGATTCTTTACCTTTCATTACATTATCTTTCAATTTATGTGTTTAGGTTTTTAGATAATCTATGTAGATCTTAAGCAACCCTGAATTTAAAAGTTTATGTTCAATGAAATCAAATGCCATTTTCAATGTTAAATGTCTCTGCCACCACTAATAGAATACAACAATGGTCATTGGAAAATTGTAAGATTGACACTGTTATGGTTATGCTTGCAATCTTTATTAAGATGGTCACAATTGAGTTAGAGATTGATAAGGAAATAAGGGAAGCTCGAGTCAGTAAGAAAGTAAAGGCCATTACTCTAGCCATATATGAATCGATTTAGAGGTTTTAGGAGCAGTCTAGAGAGAAGAATGTATGTCATCATATTGCGAGGAAGCTTTGTCTCTACCACTTCCATGATGGATGATCAATTTTTAAATCTTTCTATAACCTTGTATAGGTTTTGCCTACATAGAGATGTCATAGTTGGGTAGACTTTAACTACATTGTTTGTATTAGGCATGAAAAATGTATTATTTGTTTTTCTTTTTAATAATAATGCCTACTTTTAAATTTATTTACCAAACCCCAGTATTTGTTTGTCACTTAATACTTCACTTGTTCAAGTCATAATTCCTACTTAATTAATAATAAATAAACATCAATTAAGATAAATCTCTTAGAATTATGAGAAAGACTTGAAGTAGACCAAAATAAGTAACTATCTACAAAATGAAAATAAAAAGCACGATCCAAGTAAAAATGGATAGTGGCAAGTGAGGTTGTTTGTAGATGACATCAGTGACCAATTAGCATGTAGTAGTCAACAATAGCCAAAGCTTGAAAGAAATCTCATTAAAGCATAGAATGTAAAAAATATATTATAATTCACGTTGTTGGTTGGAATTAATAATATTAGCATTAAAGGATTGAATAACTATCACCATAATTTTTCAGATAAGATACTAAATTGAAATTGCCCTTTGCAATGTGAAGTGTCTTTCATATTTATCATTGATTGCCTACAAGTAGCAGATTCATTGTGTTAGATTGTTGTTTTTTATTCTTATTGGTTTCAGTATAATATATGTTATTGTTTTTATCATACTTCTTCTGTTATATGTTTTGTCATGCTTTTTTTTTTTCTTGACCACAAAGTTATTGTTTTTTCTTTATCATGCTGTTGATTTTATCTTTTATTATTTTCATTTGATGGAAATTTCAGACGACATTCCACTGTTTTTTTAACATGATGTGTCACAATTTTTTTCTTCTTGTGCAACAATATTTATGGTTATCACTAGCTTAATCCTTCATTTATATGTTACCCTATTTTGTTTCAACCTTCATCATGCCTATTATATTTGTTTTTTGCATATTATCCATTAACAACACTTCATTTATATATTATTGTTCTTAAAATTTTATCACCCAATATGCATATGTTCATTGTTAATCATTACATTGTACCTAGGACATTAACTGTTTAATTGTTTATTTAGAAATAAGATTTCAACTAAGGATATGAAAGATTCTTAAAGTCGCATGTTGGACTAAAAATATATTACACACTTTTTATGACACATGTATCAAGGCGATTGAGAAAGGTATGAGACCAAACACGCATTTTAACGAAGCTAGATGGAAATTCATTATAACTAGATTCAAAGAGCAAATTGGGCATACATTCATGAAAGCACAATTAAAGAATAAATAGGATGGAGTAAAAAAGATTGGAGGATATGGAAAAAGTTAATTTTTGAAATTGGAGTTTGTTGGAGTTTTGAATTATGAGCAATTTATACAACTTATGAGTGGTAGAAATCAAAAATCCAAGTCATTTTATTGTTAATTCATCTCTATAATTACATTAAGCTAGTCTAAGTTTTTATTTCATTCATTGTGATTCATTAATTGCATTTATTTTCTTTGTTGTAGAAATAAAAGGAGTTAGAAAGTTTAGGCATCTCAGTATTGAGCCAACATTGTGTTGTAAATATGACATTATATTTATAAACATTATTGCAATTGGATAATTTGTTTGACTTCATCTTAAGAAATGTTATCCGATGATGATCGTGGGGATGATGGATTAAGGAATGCTAATAAGAAGGATTTCAATCTTGAGAAAGGAAGTAAAGATTCAAAGGAGGATAGTTTATTAAATTTTATTGATAATATAAGTAACATGGTTGTTGGTGTTAAAGTTACAAATGGTGGTAGCAACCACAATAATGGTGGGAAGAGAAAAACCACTCAATAATATACACATAATAGTGAGAGAAAAAAAGAGAGGTTATGGAATGTGAGAGCAACGTTTTTTACATTTGGATTGATCGATTGATAACATGTCTAGTAGGAGTGATTGCACATCCACTTTTAGGGATAATAAAAGGTGTAGCATAAAAGAGATTGATGATGCAAGAGTTTCACTTCATTGATGATGTTGTTTTTGGCAGCGAGATGTATGTTTTTACAACTAAGTTTTTCTTAGTTAGAAGTAAGAAGAAAATGTGGGCAGCAATAAGAAATATGGAAAGAAAATTTGTATGGTTAAAATTAATGTTTGAAAGAATATCAAACCTTGAACCCTTAGGTTATGTTCAATCTTCTTATCCTAGTTAAACCATAATATTTTGTTTAATAATGTTTGACTTATGTTTTATAAAAAAATATTAACAAACTTTTACGCATTTAACATCTTTTTTGTTTTGATTGATGTTCATATTTCAATTTGTTTTTGTGTTAGATAAGTAATTACAATTTCTTTCCATGCTATAAATTGTATTGTTCATGTATGTGTAAAATTCTACATAAACCTAATATTAATTTTAATTGTTCTATTTCAAAAATAGTCTAGATGAGGCTTGATGCTTTAATGCAATTCTTACCATTGTTATGATAGCCATGACTGCCATGTTGTTATTGATTTTGACATGCCTCTATTATTTTTATGTTGTTGAACATGCAATGTATCTTTATTTTAAATGTAGACAATGTAACATTGTGTAAATTGTATATGGTACTAATGTTTCTTTGAAATTTAGTATCTATTGTAGTTGTAGTGGTATTGACTTGGATTATTATACTGTGAGAAGTTTAGGTGATAATAGCTGGATTTGAATGTTTGTTTGGAATTGTAATAACCAATGGTTAAACTTTGTTTTAACATTGTTGACACTTTTACATAATTCATTGTTTCCTAAAAACTTTAGATATTATTTTCAAATATATTCTTTCATATTCATAGGTTAAAAAACTTGATGTCATAGTATTAAATACATTGTGTAGCATTTTGTTTTGAGATACATGTACAAGTAAATAACATTTTTGTGTTTTAAATTATAGCTAGCATAACAGTTAACGCAATATATATATATATATATATATATAAACAAAGATTTAATGTCATATATGTAATGCCATAGGATGCATAAAAGAAATTTACTAGATAAGTTCAAGTGCACATAAACTAACATAATTTTTTCCAAGGTTCTTAAACTATTTTTGTGGTGAGTTAAGCATGAATATAACAATTAATGTATCTACTTTCATGATTTACTTAATTAAAATAATTAGCATTACTTGATAAAGAGAACGATTTGTTTGAAAAATAATTTCTTATCAAATTGGTGAGCCCTGACCATTAATATGATTACTCTTTTTCATCCTTATTGCATCTCCTAAATACTTACAATAGATTTGGAAGTTACATATTTGTTGAATGATAGTTGAAATGGCTTGATTGTCCATTGTAAACCAGCTTCCCAAATTCTTAATATCTCTTTTTTATTTCCTCCAATCAGCCTTGTCTCTTAAACATTAATGGTTAATAAAGCCATGGAGAATTTTTTCCAGCTTTTTATATTTGATTGAAATTAATGCTGTGAAATTGAAGAACCAAAATAAAAAAGATATAAAACAACATTTTTTTTGTTATACCTTCCGCAAAAATGATCTTGTTTCTAAAACACAACTCCATTTTCATTGTTTATAACTTTCAAAACATGATCGTGCTTTATTGTAGGATAGTATTTGCATGTGATATTGTCTTTGTTAAAAATAATATTGTAAAATAAATTGATTATTTATTTTGTTTGTTTTGATGTAATTTGTAAAACATAAATTTAATAGAACAAGAAGTTTTTGCATTTATATATTAATTTAATGGACACCAAATAAATTCAAAATCATTTATTTAAAATCTATTATAGTTTTTTTTTATTGACATGTATATATTAATTTCCAAACAACTCAATATTGATTAAATAAGAGCTAATTTCATTGAAATAATTCTTTTCCATTGTAAATATGGACACGCAATGATTTAATGATCTATTTAATAGGGATTATGATAATGTTATAAATCGAGTTATTGAATATGTTTCCTATAGTGGTGGCGGTAACAATAATGGTGGTGGTGTCGATGATAATATAGATGACAATGACGACAACAATGAAAATGATATTGATAAGGATAGTGAATCATTTTGGTTGAGAGAGTATGATTGTTGTAAAATAGATATTTGGGTCTTTTTTTAGTTTTGTAGTCCATGATAAATACTAATTGAAGTGGTTTCTTTGTGATAAATCTAAATTTAATCGGCCTAAAAAGCCCTCTAATAGGCCCAAAAAAATCTCTATAGGATTGGGTTACCATGTTTGAGCCCAACTTTTATGAAGGTATATGGACTTGGGCATAGTAGTCAGAGCTTATGCTGGGCGTACACATATTTTGGTGTGCTGCCCAGCGCCCACATGGGCTTGGCTACCATGCCCGAGCTCAACCTGATTGAATCCAAGTAGTGTGTCTATACTCATTTTTCACCTCTAATAGGCTCAAGCACCTTGCCCGGGCTCAATGCCATTTGAAATTGTTCTAAGACCCTACGTGGATCCCTTAATATTTTATATTGATCAAATACGTATTATTTTGAGTAGAATACAACTCAAAATACCATAAGGATGAAGCAACTCTTCAGCCCCTACTCTTCATAAAAGAATAAGATTCGTGAGCTATAAATACCCCATGAGTCCTTCAAGCTCCATGTTTACAATCTCTTCATTCTTAACATTTTTAGCATACATGTTTTCAGAGTTTATTTCTCTAAAAAGATACTTAAGCATTTGAGAGTCCCAAAATCTACCAAAGGTGACTTTTTTAAAAAACCAACCGCCTTGACTTACCAGGCACCAAACAACAATCATCTTAGTTAGAAAGAATAAATCGAATTGCTAGAACTAAGAGCTTAACGAATAATCCAACACATAAACCTTGCTTCTAAGCTACTTGGATTTTTTGGACCTCATTATAGACGTCGTTTGTAGGAAAATTGAACAAAAAGTCAGTTCATTCCTGTTTCTCAAAAGCTCTTTTCATGGCTAACAAAGCCCCAACGCAACGATAGTTGTGCTTACGAATACACCAACATTGCTCTAGGGAGGCCAAGTTAATCCCCCTTAAAAGAGAATGATGTTATTGCACTAGGGAAGACCTCATACTAATCCCTTCCTTGGTAATTATAAGGCTATTGTCCTAGGAAAACCAAGTCAATCCCCTTCACGGTAATTATGGGGCTATTTACTTAGGGAGACCAAGTCAATCTCCTTCAAGTAGAGTGATACTATTGCACTAGAGAAACCAAGTCAATCCCTTCCTTGGTAATTGTTGAGCTTTGACCTTAATAAAACCAAGTCAATCCCCTTTAAGGAGATAGAGAAACCAAGTCAATTCATTGCTTGATAATTGTGGGGTTATTGCCATAGAAAGACCAGGTCAATTCCCTTCAAGAAGAGTAGAGTTATTGCACTAATGAGAATAAATCAATCCCTTCCTTGGTAATGATGGAGATATTGCTCTAGAGAGACCAAATCAATCCCTCTCAATGAGAGTTATACTCGTCCAGTAAGTAGAGCTCGCCTCGTAGGTGAAGCTTACCTGGTAGGTGGAACTCATCCTTTTATGTATCATTAGAGCCTTCCAAGTCCTGGTGACACCTTTTGACGTGGACAAGTCGCCATAAAATTATAGACGTAGCTTTGGGGCATAGCCATAGATGTGGTCATGGGTGTCATCGCGGGTGTAGCCTCTAGCGTAACCATTTGGAGCATAGTCGTGGGTGTAACCACTGGCTTAGCTGTTGGTGTGTCGTTAGTGTATTCATATACAAAACCACTTGCATAGTTACCATTGTGTTGGAGCTTCATCAATCATGAAAAAGAGTTGTTGAGAAACATGAAGGCAATGACTTTTTGTTTAGTTTCTCATGGACAACACCAATAATGAGGTCCCAAAAAATCCAAGTAGCTTAGGAGCAAGGCTTATGTGTTAGATAATCAATTAATTTCTTGGTTCTAGTAATTTGATGCATTCTTCCTAACTAAGGTGGCTGATGTTTGGTAGGTTAAGGTGGTAGGTAATGCAAAATGTCTTTTTTTTTAGATTTGAGGACTTTCAAATGTTTAAGTCAATATCTTTTTAGAGAAATAAAGTAAATGATATTTTAGAGAGATAAACTCTAAAAATATATGTTTTAAAAATATAAAGAATAAAAAGATTGTGAACTTGGAGCTTGAAGGATTCATGATATATTCATAGCTCATGAGTCTTGTCCTTTTATGTAGAGGAGGGGTTGCAGAGTAACTTCATCCCTATGATATTTTGAGTTGTATTCTACTCAAAATAATATGTATGAGATCAATATAAAATACCAAGAAATGTCAGGTCTAGACAAAGTGTATAAGCCCATTAGAGGTGAAAAATATATCCAGACATGTTGCATAGGCCCAAGCATATTGGGCTCGGGCATGATAGCCTAAGCCCATGTGGGTGCTAAGGTGCAGGCCCACCACTAAGGGTGCTAGGCAGCATCCTTGGCTTAGGCACGTGCCCAGAATGGTCTCGGGCTACTATGCCCGAGCCCATGCATCTTGATAAAAGTTAGGATCGAGCATGATAACTTGAGCCCATAAAGTTTTTTTTGGGCCTTTTAGGGAGCTTTTTGGACTCATTAAACTTGATTTTATCACACTGAAAATCATTGATGATGATTTCTTCTAACCAAAGAGATTTCAAGTTTGTGCTAGTATTTTCTTTATTTTTTATGGTAGTCTTTCTTGGAATTTTATATATAAAAAAAGGATTTTAGTGATATATTAGTTTGATGGACTTTGCATTGCTGCCAATTTATATAAAATATATTGAATTGAAGTGAAGAAGTTTTTTTATTTTTTTTTTATGAAATTTTGCCTACTTGTTACTTTCTTATCTTATTTATATATAATTTTACAAAAAACATGTAGTTTTATTTGTAACATGTTTTTTTGAATAAAAATTTATTATGATTGTAAAAATATGTTTCAATAAAAAATATATGTCATGATATTTATGCAATTATATTCTTATAAAGAAATAATTAATTAAAAAATCATAATTAAAAAATAAAAAAAAGATATTTTATTTTTATTAAATATTTATGAGAAAGTTTTTAAAAGTTATGCATGTTAGGTTGACATATAATTATTCATAAAGTAATTTTTTACATGTTAGTGTATATACCGTGTAGTTAATCGGTTGATTACACATGACATTAACTTTATTCATGCAAAACGTATTTATTATTAATAAAGACATTCTTTATCTGTAATATTCATTTATCTTTGATTAGTGAGTTTAGAGTAAAAATAAAATCTTTGAGATAAAAATTTTTTTCAAAGAAAATTATAAAATATTTATAATATATAAGATTCTTATTATATCAAAGTATTAATGTTCATAGTAGATGAAATATTAAGATTGGATATAATTAAGGCTATTGAGACTAATACAAATTATCCTCTTTCATTTATAAAAGGAAGTCAGTTGAGGTATGCAAGATACTTAGAATTAATATATAGGTGCTTGTTAGATGACATGTACATTGAACTGATATGCATAAGAATTATACATGAAGAGATCACCCGTATCTATGAAAAGATTCACGTGATAGTTGTGTAAGTGATTTTTATACTTAAGATCACCAAGTTATTTTATAGGGAATAATATGCTTTGATTCTAACTATGCGTTGTCTTAATTAAGGGTAACAAATGAACATATAGTGGGTATACAATAAACTATATTAAGATATTTGAGTGATCAATAGATGATTTATCTCTCTAGGTGAATTATAGAAAATATTTTATCTATTCTCAAATGGTATTTACTGTGAAATCATTGTGTGTTTCAAATCTTATTTAAAAAAATCAATGATTATAATGTTGAGTACAAAAATAATTTGATAGAGCAAACATACTTCATTATCAAATATCCAAATCAAAACATTTTTTATAAAGAGATATTAATCACACTAAGCAAAATTATTATTGGAAGGTTAAATCAAATCACTTATAACTTTCTTAATATTATAAGGATCATGATATTTTGTCATATGTTGCACTTGATCTTCGAACATAAATCAATTAATTTTTTGAATTGATAATAAGTTAAATTGTTTAACTTATTTAATCTTATTTTGAATAGGATTGTGATTTATTTTTGGGCTAACATATTAGAAAACCTAATAAGTCACACACATAAAGCACCATTGGTAAGAAATTAAATTAGGATGATTAATTTAGTATGATTTCATTGTAAATAAATTTTAGAAATTGAATACTAAAATGTAATTAATACAATGGATTATAATTCTATACCTAGAAAAACGAAGTAGAGCATTGATTTCATAAATTTATAAAATTATTATGAAATAATATATATGATATTATTTAGGGACAAAGTGTTTCTCTATAAATACAATGATATGACTCATATTTATTTGTAAAGAACTTATGATATAGAAACACAAGTAAACATAAAAATAAAAAGTTATCACTTAAGGCATAACAATCCCTCTCTCCTAAAGAGTTTTATGGTTTTATGATATTTCTAATATGGTGGTTTATATGAATTATTATTAGAGGTCGGACAGATGTACAGTTTGTAGTTTACGACAACATAGCTTATAAGAATTGATCTAACCCAAGAAATAAGAATTGTTATGTAGGTAATGTTTGCACCCTAAACAACTCTAGAGTGTCTAATGGGATCCTTGTGAATCCAAATAAATTTTAAAGTTATTGTTTTCGCTACGTATATGTGTTTTGAAAAACCTAATATTATATTACAATAGAAAAGTCTTAATCATAGTTGAAAAATATGATATTATCTGGTGATTTTAAAATATCATTGCAATTATCTTATTTCAAGAGAATTTTGTTCTAGAATATCGAAAACTAAAACAACTAAATAAAAAATAAAAAGAGAAAGGGCCAAGTGTGTCTAACCTTCAAAAAGATACTTGTAGTGAACCATACATTGTTCGTTTGAGCAGATGATATGTCTATTTTATGTCATCATTTTTTAACACCTTCGATAATTGGAAAATTGGGAGCTTATAGTTTTGACAAAAATGAAATTTGATTCTCGAACTTTCACAGATTACAATATGATAAAAATAAAATTTTATTATAGAAATATAAAATTTAAAAATTACAAAAATCTAATAAACAATTAAATTATAAAATTATTTTTCATGAACAACAAAGTATATAATGCAACTTACTCGAGAACTAAAGCAAGTACGATGTTATGTTAATGTTAATAAAACAATATCATATTTACACTAATTAAAAGAAACTAATAGAGGTCGAGGTTTTACAGTGTAAAACCATATCCATCCTTTACAAAACACTATACATTGTGCAAATTCTTTGATTTGTTTTGGTCATCCAATTTCAGTTCCTTTCAATTTGGTCCTCAAAAGTTCCTTAATTTTCATCCTAGATTTTTTCATTCTTTTTTAGATAGCCTTTTATCACGTTTTCGTTAATGTTAACAACTCTTTTTGCAGTTTATTAGTTTCTTTAATTATCATTATATTTCATTAAACACAATTATTAACATTTTATTTTCTAAATAAAATTTTTCAAGATGCAAGAAAATGTGTTCATAATGTCAATACATTTTTCTCTTACATTAAAAAATAACTTAGAACGCACCTATTACATAACATAAATTATTTGCTAGTTTGTATCTACATGTCATTGCTTTTCTACTCTATAGGTAAGGCTCGACAATCAAAGGAACAAGAAGTTACTATCAAGAATATTATACAATATACTAAAAAAGATCAGTTTTGCACTATAGCACATGAGAGCTTTTGACTGTGGATTTCAATAGTTGAATGGTTGTTCTACCTTTTGTTTTGGCTGGTTGAAGGCTGCTGTAGTGTATAAGATCAGGTGTTTAGCTTTTGGCATGTGAGAGCTTTCACATATGGTTTCTGATTGTTTAATAAATTTAAATTATTAAAAAGTTGTTTTGCCCTTGGTTTGTGTGGGGTACTGGATGCTTTAGGGAGGGTATTTAGGGTGTTTTGTTGCTTAATTATGGGTTTCTGGAAGTGATTTTTCTTTTTCTCTTCATGCACGTGGTGGCTTCTTTGCCACATCTTATTTTTTATGTTTTTTTTTTTCATTTTTACCACTTTGGTTCTGGTTTTTTCCTACTCACATCTTCCTTTTGTGAGCCATATCAATTGATCGAAAGGAGTAAGTGCGGAGTATTTCGGGAAAAATATTATATAATTATGGGTTGTGAGGCATTACCGTTTGGATTCAACCGTTATTTTTTCTTGGTTGTTGTGGATTGCACCTGACGTCTATTTTCTTAGGCTCTCACAATCCTTTTGTGTTTGGTTCTTGGGATTGGCTTGTGCATCAACTTTCATGAATTTATCTCTTCGATTTCTTAGCAATGGAGGCTTGCTTTGGAGTTGATGAAAGCTGATGTGCTTGGTTGTTCAACTTAATTTTATGGGTTTGTCACCTGGGTATCTAGGCAGTAAAGGGGTGTTTCAGCGTGGCAACAAGCTGATGTGATTGATTGTCTATTTTCTAGAAGAGTTGGTTTATGTGCAATAATTTGCGTTAAATGCACAATTTACTTGCCATGTCCTAGCACAGTCGCTGTTTGAGCATACCCAGTCTCTGTTATTTGGAAGGATGCATGTGAGAGTTACTTACCATGTCCTGTGCAGTTATGGATTTGATGTATGATTGATTTTTTTTACATTATCTGGATTTGTTGTCGATCTGTGTTTGTTACATATTGTCTCATTTTGATAAAGTTATGAAATAAGTTTACTATTTTTTTACAAGATTTGCTTACTGTTTTTTGCTTCTTTGCAATGTAAATGGTAAAATATTGGAACGTTTTCTTCTTGTTGTGTCAGACCTTTTGTACTGTTATAATGACTTTTGTTACTACATGATATTTTTTGTTCAATGTACATATTTTATTTTTTTCTCTATAAGGTCAGGTGTAATTTGGGCTGCATGTTATATAAAATCTTGAAATTTTTATTGTTTTTTATTAGATTCGAATTAGTGGGTTTTAAGTTAGCGTGTAGTTCTTGAACTTTGCTTGTTATTTATGTCTTTCTTTTCGGCGCAAATAGACATTATATGTTCACAACTTGGTCACCATTTTATTGTTTTTATTATTTTTTTGCATTGCTTTGTCTTTGACTTGATTTGTTGGGCTGATTTGTAATTTCTGTTCTTGGTTGTGTTTTGTATTTTTTTTACATAGGTTTTGAAGTGTTTTGATTCTAAGGTGTTTGCCTTCTTTGTTTGTTCTCAAGGTATGTGTGTGTGTGTGTGTGTGTGTGTGTGTGTGTGTGTGTGTTTGTATTTCATTTTGTGTTGCTGTTGATTTTAGTTGATTGGGTTTTGTTATTTATTTTTTAGTTTTCAAAATTATTAGGTTGAGTGATGACGTCTATTGTGTCGGTTAATGTTTCTCATAATTGGTTGTTGGTTTCAATGTATTGACCGTCTTTTTTTTAAGGCTGCTGATAATGATATCTAATTCAGTAGCTGGTTGTTGTTTTAAGTGTCTTATTTGGATAATTCTGCGTTGATGTTAGTATAAAAGAATTGGATTATTGTTTTTTTAGAAGGGGTGTTGTTAATGGAAATAAATAATAAGTTCTTTGGAAATGAGTTTCCTTGTTCATAAATCTTGATTTTTCTGTTGTTATGTTTGGTTCAAGGAATTGTGGAAACAATGGTTTATCTCATGGATTTCTTCACTTCTTAGTTTCGATTTTAATTGAATATCATGTTTGAACATCAGAGAGCGAAAGGGCGTTAGGGAACTTAATTTGGTATTTGTTGGAGGTTGCTGCATATGACCTGTTTTTTAGTTGGTTACATGCTTTTTATTTTATTTTTTAGCTTATCATTACTTTGCATACCTAATGTTGTTTGCCTTTGTTTGGACAATTTGGCTTATTTTTTTGCTAATGTTGGGAGTTCTTTTTGTGTCTACAGGGCAATGTTTTGTTCTGTTTGGATTTTTTTATTAATTGAAAATTTTGTGATGTTGTTGCATGTTAAGTCTACTTTTACAGATTTTATAATTGCCTTTTGTGGTTGCATGAGTGTCTTCTAGGTTTTTATGTCACTGCCTACTTATTGTATACTATTTGTGTTATTTTTTTGCCGTGAAATTGTTGAAACCGTTTTTCAGTTTGGTTACATTCTCTTGTTGGGTTTGTGATCTTTTTTAGGGGTTTGGAGCTCTTTTTATCCTTTTCCACTTGCTTTTTTTTTTGTGATATAAGTAGCTCTTTTTATTTGGAAAGTTGTGGGTGGTGATCGTAGTCAACAGAACCATTTGTTTTCTTTTTAATTTTAATGTGAGTTGAGGTTAATGATGGTGGATATTGTATTGGTCATTGCGACAGATCATTTTTTGCTAATTTAAAAATTTGGTGTACTTTTTTTTAATAATATTTAGTGATTCAAATGTTTACTTCTTTGATCATTTGTTGCTCATATGCTTTTGTTAGATGATTTTGCCTTGAAATCGCTAAAAATAAAAGGATTGGTGTTTGGTTTGATTGTTGATGGAAGTAAATAGTTGGTTCTGTGGATGTGAGTTCCCTTGATCATGTTTTAGATTTTTTCTGTTGTTATATACGAGTGATGGTTTTCTTGAAATAGTTGGTAGTTTTATGGTTATGTTTGCTCTATAATTTGACACTTGATTCATCGTTATATGTGTATATGAAAGATTTGTTTTTTATCATAGTCAATGGAATTATATGTTATCTTTTTGGTTTTGAAGATGGTTAAGGTGAGTCAAAGTGAGTTTTGTGTAGATCATTGCATCTAGTCATTTTGTTTCTGCCTTGAAAATTGAATCTATCTTTTTTAGTTGAGAGTTTTGGTCATGTTTGGTGGTTCAGATATTAATCTTTGTTTCATATGCCTTTGATGGATGATTTGTAGCTTTTGTTAGTCAAGAAAATTGAAGGATTAATGTTTTGTTTGATTGTGGAGGAAGTTAATAATTAGTACCGTAGGTATTAGCTTTCTTGTCCATGTTTTTAATTTTTCTTATATATATATATATATATATATATATATATATATATATATATATATTTGGGTGTTGGGTTTCTTGAAAACTAGGTTGTTTTGTGGCTTTGTTTGCTCCAGAATTTACCACTTAGTCCATCATTGTATTTTTATGTCGAGGAGGATAATGGTTGGAATGAATTTAATTTGAGAATGGTTGAAGGTTGCTGCATGTGTTTTGTTTTTGTTTTGATGTTTGTTTGGTCTATTGTTTTGTTTTTATTTGTGTTTGTCGACATATTTTATGTTGTGCATCTTTGCTGGGAAGTGTAGTGTGCTTTATTGCTATTTAGAGGTTTTAATTATTTTTTTTAATCTTAGACGCATTTTCTTTATTTTTTTTCCTGCTAGATAACTTAGTTTTGTTTGTTTTGCATGCTATATAAAATTTAGTTTTTGTTATTAGTTTTGTTTGTGTCAAATGCCTTACTCCTAGCTTGGTATCTGATTGCCTAGATGTTTGTTTTGTTGTTTTTAAAATTGGTTTATTATTTGGTTGCAAGCATATATTTTTATGCATGTGTTAGGATTGGCATGAATATGGGCTTCCCTTTTATTTGTTTATCCGTTGCTAATAAAAGTGCCTTGAATTGGCATGAATATGGCATGTCATTGTTACTTTTCATTAGTTTTGATTTCGATACAATATTACAATTGTCTTTCCCAGATTAATCAAGCTTTTAGTTTCTAATTACTGAATTACATGTTATGATATTTTTTTTTTCATGTCATCACTTCCAGAAATATTTTAAATTAACTGGATCATATTTATCACATAGTTTTTCTAAACTATGATAATTTATGACATAACCACCAATATGACAGCATTGGCTTTGCAAAATTTCTCAGGACTATGACATTCACTTTTTTTATTTTACAAAATTTCTAGGTTTATGGCATCATGCATGTTGATGCAACTGCTAGAAATGCTACATCTTTTCATCTCTTTTATATAAAAAAAAATTTAAAAGAACTTATCCATTTCCATATGTTGAACCAGGAGGCTTTTGTGTTAATAGCTGGGTCTGTTGATGTGCTCTAATAGCAAGCATTACTGCTCTATATATTTTGTCTTATAATTATGTCAAACCTTGTATCATGCAATGAAAATAATAAATCTTATTTTAGAATTAACAAAGCCTATTAATTACTTCAATCTTAGAAGATGTTGTTTTTTCACTATTGTTCGTTAATGTTCTTTACGTGTGAAGTATCATCATATTAAAAGTGATTTTCTGTCTACTGACCTAAACTCCAAGTAGTTATATCAGACAAGGTCTGAGTTCAGCTCCTATACCTGCAATGTAGTGCGGATAATCTAACTAGTTAGTTTATAAAAAAATATTTTATCATTTATTAGTGCTACATCGCAGAAAAATTAAATTTTTTTTTTAAAAAAAATTTAAGCATTGTAACGTGGTTTCAAGAAGATAAAAAATAAAATCATGTGGGATTTACCTGATATGACCCAATCAACTTGACAAGTCCAGAAGTAACTTGGACAATTGGAAAAAAAAATATAATTTGACCAAAAATATTTTGAGACGATATATTTTTTTAAAAAAATATTGAGACGACAACATATGAGATCGACTTGAGTCAACCTAAAGTTAACATGTAAAATCAAAGACCTATGTCAACTTAGATTAACATGTAAAATCTATGATCTAAATCATAAGACTATGATAACTCATAAAAAACAAATAAAAATAAAACATATTAAAGCCCAATTCTCAATCAACTCAATATAAAAAAATAAAATTGAAAAATTCAATTAAAAAAGATATAAAAAAAGACCCGAGTCAACTCAAATTAACTTGTTAAATCTGGATTATGAGACCAGAATAACCCAATAGAAAACAAATCAAAACAAATTATGAAACTCAATTCTCAATCAATTTAATGTTGAATGATGAAATTAAAAAAAATCAATTAAAAAAAAAATTTCGAGTTAACCCGCCAAACTCTTGACTTGGGTAATAGGATTAAGATAACCTCATAAAAGTAAATCAAAATAAATTATGAAGATTAATTCTCCATCAACCCAAATATTGAAGGATAAAATTGAAAAAAAAAATCAATAATAAAAAAGACAAAAAAAAAATCATTTAGGTTAACCTGTAAAACTAGTGATTTAGATCATGAAACTGAAATGACCTCATGAAAAGCAAACCAAAATAAATCATGAAATTTAATCACTAATAAATCTAAATATTAAAAGACAAAATTATAAAAAATACTAAATTTAAAATTTAAAAAAAAAAGTGAAGAGGAAGAATGATTTCCTCTCTTTTAATTTTTAGTTAACAACTATTATTCTTTGCCACGTGGTGGACAATGGTTTAGCAATGGTGATGATGTATAGTTATTGTTTTAATTTTAATTTTAAATGTAATTGTAATATAAATTGGCTAAGAAAAATGATTTTGCTGCTGGGCTAAAGTGAAAGGAAATATGATTGTTTAGGGGTGATTAAGGGTATTGTAGTTTTTATTTTTTAAAATATTTTTTATTTAGAACTATATTAAAATAATATTTTTTTTTTATTTTAATATTAATACATTAAAACAATTAAAAAACGTAATTTTTTTTTAAAAGTAAAAAAAACTAAATTTTAGCCATCTCTATCCGATAAAGGTGATGTGTCGCATCATGTGTTGATATTTAACAGAAATGACATGTTGTTGATGATTTGAAATCGTTTTTTTTTTTAAGTTCTTAATATTTTTTTGTTTTTTTAAAAAAACAAAACATGAAAACCCAACACTAAATATTCAATTTATTTTTCAGCAAGAGAGCTGCTATTCCAGATATTGAACTTGACTCAACACATGAAGAACTATACTAGCTGTTGCTTGAAACAGAGGTCTCAATATCTTTTCAATAAATTCCTAACAGTTGTGCTCACAAAAGTATGCAGATACTGAAATCAAAACCACCATACTGACAAGAAAACCACAATTGGTGAACCAGATTTGAATTTACAGATCCAAACCAAGATTCATGAGTTTCCACAATTATCATTTTTTTTTAAGAAAGGAAAATTCAATCAAGCAACTCTCGCCACTGCAATCCATGGTCACAACAATTTACCAGCCACCAGACACTCATCTAGCACAAACTCTTCGAGGAACAAGTCCACCCATTCAACCAACCCAAAACCCACATCAACTCGACCACTTTATGACTCCACCACCTGAATGGAGAGGAGGAAGTGGAGGAGTGCGGCGACTTGATCAAGTTTGCTAGAAAAACACTAACTGAATCCAATTGTGGGTTGTTTGTTCTATGAAGGAACTGGGGGTTTTCATGGAGTGTTTTGAAGGAAAGGAAGTCTTTTTTTATCAGGGTTTAAAGGAAAGATGGAGCTGTACGTGGATTTTGGTGCGTTTGTAGTCTGCAAGGGATAGATGTTTTGCCAAACAATTAGCAAATTCAGCCATCTGATTCCATGAACCATGTTGCTCACCTCCTAATTTTTCACTCAAGTTAAATTAATGCCGTTTCACCTATCAAAGGGTGTATACTGCAATTCCAAGAAAAACATCCAAAGGTACCACCGATTAAAAGAAAAACCAATTCGCTTGGCTTCCTTGATGCACATTCAAGTACTCAACATCTTCAAAATATTTTTCATTACAACTAGAGATCTGATAAGAAGACTTTCAGTACAAGTTTGATAACGTTTTGAGTTCTATTAATGCTCCAAGTGAAACACATACTCTGTCAAGCGCTGTAGTTTACTGGAATCCAGTTTCTGCTCTGTTTTAACAGGCTGCTTTTTCACAATTAGCATTGGAGAATCAGGATCCACAACCCAACCTTGCTGCAATACATCTGCATATGATAACAAGAATCTCATTAGCAGCACAGCATGTACGCAAGTGTTAGATACACACAACAATCTAACATATAATGTGCACGCATGCATTAGATCGATGGGCAAAAAGATGGATGGATAGATAGATAGCTAGCTACACGCATACATACATAGAGTCTGGACTGTGTTCAAGTTTATTATGCCAAAAAGCCAGTGGTAAAAGACAAAAGGTCTAACTTTTTATGTCATATCCTAAGCTCTTAGCATGTTAGAGTAATCAAATTCTATTCCTGTTGGAACTACATGAGAATCAACTAACTCCTAAACTACTCAGGACAGAAGTTTTGCTTGAAATGTTGTTTCCACAAACTTAAACCATCACCATATATAGGGAAGGGCCATTGTAGCATCGACCATAACCATCAGCGCTCTATGAGATTTTAAAATCAATCTCAATATCAAGATACCATGAATCATGAATATCCGCACACCTTCCAATGAAGTTCCCAGTTAGACAGTTCGAATAGTGTTTTCAGATCTCCCCATTCCGAAATAAAACCGCTTTTCAGATGTACTCGCCCTTTTTGACATTACAAGAGACCCAGAGTTCTGTCATCAAGTGCTAATCTGAAAACCATAAAGCCATTGGCTCCCAATCACAGATCTGGAAAAGTTCATCCCCTTTTTTTTAATCATTAACTAAACCCAGAGTTCATCCTTTTCTGCTGTACTCGCCCTTTTTGCCCGTACAAGAGACCCAGAGTTCTTTCATTAAGTGCTAATCTGAAAACCATAAAGCAGTTGGCTCCCAATCACAGATCTGGAAAAGTTCATCCCGTTTTTTTCAAACATTAACTAAACCTCCCGTGGAAAAGCTTTCTTGGTTGGGTGCTTGCTTTAAGGTCATCCTTCAATACACCCCTAGTGTATCTAGACAGAGACTGATTCATGCTTTACAATCATCATCACCAACACAGAACCATGCCACAAATCACACTAGTGTATGGTTGGTGACGACGGAAGATAACTCAACCCGTTACTGTTGAGAGAATTGAGCACATCTTAGATTCATTTTATTTAACTTTTAATTCGTTTTTATTATTGGGCGTAGTTTTATTCTATGTTGAACTTCATCTTATTTTATTGGATCTTTAGCCCAATTGTTGATTGTGATTTTACTGAGACTTTTTATATGTAACTTTTTTTCTACATGTTAGACATCTTTGATAAATTAAAAAAAAAACTTGCAGATTTCTCCTCCCTTTCCCTTCTCTTCTTCTACTCCTATTTTTCAATTCAATGTTATCCCGCATCAACTATGGTATCATAGTAGATTTTTAGTTGTTCTAACAATCAAATAATTCTAAACATCCTCTCTCCATCTCTACCATATTGTCCAACCGCCTCTCCAACATTAAATATTCATTGAAACAAGACTGCTTCTCCAACACCCACCACCATCAACAAACCCTACATCAGCTACCAGCCACCACCTTTCTGCCAAACAATACAACCACCTCCACACCCACCAAATCCACCTCTGCTATATTGTCCAGCCGCCTCTCCAGCATTAAATATTCATTGAACCAAGACTGCTTCTCCAACACACACCATCAACAAGCCCAAAATCAGCCACCACCTCTCTGCCAAACAATACAACCACCCTCACACCCACCAAACATCTGTTGCCATCAACTTCACTTCACACCACCATCAAGAACATAACTCATTTGAAACCTGTACCAAACTACCATAACAGTACCACCTAAATTAAAAATAATCTTTTCAAAGCCAAAAATCCAGTAGCAGCCCCTAAAAACATAGAAATCCGTACTTTCATTCTCTCCTCGAAGTGATTTTATATGCAAAACAAAGTCCATTAAAGTCAACCATGTATTCTTAATTCAAACCCGCCAACGTATCTCTCTTGTAAAGCTAAGCATACCTATATTCTTTAACATTTTTTTTACTAAAATATTTTAAAAAGCTGAAGTATAACAGAATCAGCCAGTGGTATTTAAAAAAAAAAATTCAACAAAGTAGCACTAGTGCCATAAAAGGAAAAAGGTCATGGTAAAAAAAAATCACATCATCATAGCCAAAACATCACCATGACAACACCACTACATCAACAACTTGCATGATCCAATTGATCTATTACTACTATTAAGCATCCTGGTAAGTAAATCACTCAACCCTTTGATTCATTGAATTTTATTTCTCTGGTATTGCAATTGTTATGGCAGTTTGATATAGATTTAAAGTAGGTTGGGTTTTCGATGATGGCGTGAAAAGAAGTTGATGGCGGTTTGCTGATTTGGTGGATTGATGGGTGTGGGGGCGATTGTATTGTTGGGCAGCAGGGTGGTGGCTGGTGTTGGGTTTGTTGAAGGTTCAATGTTGATGTTGATGTTGATGTTGATGTGGGTGTTGGAGAGGTATTGTTGGTTTAGTTTTGGGCAGTGTTTGGTTCAATGAATATTTAATGTTAGAGAGGTGGCTGGACAGAATGACAAAGGTGGAGAGAAGGTGTTTAGGGTTGTTTGAATCGTTTGATTGTTTAAACAACCAAAAGCCTGTTCTAATACCAAAATTGATGTGGGACAACATTAAATTGAAGAGGAGAAGAAGAAAGAGGAAAAAAAGAAAATGAGCAAAAGAAAAGAAAGGGAAGAGAGGGAGGCTGCATGGTTTTCTTAATTTATCAAATTTATCTAACATGTAGAAAAGTTACAAATAATCTCAATAAAACCTCAATCACAGCCAACAATTAGGCTAAAGGCCAACTAAAATACGATGAAGTTCAACATAACATGAAATTAAGCCAAATAACAAAAACCTAAATAAAAATACAATAAAATGGACTAGGATGTGCTCAATTTTTCAACCAAAGAGTGAGAGGTTAGGCTATTCTTTGTTGTCTTCAACCATACATGTGGGTGATTTGTAACACGAGACTAGTGTCCCACCAATAAATTATGAATATATCCGCACCTTCCAATTAAGGTCACAGATAGAAAGTTAGTATATAGTTTTCAGTTCTTCCCATTTAGAAATAAAACCACTCTACTATTGTACTCGCCCTTCCTAACATTATAAGAGGCCCAGGGTTCTATCATTAAATGCCAATCTAAAAACCATAAAGCCATTGTCTCCCAATCAGAGATTTGGATAAGT
Organism: Populus simonii; assembly: GCA_007827005.2. Taxonomy (NCBI): domain Eukaryota; kingdom Viridiplantae; phylum Streptophyta; class Magnoliopsida; order Malpighiales; family Salicaceae; genus Populus; species Populus simonii. Next base: position 21,406,479 of record CM017464.2, read on the forward strand.
TCATCTTCTGTTTTTTCAAACGTTAACTAACCTCCCATGGGGTACTTGCTTTAAAGATAGTCGGGTCATCCTTCAAAATTCACCTAGTCATTTCTAGTCAAACACTGTTTCATGCTTGTCGACTTTTATTTGGACCAAGACTAACAAATGCTTTTAGATTTGGTGTTCATTAATTGTACTAAGAATGTGTAAACCAAATCCCCTGAGTCACTAAACATCAGGATTGAGAGTGAGGATGGAGTATCAAAATCTTACAACTTGTGGCATCATCTTCATTCATTCCTAGAAAGAGAGCTGTATCTTGGATGCTTATAGTTGAATAAGCAGAAAGCAAAAGCTGAAACATCCTCTTGGTGTAAACCTCTGCAAACAAAAGTTGTTTACCATGTTATGATACAGACATAAAAAACTATAGCAAATAAACTGGTTGATAACTTCCAAACAAAACAAATCCAGTACATCCAAGGACAGTTTTTTACAGTGAATTAAAGAAGATGAATATATTTTGAATTCTAGATTGTACCAGTTCCATAGTTTGGCCATGTTATTTCCATTCAAAAGGGGAGTTTGATTGCAGAAACAATTGTTCCAAAGCATCCATCTTTTTAAATCACATCACAAGTATGAGTAATTACTACTTTTACAGTTCCATATTTTTGCATTTGCAAGTGCATATAAATATTTCAATTAAATTTACTAACTTCATAGACTACCTGTGAACCCAAACATACCGTGTTTCTAACCATTTAAGAAAAAATGAAAAACAAAGAGCATCCCTTTCTTTCTTCACCTAAATGATAGGAAACCTTTTTTTTTTTTGGTGTCTTCCTAGATAAAATATGCTGAAAAATGAAAGCTCAACAAGGTCATCATATGTGATGGAATTGTTTGTTGTACAGCATCTAATGCTAATAAATGCAACCCCTGGAACATGATACTAACTACATCCGTTTTTTCAATGTTTTCCATCAAAGACAAATCATTATACTAATTTTTTTTTTAATCCTGACCAGTTAAATTTACAAGGTGTAATCCTTGTGCAACAATTTGCCATCATTGTGCCAGAGAAGGACATGAATTGAACACCGCATCAGCAGATGCTGTATCGAGACATGATACTAAAGTTTCATAATTGTATCTCATAACATTCTTAGTTTGAAATGTTAAGATCATCCTTAGCCACACCTTTCCAGTTAGGAAACCTGTCCACAGCTAACATGCTGATCCAACAATGTTTAAACTTTTGATCATGCCGATCAAAGTTCATCAATGTACACCAAATAAATGTAAGAACTGAAAGAACATTAAAACATGCAATTGTGAGCTCTGAACAAGCACATTTGCTTCTCCAATACAAGGTTTTTTTTTTCCTATTCTCATGGTGTTTGTTGATGACAAATCCACGATCAATTAAATGAAACTTGCAAGCCCAGTATCAACCACCCCTATTCTCATCATTTCTCCCACAGGTTAATAATTCTCAAGGAACGACAAGAAACTAAATCAACAACCAAACTCTTATAACATAAGATAATTAGTGAGTCAACACAGCACTTGCTATCTATTTTCACGGAATTGCACAGCAATCTTAAAAACTAAAAAGAATCTATCCCTTTCCAATATCGGGCGGCCTAGAACTCTGATACCAATTTGGCTAAGTAAACAAACAATATAAAGAACCAAAAGCTAAACCTTTCATCACAATAGAGAGGTGATCCCGCCCCATAACTAAACTAATGTTAGTTAGTTAGTTAGTTCAAATAAGCATTCCTAAAAATTATAATTCAACTACGGAAAACAAAAAACTTGCCTGAGAAAGCAGCAACAAGAGGTTGAATTTGTTGAGACCAATCAAAAGCACGAATAGCCTCATGCACGGCTGCATAGTCACGCGTCCATAACCTCTGACCAATTCCCCAAGCTGCAACAACTTCTGGTTGCCTCTCTTTCACCGCAGCAGGTATGGATTTCCACAGAAATCTGGCGCTGTTACTTTTTTTTAAAATCAAATTTATTAATAATTAAACCCTAAATTTCATATCCAAACTAAAAAGAAAAAGAAAGAAAATCATACGTATCATTGACATAAATATGGGCAAGAAGATGAATAGCAAAAGGCCACTCCTCCTCAAACGGAACCCCCTCCATCTCTGCTGCACCCTGTTCAATTTAATTAAGAGTTTATTTTAATTTACAAAATAAGAAAAGCAAAAAAAAAAATTAAAAATGAAAACCTTGAGCATGAGTTCATCACAGATATCAGCGATCTTTCCATACGATTTGGAAGCTAAGGCGTCCGTGAGCGGACTGAAATCCATTGCTGCTGCTTCTTCTGATACCTACAACTACCACTACGGATTTTTGTTTCCCCACTCTTCACGAATATTACTTGAGCGCAGAGAGAGCCATTCTGGTGGGGTGGCTAAAACCCTAAAATTAAATTAAATTATTAAACATAAATTAATTATCATTCCCATAAAACATTATTAATTTGAATATTGTTTTTTTATTTAATTTAAACTTAATTTTTTTATTTAGTTTTTTTCTTAATTTAACTTTTTCATATAATTTATTTTAAGAATGGTGTTTTATAAATTTTTTATAATTTTTTTATATTAGATTATGTATCAATTTTGTGAAATTATTTTTTTTCTTGATTTTAATTTTTAATATCAGATTTATTAGAAATGAAATTTTTTTATTTTTTGCTATTTTTTTTTAATTTACCTTGATCTCATGTATAAGTTGATAAAATATTATTTTTTGAAATAATATATTTTTTTCAATTTAACCTTTCAACAACATAATTGTTTTTAAATTTAGTTTTTTTTCAATTTCATTATTTAATTTTAGATTATTTTAAGGATTTTACTTTTTAATTTTTAATTTTTTTTTTCTATTGGGTTATATAACAGTCTCATAATTTTTTTTTTATTTCAATCTTCAATATTAGATTGTTGAAAATAAGGATTCATGTTTTTTTCAATTTAATTTTTATGAATATATTTTAATTTTATGACATAGGTATAACAAAATACCATTCATTAGAATATTTTTTTTAGGCCTTTTCCAATTTAACGTTCAAGAACCTAATTTTTTTTTTGTAATTTAATTTTTTTTTTGTAATTTTATCTTTTAATATTAAGTTGTTTTGAGAATTGTGCTTCCTAACTTTTTTTTTCAATTTCCTTTCAATTAGTTTATATACCGATCTCATGAAATTATTTTTTATCCTAATTTCAACATTAAATTTGTTGAAAATGAGGTTTTATATTTTTATTTATTTATTTGTTTATAAATTTATCTCAATCTCATGATCTAAGTCGATAAAACACTATCTATTATAATAATGTTTCATTTTGCTTTTTTTGTTTAGTTTTTTTTTTTCAATTTAACCATTTAACAACCCAATATTTTTTTAATTTATTTTTTTTTTAATTTTATTCTTCAATATTAGATTGTTTTAGGAATTATGCTTTGTATTTTTTTTATTATTTTCTTCATATAGGTTTATATATCAATCTCATGGAATTAATTTTTTTTTCCTTGATTCAACCTTTAACATTAGATTTGTTAGAAGTTGAGTTTCTTATATTTTTTCGAATGACTTTTTATGAATTTATCTTCATCTCATAACTTAAGTCGCAGATTTAACATGTTAACTTGGCAAAACTTGAATCATTGTTTTTACACCTTTTCAAGTTGATTAATTTTTATTTTATCATTTAATATTGATTTGGTTAGAAATTGGGCTTTATGAATATTTTTTATTTGCTTTTTGTGAGGTTATCTTAATCTTATAACCTGAATTGCGAGTTTGACAAGTTTACCCAGGTTGACTCTATTTTTTTTTATCCTTCTTTAATTGATTAGTTTTAATTGGGTTTCATCTTTTTTTTTATTTGTTTTTCTTAGGGTTATCCCAATCAAATTGACTTAGATAATGGGATTAACATATTGGTCCAATATAACTCGACTCATTTATTTTTTGTTTTTTTTAATTGTTTTTTTTTTCAATTTCACCCCCTAACAACTCAATCTTCTTCTTTTTTTTTATTATTTTATTTTCAATTTTATTTTTTAATATTAGGTTGTTTGAGAATTATGTATTGTAATTGTTTTAAAATTTCTTTATGTGGAATTATACCAATCCCATGAATTTAATTTATTTTTTATTTCAGCCTTCAATGTTGAATTTGTTGGAATGAAGCTTTGTATTTTTTTTTATTTGTTTTTTTTATGAAGTTATCCCGGTCTCATGACCTGGGTGATAAGTTTAACAGATTAATTCGTGTTAACTTGAGTTGTTTTTTTTTTATCATTGGGTTGGTTGGAAAATTGAGCTTTTTATTTTATTTGTTTTTGCTTTTTATGAGGTTATATTGATCTAATGATCCAAGTCGCTGGTATGACAGGTTGACTTGAGTGGACTCCATTTATTTTTTTGGATGCGTTTTTAATTGAATATTTTTTTTAATTGGAATTCATAGTTTTTGTTTTTTTTTTATATGAGGTTATCTCGATCTGGCTGACTCGAGTAGAAAGTTTGACAGGTTGACCTAAGATGACTTGATTCATTAGTTTATGTCATTTTTTAATTGAATATTTGTGTTTTCAATTTCATCATTAACAACTCAATCTTATTTTTTTTTTATTTAGTGTTTTTTTTTTCAATTTCACATTTGAATATTAGGTTGTTTGAGTATTGGACTTCATAATGTTTTTATGAATTTGCTTTATGTGGAGTTATACTGGTCTCATGGATTTAATTTTTTTTTTTCTCGATTTCAACCTTCAACATTGAATTTGTTGGAAATGAAGCTTTGTAATTTTGTTTATTTGCTTTTTATAAAGTTATCTCGGTTTTATGATCAAAATGATGAGTTTAACAAGTTAACCCAAGTTGATTTAGGTTGGTTTTTTGTCCTTTTCTAATTTTGTTTTTCAATTTCATTATGCAATATTGCGTTGGTTGGAAATTGGGTTTCATAGTTCTTTTTCAATTTTCTTTCTATAAGATTTTTTTGATCTCATGATCCGGGTTATGAGTTTGGTAGGTTAAATTGGTTAACTTTAGTAGTTTTTTTTCCTTTTTTAATTTAATGTTTTTTTTTTTCAATTTTATCATTAAATATTGGGCTGATTAGGAATTGATTTTTACAATTTTTTTTGTTTTACTTTTTATAGGGTTATCATAATCTCATGATCTAAATAGTTGATTTAAGAGGTTAAACTGGATCAATCCAATATGTCGTTGTCTCAATATTTTTTTAAAAAATATAATCCAATATGTTTTCTAATAAATATTTTTTAAAAAAAATATTGTCCAATATGCATCATATATTTGAGTTCATGATTATTGTTTTTTATTATAAAACACTTCAACAACACTTGAATATTTTTTCATGTACAAATAAAACAAATTTGACTCATAGCGTAATACGGGTCAATGATTTAGTACTTACATTATATCTATGTTGTTTTCTTATTTATTTATGTGAAAATATGTGGATTATGAATTACTTGTTATCATGTTTTATCAAGAAAGATCAAATAATTTTATCAAAACTTTATCACTTTAATTATTTGTTAACATCTCTTACTATACATATGAATGGAAATTCTTTTTAATACTCAATACAAAGTCTATATTTGTATAATACTACATGTGTGTTTGATAATGTATTGTAGGATAATTTTTAAAAGTGCTTTTTAATTAGAAATATATCAAAATGATATTTTTTTCTAAATTGTTTTTATTTGCAATATCAGCATATTAAAACTATCGAAAAACACATAAAATGCAACTTACCCTAGGATAGTTATTTTTCAGACAAATAACAATGCAACTTACCTTAGGTAAGATGTTTTAGGGGTGATACATACTCTCTATTCACAACCTGGCCTCTTATTTAGACTTTCGCAGACCAATAGATTTTCTAGTGACCATAATACTAGTTGACGACTCTCATTTCTTTAGTTTCATTGATAAAGGATAAAAATTTCTTGTTCTTTCCACCACACCCTTTCATGCTAATCTCGCTCCAAGAGGATGATCTTTGCGACGCCGCACACGTGCAACAAAATGCTTCCTTAAACTTCTTTGCTCTAGCCCTGTAATTGCCCATTTGGCTATCTCTAAAGGTTCAATAATGTGTTTAGTCATGGTGTTGGGCTAATCCTCATCATCCTCTCTCTTTTCAAAAGGATTCAACCTTGAGTTATAACCTACATCAAACAAAGAAAAATTAAAAATATTAAAAATAGCACTAACACCATACTCACCTAGTGAATCAACTTTATAAGCATTATCATTGATCCTCTCAAGGATCTGAAATGACCTATCTCCTATTGGTTGTAACTTGGATTTACCATGGGTTGAAAATCTCTCTTTGTACATATGCACCCAAACCTAATCTCTAAGATGAAAGACAATTTGTTTGTGCCTTTTATTTGCTTTGGTTGCATACACACAATTCTTTTTTTCTATTTATTGTTGTACACTCTCATGGAGTGCTTTCATAATCTGTGTTTTACAATTTCCATCCAAACTAACTCTTTCATCAATAGGCAAAGAAATCAAATCCAAGAGAGTTAAAGAGTTAAAGCCATACACAATCTTAAATTATGAAATATCAGTAGTATAATACACACTACAATTATATGCAAACTTTATGAATATCAAACAATCTTTCTGATTCTTTAAGTTCTTTCGAATGATAGTATGTAATAGTTATGTTAAGGTCCTATTAATTACCTTAATTTGTCCATCTATTTGAGGATGCCATGTAGTAAAAAACAACAACTTAGTAACTAAATTTCCCCATAACACTTTCAAAAAATAGCTAAGAAATTTAACATCTGTATCAGAAACAATGTTCATATGGACCTTATAAATCCATACTACCACTTATAGAACAAATCAACAATGTTAGTGGCATCATCGATTTTGTGACAAGCAATGAAATGCGCCAATTTAAAAAATCTATCAACAAGTACAAAAATCAAACCCCTGCCCTGTTTGGACCTAGGCAAACCCAATACGAAGTCCATAGAAATTTCTACCCAAGGTTTTTTAGGTACGTGCAAAAGGGTATACAAACCATGTGGTTGAATCCTAAAATTTTCTTTTCTACAAGTTATACATTTTTTACATATGCGCTGCACGTCCTTTTTTATTTCAGGCTATTAAAAATGCTCATGCAACACATCCAAAGTCTTACACCAAAATGCCTCGTCAACCCGCCTCCAAGTGCTTCACGTACAAGCAATTCACGTATAGAACTTAATGGAACACATAAATGATTTTCTTTAAACAAGGATCAATTAAGCCTATAAAACTTACCAAAGGTCGAATTCTTATAAGCATCACAAATATTGCCAAAATCACCATCCATGTACAATTCTTTTATATGTTCAAATCCTAGTAATCTAGCATTCAATGTAGATAAGAGAACATACCTGCGTAAAAGTGCATCAACCACAATGTTTTCTTTTCCTTGATTGTATTTGATCACATAAGAAAGATCTCAATAAATTCAATCCATTTATCATATTGCCTACTCAACTTACCTTGCCTTTTAAGTGCTTCAAGGATTCATGATCAGAATGAATAATGAACTCTTTAGGCCAAAGGTAATGCTACCATATCTCCAACGTCCTCACCAAGGAATAAAGCTTCTTGTTATATGTTGGGTAATTCAATTCTTCCTCGTTGAGCTTTTCATTGAAATAGACAATGAGCCTCTTATCCTGTACTAACATAGTTCCAATACTTATACCTGAAGCATCACATTCAATCTCAAAAGCTTTTATAAAGTCTGGCAAAGCTAAAATAGGAGTAGTATATAATTTATCTTCTAATAGGTTAAAAGCCATATCATGTTCATCACTTCATTTAAAACCAATAGACTTTTTCACAATCTCAGTTAATGGTGCAAATATGGTACTAAAGTCATTCACAAAACATCTATAAAAGCTAGCTAGACCATGAAAACTCCTTACCTCAATCATAAATTTAGGTGTAGGCCAATCTCGGATGGCCTTAATCTTGTCTTCATCCATCTCGATACCTTGTGCAGTTATAATATATCCAAGAAACACAATTCTATCTATGCAAAAAGTACACTTCTTAAGATTAGCATACAATTTCTTACTATGCAATACATTAAGTACACTATGCAAATGATTAAGATGCTCATTCAAGTTCTTGATATAGATCAGGGTGTCATCAAAATATACAACAAAAAATTTACCTATAAATACACACAACACATGATTCATTAGCCTCATAAACATACTATGTATATTTGTAAGTCCAAACAACATGACTAACCTTTTATATAAACCATGCTTAGTCTTAATAAAATTTTCCATTCACCCCTTTCTTTCATCCCAATCTGATGGTTCCCACTTTTCAAATCAATTTTAGAGAAAATACATGATTCGTGTAACTCATCTAGCATTTCATCAAGTCTAGGGATATAGTGTTTATACTTTATCGTTATGGTGTTGACAAAATACATGCAATCAACACACATCCTTTATGTTCCATCCTTTTTAGGCACAAGTAACACTAGTATAACACAAGGGTTTATACTCTCATGAATGTACCCCTTCATCATCAGCTCATCAACTTGTCATTGAAGCTCTTTTATCTCCTCAGAATTACTTCTATAAGCTGGTCGATTAGGAGTACTCCGGCTACAAGGTCAATATGATGTTCTATCCTCCTCAATAGTTGTAATCCACTAGGAATGTTTTCAAGAAATACATCATCAAACTTTTGCAATAAAGAAATAACAACACTAGGAACAACATGATCAAGATCATTAGCATTAAAATAAGCCTCTTATACACAAGTAAATCATTGGCTTGTTAGTATAAAACATATATTTGATCTCACCATCTCTTGTATAGAAACTTGGTGGTTTTCTTAATTTTTCCACACAATGATCATCACTCACACTTACTTTTTAAATTCCCGGGTCTTATCTCCACTCTCAATTGGTTTAATTATTGATTTAAAATTAACCAAATCTGATGGTCTTCTCTCATAATTTTCCTCACATGAATTTTCACTCTCCCGAACCTCACATTCTCTTTTCAACTTTAATTAATCATTATACACTTGTTTTAGAGATAAAGGTACAAAAGTGATGATTTTATCATCTTTTACAATAATATATCTATTTCTAAATCCATCATGAATAACCTTCCTATCAAACTGTCATAGATGCCTTGAAAATAAATGACTAGCATGCATTGGAACCACATCATATATAACATCATCAGAATATCTACTAATAGCAAAAGAAATCAACACATATTTAATGACTTTCACCTCACCACATTCATTTAACCACCACAATCTATAAGGTTTAGGATGTTTCATAGTATTCAAATTAAATTTTCTAACAAAAGTAATACTAGTTGCATTGGCACAACTGTCTCCATTAATTATCATATTACGTACCTTGTTTTGGATGTGTTATTTAGTGTGAAAAATGGTTTTCTTTATAACTAAGGCCTCCTCCTCAATTGAATATGCAATCTCTATATCATTGCAATCTTTTAAAGGTAACATCTCATCAACATCATATTTTTTACTTTTAGATTCAATCTCACCCACCATGCTTTATGATCATTGTTCTCTTATTTGGACACTAAAAATCAATGTGTTCACTCCCCAAACACCTAAAATAATTTATATCATAATTACATATAGTTTGTGAATTGGTTTTACATTTCCCATATGTAAGAGTCTCCTTCTTGGTCTTAAGTGGTTTAGCCTTAGCATACATAAAGGACTTTGGTTGAGCAACCCCTTCTATCTTTATATTCGTCCTCCAAACTGATGAAGAAGGTGTTGAACTGATCTGTGTCTTACACTACCTCTTTTTTTAATTTGTCTTTTCATTTTTATTGCCATATATACAATGTCCTTCAACTTCATATAATGTTGTAACTACAAAACATTAACAATGTCCATATTCATCCCATTAAGAAGTCTAGCCATGGTAGCTTCTCTATCCTCAACAATATTGGCTTAAATCACTTCTATGTGTATCTCCTTGTGATATTCATATACTGTCTTGGAACCCTAAGTCAGACCTTATAGCTTCAGATATAGATCCATATAATAGTGATTAGGAACAAAACTCCTCCTCATAAAGACTTTCATCTTCTCCCCATCTCTATAAGTCGCTCTCTATTCCTCATCTTACTAATCATAATTTAATCTCATCAAATCAATGCGTAATTTATAAATTTAATGACCACCAACTTCATCTTTTTTTTGTTCAGAATTAAAAATCTAATCAACCTTTTTCTCCTACTCCAAATAAGCCTCATGATTGTTTCTACCTTAGAAATTAAGAATTTTCAATTTAATAGAGTTTAAGTCCTTATCCACATCGTCATGATTCCCCATGTCATGGAAATATCCTTTCTAGCTGAATTGGTCTCTTTATCTAATCCTAAAATCCTTGTCGTGGCGTGCACAATGATGAATGATAAATCTTTCTTTTGGATTAATAGGGTTTTAGATATATATATATATATATATATATTATATATATATATATATATATATATATATATGTGTATATGTGTTTGGATTAATTATTAAATTATGATTTAAAGGGTTCAGGAGTTTCCACCTGTATTATGATCACTAGTAAACCTATTAATCTGCAAGAGTCCAGGTAACGGACTAGTTATACATAAGAAAGACACATCACCTCCAGTGCATCCTATTATGGTAAGTTGTTGATTGCTATATATATCTATATATATATATATATATATATATATATATATATATAATAAAAGTTATGTTTCTATTTGTTGGTCTGTCTAAGGTTTAAAAAAGGTTCTCCTCAGTAAGGAGGTCCTTATCTTATAGATTTGAGGTAGATCCTTTTTAGTAAGGAGGTCTCTATCTCTATGGGCTCAAAATATATTCCCCTTAGTAAGAAGGTTTCTGTGTTATCAAGCTAAAACTTAACCATTCTAAGGCCTAAGTTTTAATAGTGTATTTATTTTAATTTTGTGTCTTTAATACACGAGGATATACTTTACAGTATAATTTTATACCCTTAAATATAAAAGTTTACAATTATTTCTTAACATTTTATTTTTCTCAATTCATTTAATTTAATATCATGAATATACATTACATTGTAAAGTTCATATCCCAAATATTAATTAAATAAATTGATTTTTGTGGTACTTTTGAAATTTTGGTCAAATCTTAATGGATAATCATAAACTTGTTATGATACATTAATTGAGTTTTGTATTTTTCAAAGTATGATAAAAATGCAGTTTTTTTTTAATAAATATGAATGAAAAGTTTAGAATTTGGTTGTATGCACATAGATATAATTATATTTTTGTATTTTTGAAATAAGAAATTTTGGATTTTTTTTTGTATTTTTCTGAAATTATAAAGAAAAGCACGTATATTTAATATTGGGTCAATATCTACAGTGTAAGTTTACAACCCGAATATTAAATGAAATGCTTGAAAAAACATGTGAGCGATTTACAAATAATTTTTAAATGATCCATGAATTTTTTAGATTTTTTAAAATTCTTTTGGGGTTTGTTTAGTAATGGGTCAGATACACAAAGGAGAAAAATGCATGATTAAAGCTAAGGGCATGTTTGCTAAACATGTCCCGAGGGAAGAAAAATGAGTTTTTCCCCTGCAAAAGTAGGATGGGCCAAACAAGGCCTTAAAGTTTTATGGGTCTGCCCAGTCACGTGGGATGAGCTTAGCCAACAAACAGGAAAATAAAAGCAATAAAAGAAACTAATTCCCTGGGTAATGTGATTAGTGTCTTGGTTAATGGTCAATTAGAGCATCCAAATGATTTATTGATAGAATAAATGCCTAGTTTAGGCTAGTGATGATCTTGGTATATCCACAAGAATTGGTATTAATGATATTGATTTGTGAATGTAAAGGAATAATAAAGATAAATTGTTTGATAAAGGATGTGGCAAATACATATACACATGCATACGTAGGTCATAATATTTAATTATCTTTGAGTATAAAAATATATAATAACTTCTCAGGTACCTCGCAGCACTGAGCCGAACAATAGTTTAATGAATTTGTATATTTTGTCTAATCAAACAATGTATTTGGAAGAACAAATATTTTTTGTAATATAATTTTGTATGTCAAATTATAATTACTTATCTAATCTAATTATGGATGATGTATTTAAAGAAATTGTCTCTATAAAGTATGATATAATTTAGTTGCACTTTACTTTAGATATCCTTTTATTATGTATAAGAACATGTGTCTTGAATTATGTTGTAACTAAATTAATTGTACTATTATTTGTCATAAATATGGAATATTATAAGAATTGTTCTATTGATCGAATATTGAAGAAAAATAGGAACTTGATCTTATGGCCAAGTTAACGAAATCTAGGATAATGGGATAAATATTAAAATTATTGTTTGCAGGTTGTGAAAATTGTTGAGTCGATAACTTCGTATAGGAAAAATATAAGGAAACTCTGCCAGATTCCTGGTAGAAAAAAATAGGGTCATTACACAAGGCTTTTCCAACAACATGCTATAAGAAAGATGGATGTCCATCACTTATAGTTTTACTAGAAACATTTGTGGTCCTATATATAACTTTATTTCCAAAGTCCCAACTATCTGTCTTAGTGAGCCATCATACTCCCTTACCATTATAGTCCTCAGTTTCATTTAAGATACATCGATAAGCATCTCCTCCAGCATGTGTCTTGGTAACACATTCAATGCTGAGTAATTATCAATCAATACCATACCTATCAAAACATCTCTACACCATATCGTGATGTATAACAATGCATTGTGTTTAGTACCCTCGGGGTCCAACTCATCTTCAACAAAATACATATAATTTAAGGCTTGAATTCTGCTTACCAAGTGCTCCATGGTCTTTTGACTTATATCTTGAGACACATATGCCTCATTTATCATTTTTATAGAGCTTTTCGGTGTGGTTCAAAGCTTAAGATCAAATATAGCATAGATATCATAACATGAGTTCCTTTGAGTTGCTCAACAACATTATATTCATTATGCTTTATCAACTTCAGAAAATCATTAGTTTTTTAATAATTATAGGCTTGTTTATTTCCTCAGACAATTCAACTACCTCTTTAACCTTAGTTTTTCTTTGCTTCTCAAGCTCCTCAGGTGTAAAGCACCTTCCACTGCTAGTTAAGCCTCCAATGTCTGCTTGAAAAACAGGTGTTGGTTGCAAGCTTTAGAAGAATACTCATAATTATATGGCAAGACACTATATCTCCCATTACTTGCTACTTTGGGTTTGGACAAAATGAATTTGGATAACCCATTGACAGTAAAATATACCTATTAAACTTTTATATTCTTTCTATGTTTATCAACTACAAGTATCTCTTTGCTTGTTGCCTCTTCGATTCTAAGAGTGCCTTAAGTTAGCATCTATATCACTTTATTATGGAAATCTTCATATTGATCAATCATATGACCCTTTTTTTTATGGTACTTGCAAAAACTCTTATTCATCAGCTTATTCTCACAACTACTCTTCTTATATCTAGCTCTTACGAGCATTTTATAGATCCCATCTAGAGACACCTTCGAGTCCTTAGGCCTCTAATATTTACTGCATTTACAATTCCATTACATATAACATGATTAGGCAGAGAATTTGTATTTATATTAGAAGCTTTATCAAATGTTATTCATCCCGCTTTGATCAATTGTAAAAGGTTGTTTTTGAACGTATTGAAAGTTTAATGTTATGCCCGGATATGCCTACATGATATGCACAAGTGAGCTTTGGTTTTTACCAATTAGGATTGAGTGGTTATAGTTGTGCGATAGGAACTGAAGCTACTTGTCCAATACTTAGTAACTTCTAGTACATTTCACTCAAAGGTAAGGGTAGTGGGGGTAATTATTTTTGGGTTCTTTTGTAGTTTCTTCTGAGTTTGGTTATTAGTTGGGTTATTTTATGCTTTGAGTTTTTTAATGGGAAAATGTGAGTTGAAGTTCATATTGGCTATTTGGGACGAAGGGGTTTGAGTGTTGTTATTTTAGAAATTTTTATTTTTACCTTTATACCCACCCTTGATATTATTAACATCTTTTTTTTTCCTTTAAACCTTTTTTCTCTGTGGGTGCAGTGATTCTTTCACTTTGTATTCCTTGTTCAATACGCCCAGCCACTGTCATAACATTTGTAAACTACTAAGCTGAGCTATCCATTGCATGTTTATAGTAGGGAACTTTGATGATATTAGCAAACAAGGTGACCATATCTTTATCTAAAAGTAGGAGATATATTTAGGCGGCTAAATCTCTATATCATTGAGCATGTTCACGTATAGTATTTCTTATCTTTCTTTTTCAAAAGAGAAAAACTAGACCTGTCAGTAAAAATATCCATGTTGTATTTGTATTCTTTAATAAAAGCATCTACGAGATCCTTTAACTTTCAGGTTTCGTGTTGTCTAGCCTCATATTCCAGTTTAATGCAGCTTCACTAAAGCTATCTTGAAATAAATGCATTAACAACTTTTCATCATGTACAACCCCTGTCATCTTATTACAGTAGGATTTAAGATGAGTGGATGGGTATTGAGTTACAGTATACTTCATGAATTCAGGTACGCGAAATTATTTCAGCACGACCACATTTAAAACAAGGCACATCTTCGCAATTTGGACAGGATCATATAATTCAACACTTTTAATGGCCCTCACTTTTGCCTCTAATGCTGCTATCTTATCATACTCGATATCCTCAAAGTATTTTATCTTGTGAAACTTATTAGCAAATGCATCCATAGCTATTGTGGATGGTGCATGTATAGTCGATTGTATGAATGTTATATTATAGTGGGGTTCTTGACCTTGGCCACCTATCCCTTCTTCTGGTTGGATTGTAGTCTAAGCTTGAACAAATATCACAAGTCAATTAGATGAACACTCACCAAATATATTCTTACGTGTCTACTCGAGTAGGTCAGTAATGTCAGCCATGTTGAGTTTCAATAAGTCCAACTCCCTTTGAAAATAAGCATCATGATGGGCACGTTCCTTGTCTTCCATGTTTCTTCATCGAAGTCTAGTGTTGTAGATTTTGTAGGGCCTATATTTCAACCTGTACATGCACACATGAAATTTAAAACCTAAAGTATGTATACATGTATGCTCATGTATGAATGCAAATAAGAGTATATATACACGTACATCGAATATGGATTAGCCTGTATAAAGAGTTAATTCATGATTTTTTTGTTGAATATATACAAAATCCATAGTCTAATAAATCTAAAGAGATCTTTTTCCAAGTTCTCATCTCGGTTAGATCATATACATGCTAGAGAGTACAATATAAAAGGGCCAATCTAAGCCCTTTTCATTCAATAAAGACAAATAGTTCTTACATATGAAGATGAGTTTTTTTATATGCGGAGAGATAAGATTCCTATACATTTTTATTTATCCTCAAAAGCAATACACATATTGATTTTCTAATGAAGGCTGAAACATCGTTCAAGTATTCCTGGTATCTGCTAACACTGTTGTTAATTAAAGAAGCCTTCACTCACAGTTCATTTGCCTATCAAGCCACCTTATCAATTAACCTATTTGTCTGTTCTATTTTGCAATGGAATAAAGTGTTGTCTTGAAGCAACGCACTATTGGTTGTGGCTAGTAACTCGTTGTTTCTATTCAGTATCTAAATTTTCCTTTCCAGTTATTAGATTTAGTCTCTAGCCTTTTGAAGTTCTTCTTACTCAATATTAAGTTCAACTATCTTTGTGTTCATCTAGACATCAAATCTATTGGTGTAATCTTGTCATTGTTAGTTTACTCAGCTTTTCCTCAGCCTTTAGACATTACCCTTTCAGATTCTTTAATTCCTCATCTTGGATTTTTAGCTTAAATTGAACCATGATGACTCGTTTTCTTAGGGAATTTGTTCTATCTTGGTAATTTCTCATGTCTAATTCAACTGCTTTTCTAACTTCTCTTTCATCATCAGGTTGAGCCAAATACTGAGCTCATAATCATCTTTATACTTTAATGCTGAGATTGATCAACCTGTTCTTATACTATTATCTCTTTTTTTTTTGTTAAAGAAGCAATCAGTCTGTCAGCACTTACTTTTCCCTTGAAAGCCCTTTTTAGAGTAACTAGTTCTTTTTACATCATCACATGTTTTCTCACCAAATCATCATACTTGGTCACCCTTTCTTTCAACTGTTTTTGGATCCCTTATGCAATCTCCTTAAACTTCTTAATTATGTCTTGCCATTCACTAATCATTATTTGGTTGCTCTTTCCTAGTTCCAAGTCTTACATTACGACAACTATCTTTTCATCATTTTCTTATAATTGTTGGTTCAAAAAGGCCTTTATCTTATCCTCATCAATAAGTTAGTTTTATAAAAACTTATGTTGACTGTTTCTGTGACTTAACTCAATTCTAAGCTTATCTAGTTCATCTTGTAGCTCCTCTTCATTACTAATTCTCTATCTTTTAGGTTCTTCGGTGATAGATGGTCTAGCTTTGCCAACTATTATTGGGCCTTGTACTTTAAAGCTATCAAATACTATGGATAACCCATTGTTTCTCCAAACTAAATAATTAGAACTAACTAGGAATTCAACCTCTTCTTCACCTTTGTGAACCAGTATAAGTTGCCTCCAATCTTGTTTGATAACTTTTAATTCAGCTAAAGAATCAGAATCTTTGAACAACCCAATGTATTCAGTTAAACCTCAAGTTCTTGATACATGTTGAATAAAGATAAATAGTTATTTCCAAACCGTCTAGCAACCAATGAAAGTGAATAACTAATATAACCAGATAGTCCAATTAGTGAGACTTATGCTTTATCTCCGCAATTCATGATATAAGACGAGTTTCCTACCCAATAGGATTTCTATATGAAATTACTATGAAGGATAACCTGATATTTCTTTACCCATGCTCTTTCATCCAAGTTACTCCAATCTTCACTCATAAAAGCTTTAAAGACCTCATGTGTTAAAACCACTAGAAATTATTGGAACCCTTTCTCAGAGTTTCCAAATGGCCTACCACCCATATGAATAATAAAGGAATACAACATCTCATTGCACCTCTTCCATATAATCTATAATGGTTCAGTGACAAGAAAGTCTCAACCAAGATGGTTATAGTATGGTTGCTTTTTGTATGCTCATATTCAATAAAAGCATTAGTGGCTTCAACATTGATAATCCAAGTATCTTCTGATGGAAAAAAACACTAACCCAGAGATGGAAAAGGAAACTGCTTGGTATCTTCCATCTCCTAATTTCCCCTTATCTTTATTTTTCTCCAACCTAGGTTCAATAAGCTTCCACGTAAAACTTCATCAGTTGTTCTATATTGGCCAATTTTGTTTAAATGTAACAATTTAGTGAGTTCAACAATTGTGTCTCCAATTCTTGATCTGAAATAAACCTTATAACGGCTGTTTGGGAAATTCAAAATCTGAGCATACTCCTCAATAGTCAATGTCTTTGAAGGTGAAACATCTGTAATTTGTGTCCTAGAAATACAATAGGGCTTTGATTGATGAAATTTATACTAGAATCCTTATTAGATGGGCGATCCTCACATACATCCTTTCAAAACGAGTTTCATTCATATAACTCATAATTGACCCAAGTTTCCTCATATTATTTACAGAACAATGCACTTTAGTTATGCACTGTAATTCCCTGGCCTTGGTACTTGGGCAATTCCCCTCAGCTAGTTGCATTATCTCAAATTTTTGCTCGTATTCAGACAAAGTTATGGAAGTCATGGTCTTAGTTCAAACAAATCCTGCAACGTGTTTAGCAATATGTCATGATCCCCTAAATATTAAGAAATTCATAAGTGGTTTGACTTAAACTTTTAATGACTAGTTTTTCGGTGCAATTATTATCCATTCATCATGAATGTTCCTATTTAAACATTATAACATGAAGTGTGTATGCTTTGTTAACTCATTTTAGTTCTCAACATTATGTTCATTGACTCTTTGAATAAGATTCTATAACTCTTTTCAAAACTCATTCCACCTTGGCCAAGGATTTCACAATCAATACTATTTGAGAATAGATGTATTGTTTTTTTTTTAATTCATCTAGGATGATGAATCATATCTTGTTTACTCAAATGCCTTCATGTAGTTTATGTTATACCCAATATATGTTCGTTTGTTACCCTTAATTATGACAACTTATGATTAGGATCAAAACATAACACTCCCTATATAAGATATCTTAGTGATATTAAGTCTAAGGATCATTTACACAACTATCATGAGAGTCTTTCCATAGACATAGACGATCCCTTCATATGGAATTTTCTTACGGGTCAATTTAGTGTACATATCATCTGACAAGCATATACATATTAGTTTCAGATATCCCTCATGCTTCAGTTTATGAAAGCAACCGATTCCTTTCATAAAAAAGAAATATAATATATATCGGTCTCAACAACTCTAATTAATATCTAGTCTTAATAGAACATTGGTCAAAACATTTAGGAACAATGATTTGATGCAATAAGAATTTCATAATTATAACTTTATAATTTTCTTTACAAAGCATTTTTGTCATGTGAACTTTATTTTTACTCTAGACTCATTAATTAAACATTAAATCCATTAATCAAATACAAATGAATATTAAAGATAAAGAAAATCTTTATTAATAATAAATATATTCTACATGAATAAAATCAGTGCTACGTGTAACCAATTGATTGACTACATGGCATATTCACTAACAATTTAATTACATGGTTGAATAAACCAACTTATTAAATTCAATCAGATTTATGACCCGAGTCACAATAACAACAACTAAACATTATTTTTACATTAAAAATAAATTTTATCGAGCAAGCTAGCCCGCAATCTAATGCAATGCACACACAAGCCATTTCTTTTTCTTAAAACAAATAAGTGCCCTTTTGTCCTTGTATTTGTTTTAATTATTCAAAATTATCCACATATTAATAACTTGTTCAACAACACTTTATATCTATAAAATTGACTCAATTGATACTAATAATCAAATTACATCCTATCACTACCTTAAGTGGACATTAATTTACAGAGTGGATGAAAATGGGACCACACATCACTCAAGAGGAATTGATAGATAAAGCCAAGCAACTAGGGCAAGAATTAATGGTGCCGGAATTGTGCTGTGTCACATCAACGTATGGAGTTCTGACACAGTTTATTAACTGAGAGGATGTCCAGTGCTTGACCGGCCACCATATCTCAGGCGGAAAGAGAGGGTGCGAAGAGGGCAACTGTTTTGGCACTTTACACACAGCCAGTATCTTAGTCTTTCCTTCACAATAAAGCAAAAATAATAATACTATATAAGATTCAGCAAAATCTTGGGAAAACCTTTTGGTCTCCCATTTTCACAAGTGTAGCGTTCCCCTTTTTCCTCTTCTCCTCTCTCTCTCTCTCTCTGTTCTTGTTTATTGCGAGAGAAAATGAAAGAAAAAATATATTTTTTTGTGGCCCTTCAAACATTCAATCCATCAAATCCACACTGCTTGTAAGTAAGAGACTGTTTTCTTGGACTTATCACTATTGCACAATCCACTGATACCTGCACATTCCAACTCAAATTAGATCTTCACCTTGTTGATCAAAGTTACTAAAACGTGGGATAATCAAAACAAGAAATCATTAAAACAACAGCGTTGAGTTTTTTTTTTTAAAAAAATCAAATTGGATTTTAACTAAGTCGAGAATTCTCCATCAGCCACCCTGAATCAGCCGTGGAGTTTAATGAATGAGGCCAACAGAACAATATGCCACCAGCAAAAAGTGATTATAAAAATGGAGAACAAAACCAATACCTAAGAGCCATGATGTGGGAAAAGACGATCGAGGCTAGCAATGCATGTTGGACTGTTGCTTTTGTTCATTTTGTCAAAAAGCCAAGTTTGAAATTTCAAAGAGACATGTATAATAAAACCAAAATGTAACCCAGAAATTCAAGCTAGACAAGACACATCCACGCGGTAATTACTAATTATACCCCACAGCAAACGCAGAAACAGAAGCAACAGCAGTTTCACTATAACAGAGGAGGTAGAAGATGTGATTGCTACCTGACATGCCCCACTATAATAGAGCTCTTCACACAGCATACCTCCAAAACGACAAGAAAAAGGGACCCTAAAACATTCCAGCCAACCATTACCAGTTCACATGCTAATTGTTGCTGGGAGGTGATATCCACAGTTTAACACGAACTAAACTTGTAAAGGAAACCGAAAAGTAATTTCTTTCACCCGTGTGCATGAAGTTAACTGTGGATAAATGAAGATTGAAGCAATACCCCACTTGTCAAATATACATAAAAAATAAATATAAAAATATTTCTTATATATTTTAAAAAATCCCGTTTATAATTTTGTCTAAAGCTTTTATTCCCCTTAAACCACCTCTAGCCACATAATCAATATAATAATCAATGGAAATAAATACATAAAAATAAATACGTTTTTAAGATAATTTATAATAATTTATAATGAGATTTTTGTTATTTAAAAATGATACATATCCCTTTTTTATTCCAATTATTTTTATCCTTTTTTTTAAAATAATAACTAAATGCTACATAAGAAATCTAGGTAGCATCTTGATTTTTTAAAACCTTGTCATGTGGATCAAGTAACAACACAAGTAATAGCAACATGCTATTTATTTGATATAAGTTTTGTTACGGGTCATTTTTTCTATAAAACAATTATATATATGCTTTTTAGAAGCGTTTTTGTAGTTAAAAAAAAATTCTAAGTGAAAATCAATGAAATATATGTGTTAATAAATGAAAAAAAAAATCATAAATGATAACTAAAAATAAAATTTTAAAAATAGAGAAATAAGTATAAATCAAAGTATTTAATTTCACAAACTTACCTGGTAGTGTTTGCTAATTTTTTTATTAAAATATTTTTTTATTCAATTAAATAATAATAGAAATAAACACACATATTAAATTAGTTGAATAAAATAAAAGAAAAAAAAAATATCAAGTAAGGCTACACGTATTAGAAATATTATTTGAAAATAACTATTTTTTTTATTTTCAAAAATAAAATTCATATGAATAAGAAAAATCTCTTCAAAATTTAAATATATACAAAATAACTAAAAAATAACTATTATTTAAAAGAGATTATATAAACAAAATAAAAAAGAAAAAGGGTATTAATTTAAATATGAATAAAAAAATAATTTTGAAAAAAAAAAGCATATAAAAAAGCATTAACTTAAAAAAAATAGAAAAAAATAGTGAAAAGGTTGGGCTTTGTCCCACCTGGGCCATTTAGTTAGGGCTCGCGTGTTTGGACCCTTATTTCTTTTTATTGTAGATGGGGTGAATGACATGATTGTTTTTGGGAAAAAAAATTAATCAAACAATCCATCCCTTGCTGAGACCAACAACACATCATTTGGTTTTGCTCAGATTTCAACCATTATGGTGGCTGTAGAATTGAAGCTAAAGGTTTTTTTACCTAAAAAACTATCTCAACCCTTTTTTGACTTAAAACACCTTGAAAAAACCTATAAAACACCATAGAAATCTTGATAAACCTATCTATGGATTTAAAAAAACCTAAAAGCCATCCCAAGACTCAAAATTAACTTGAAACAAAATATCTTCTAGAGTTCATATATGTTTTTTTAGGAACTTTCAACGTAAAGAAAACACCTAATATGAACTCCCCTCATCAAACGAAACCATTTAACGCAAAGCTCGACTGTTAGCTAAAATCGACGTCGACAACATTCTTCTCTCTCTATCGCTGGAATTCAGCAACCTCTTTCTCTCCTCTCTCAAATCAGGGACTAAAAAATAACAAAAAAAAATTGTACACCAAAATGGAATTTAAAATTATTGAGGGACCAAATATGTATAATGTTTAAAGTATGAGGACTAAATTAAACTTTTTTTTTATGTGAACTCTAAAATCATCATCCATTTATGGTGTCTTTTCTACTTTGATTCTCAGTCTTTTAATTTTATCTTTAGTCAACAAATTTGACTTAACTACCCTTGAATTTGGCCAAAAATAAGGATGCCATTGCGTAAAAACAATTTGAAAACTAAATTGAAAAAAAAGAGAGCAGATTTCTAAACAATAAGTTTACAGTAAAATGTGAAAGGATAAAAAATAATGTGTACACAATGAAAACTTGTACCCTTTACTGTTTTATATAGTAAGAATGCAGAGACACTAACATATACTATATACATCGAAGCATCCAAGTACGTATGTAGTTTCCTAAGCCATTAAAAAGCACGCACTAGCAAAGGACCAAGAATTATTGAATGATCCTTTAAATTGCTTTGGCAATAAAGGCAGGGCTCAAAGATAGCGCCATCCTCCTCGAACAATCCTTTAAAGTTTCATAATTTTTATAGAATTTCCCTCTAAGAACTAAAAAGTTAATTATTAGTCATAAAATGCCATTGGGGTAATGTTTAATGAGATTAATCTTAGTGCTGATATCCAAAACCTATATGTTTAAGAATAATGTTATTTGGTGTTTAGACAATGGTTAATCAAATATCAACGTCAATAATATCAATGTTAATATTTCCTTCTTTTTAGCCCATGAAGTATGAAATTGATAGTATAAATTTTGGTACCTGCAAAACAATCCCTATTGGTAGAACTTAAAAACCCTTCAATAATAAAATTAGAAATTTTAAGTAAAATGTTACTAAATAAAAAAATAATTTTAAATTCTAAGAACAAGAGTGTTTGTTCTTGTTTTTGTGTGATTAATGCTCTAAGAACTAAGATATATAAGTTTAGAAAGTAGAAAAAAGTGAACATTTTACCTGGGTGGTTCATGGAGTATTAATACTCCTTGAACTTTGTCGTTTTAATGGAATAAAGGAGCTGAAAAGTTATTTTCTCTAAATAATATTGATAAATGATAAAAATTTCTTACACATCATTAATAAAATAAAAATATAACATACTTTTAAAAAGCCTTTTATACACTTACGGGTATAAAAAAATCATTTTTTACTTTTTATACACTTAAAGATATTAAAAGATAATTATTTCTACTATAAAAATTTCCAGTAAATGATCTTAAGATATTGAGCCCAAAAAAGGGTCTCATCACTAAGTGTTATGAGATACATGCCATCGATTGCCTATGGATTCTGACTAAATTGTCCGCGAGATGAATTAATAATGTCAGCATCCTATATCTAAACACATTCACATAAATAAATAATAGCAACATCCTATCTATCTAAAACATGTGTTATATGTATAGAGTTGATTATCTTAGTTAGGCTTTGTTTATTTCTGTGATGCATGCCGAAACTATATATTATAAAGTATTTAATTAATAAATACATATTACAATTTCACTCAAATTTTATCTTGAAATCTTAATTAAAAAAAAAACCCTATAATTTATATATATATATATATAAAATTCAAGCAATGCAGAGCTCAGGTGATTACTATTTTTTTAAAAAAAGTTAACTCATGTAATGCTAAGAAAATTCAATTACCAAAAATACTCAGACAATTTTTTTTTTTTTTCAGGTAATGCTAAAAAAGAGTCAATTACTCATATACCCATGCATAAACGAGGGGAGTTTTTTTCTTCCTTTTTTTTTGGGTATATAAATATTAATAATAAAAAATGGACTGACCTGAACACCAGGGGAATCGAAGTCTAGAACGCGGATCTTAGCACCGACTTGACCGAGAACTCTGAGCTCCACACGATCATTCAAGGAGGCATCTCTGATCAAATCAGAAGCATAAGCTTGCATCAAGCTATATCGATCAACGGATATGGTGGCCTCCACCTGTCTCTGACTGTGAGCTTCCTGATAAAACCCAGGCACTAAAGCCTTCCCCAAAGGAATCCCACTGTACATGACAGTAAAACTGGACTCCCCGTACCTGATCCCTACCTTATTTGGGTTAACAGCGGTGAACAGCATGTTAATGGTTAAAGAAAGAGAGGCGGAGGCTGGTCTGGTGGTGCTTGTGGGGTCCAGAGAGGCGGATGGATTGGGTGCGGATATGCCCATGTACTGGACTCCAACCTGTTGGAGATCGAACTGGGGTTTCTTGGGTTTGACTGCCAGCATTATGACGAGGAAAACGGCTAGAATTAGGAGGGCAAGGAGGGAGAAGAGGAGGAAGAGGCAGCAACAGCAGCCTCTGAAGGAGGGTGAAGACGACGACGACGTTGTTCTTGTTGTTGTTGGGTAGCATAGGTGGTGGTGGTGGTTTTGGTTTGAAGGCGGTGGTCTTGTTGTTGGGTTCTCACCACTACTGAGATTACTGTTGGGTGGCATTCTTTTTCTCTTATCCTCCTCTCTTTTGTAGCTATTTTGATAAAAAAAAATATATATAAGAAGAAGAAGAAGAAGAAGCTCAGTTTTCTTCTCGATCTTCTTCTCTCTACTCTGGTTTTATAAATATCCTCTTTTTCTAGCTTATGGTGTCTACACTTCGTTGCTGTTGCTCTGCTTTGCTTTTGAGGAAAGGGAAGAGAGATGGACTGAGATACGACATTAGTCTTTCTTGCAGTAGAAATTATATTTTTAAAAAGATATTTTTAATATTATTATATTAAAAAAACTCAAAATAAATAAAAAATTTTAAAAAGTCAAAATTTGTGATGATGAAGTGAAGCTTGGCTAGAAAAAACAAATGGCCTCTTAGATATCGATTGATTGGCAACGCGATAAAAATACTATTTCTGACGTTTTTACTTGTAAAATGCCGGTACAATCTCAATGCACTTCCTTGCCAAACAAGATATTTATAGCTTTTCATACGCTACATTAATTCTAGAAATAAAAGAAAAGGCAGTTGTTTATGTTGTTTTTAAGTTGTAGTAGTCTCTTTTTTTTTGTTTGATATCCTCACCTCATGGTTCAAATAAGGTTGTATTAGACTTTTTTTGCACATGGATAAGATATATTAGCCTCCTCTCAATGCTCCAATAGACTTTTTAATTCTGACTTTGTTGAAATCTTTAAAATCAATGCGTTCAATGCTTTTGTTTTAGACCGAGTCATTGGACCATTTAGAACATATAATGAGTCCTTACTGGTGTTTCTAGGTTGGTCCACATAATTTGTTCTATAGTTACAGGAGTTGCATAAATTAGAGGCCATATAGAATTATATCACAACAAATTAAAAATATTATGCTAATTATAATAACATATTCACTTGATGTCCTATAACTCGTGTTAATACATTTAATTTTTTTTATTTTGCAAGATATGGGTAAGATGTATAATCAGTTCCATAAGTTGATGTTGCTTCCAGATCTTGTGATTCGGTCATCATGCAAACGAGTTTGTATTAAATTACTTCTCTGGAGCATATCAAGATGGATCATAACTTGCTTAGTGCATTTATTGAGAGATGGAGATGAGAGACTCATACCTTACATCTTCAAGTAGGTGAGATGATACTTATATTACAGGAAATTGTTGTTTTGTTTGTCTTGCCTATAAATAGGCAAACATTTCCTGTCATAGGTATTTAAAATAAGATCACTCTATATGAGCATGTGTTTGGACGAGTAGCCTCTCTTGAAATATTTAAGAGGAACACTTTATATATGAGACAACTTTATGATAATTTCTCTGAATTACTTGTTTATTTTGATGATGAGATCCTACGATGGTATATTAATATGGCCTAATAGTGCAATTTACATGTTGATTGATCTTGTGTGGATTTTAAGCCCTTATTCTATTACGCAAGTATGCTAGAGCCTACATACTTCGTAGTTTGGCAACATACTCTTCATGGATCTCAGTGGGACATATGTGCCCTTATTCTACCTACCATCGATGGAGAAATTTAACTCTATTCAACTATATAGTTGGGGTTCAGGCATCATTTCATATTTATATAGGTGCCTATGTCAAGCAAGCTTGGAAAAAACAAAGCAAGTTGGAGGATCTTTGTTTCTTTTACAAGTTAAACAATATACAAAGTTTTTTGTATTTGTATTTTCTAGCAATGTTTGAGTTACTAATCACTATTTTTTGTGTGATACAACTATGGTCATGAGAGCATTTTCAGTTGGAGCGTCCCCAAATTAAGACGAAACCTGATATGTCTATTTAGGTTTTAGAGGTAGAGTTAAAACTTCCATTATGATATATGTAATATGTTGTTTATAATGTAATACTCAAATTAAAAATAATTTTTATTGTAACATTATTTAATAAGTTCATCGGTTCTTTATTATTAGATGGTGTGAGAGTATGTATTTTGAAAATAATACAACCCATATTTTGTCATTTTATCATAGTAGTTAGATAGACAACAATCTAATAAGGTATCTTATAAAAAATGACATTATTGATTTTAAAGTTGGTTGTTGTGGAAATTGTTGGGATAAATAGCATTGTCAATGTTAAAATAGGTTGATGTTTAAAAATGTTATGATAAATTGCTTTGTTTATGTGAAATAGGTTGATGTTGGAAAATGTTAATTGCATTATTAATGTTTGAGAATATCAGGATAAATTGCATTGTTTATGTTAAAATAGGTTGATGTTGGAAAACGTTGGAAAATAATTGCATTGTTGTTGTTTGATAATGTTATGATAAATTTTATTTTTTATGTTAAAATAAGTTGATATTAGAAAATAATTGCATTGTTGATGTTGGGAATAATTACATTATTGATGTTGAAATAGGTTGTGTGAAATCTTTATTTAGAAGACGATCTGTTAGTTACTCTTATTATAAGCACAATAGCCATGTATTTATGGACAACAATGGTCCTTTTTGTGTTTTTTGAGCTTATTAAGATGTATTTTCCAGATCATGTGATGCTATAATTTAGCTTTCAGCAACACATTTTATATGACATATACAACCAATAAGATGCATGCCATTAGTCGTTTAGGTAGGCATGCAAATTACAATTGGATGATCTACCGATATGAGATGCACAAAGAGATGAGATCTTTAGGGAGGTGCATCATTTAATTTCTAATGATAAATACATGGACTAGTTCCTAGGTATAACACGTTGAACCATTACACTAAATCCAACACAGGTTTCTCCACGCAAGGAGATAGAGTATGAGCCACATGCACATCATATTCAAAATGCTATAAGTATTTGTTACTTTGTATATGTAATATATGATAGCCAAAACATTTTATTTATGGATTAATAATCATTTTTGTTGAATGTTAAATAGGTCAGTTGTTACATGATAGTCGATGTGTCATGATTGATCTTCATGATCTCAAAGATGATGATCGACTTACTTATTATTATACGCCTTTTTTTTATTCAAGATATGTCGTACTACACTTGAGCTGTTAGAAAAGACATTATATATAGATGATGTTGTCTCGGAGGATAAGACCACATAAACATATGGAGGCTGGCCCATTCGCTCGTCATCGCAGACATAAATAGACTCGAATATTTGTTGAGAGATGAATTTTGTTGTGTATAATTTAGTTATGAGTTCTTTTTTATTACTTTCATAATACTATTTTAGCCAATTATCATGTTGTTTTTAATATTGTCTTACACATTATGAATTTTCATATTTAATTTGGATTAGCAGAGTTTAAATTGTTAATTTACAGATGAACATATGAACATCGTAAACAAGTTGTTTATAATTTCAAATAAGGCATTTACAGGTTAAAAAGACACATTTTTATGTTCCGTTATTGTCATCATCAATTATCTTTATAATTAACAAATAAAACAACATTAAAATATTGCACGAATTACCGTTATAATTAATGAACAAAAACAATGTTAAAATATTACACCAAATTTCTATTATAATTAACGAACAAAAACAACATCAATTACCGAATTTCTTATTGAATTTCCTCTTACATCGTTTACTTTATTCACCACCATATTGTAATATGGGTTTGGGGTTTTAAATCAACACTCATTTGAGTTTAAGTTTAGGATTTATGGGCTTAGGGTTTGGATGTTAGAATTTAGAATTTGAGGTTTAGAGTTTTCAATTACACTCATTTGAGGTTTAAGTTTAAGGTTTATAGGCCTGGGCTTTAGATATTAGAATTTAAGATTTTAAAATTTTGGGTTTAAGGTTAGGGATTATAGGTTTGAGGTTTGTGATTTTCGAATTTGGGGTTTAATTTCCCCAAATTACGGGTTTCTGGTTTTGGATTTTATAATTTTAGGCTTAAGGTTAGGATTAGTGTTTATGGTTAGAGATTGGATTTTAGGATTTGAAAATTGAGATTAGAGGTTTTGTTTAGGGTTAATTTAAGGTTAAGATAGTGTATGGGTTTTGTTTGTGGTTAACTTAGGGTTAGGGTACTTTAGAGCTTGATTTAGGATTAATTTAGGGTTAAGTTGTAGTTATGGTAGTTTATAGTTTGATTTAGAGATACATTTGGGGTTAGGATAGTTTAGGATTTTGGTTAATAACATAATTGTGCTTTCCATTAACTGTTTTAAATCTAAATGATATTCTCATTTGTGATTATTTATCACAACCAATAATCCCATTCATGGTTATATAAAAGTAACCATATTGAAATTGAATTTTTAAAAGCCTAATTAACACCACACCATAAGATAATGTTTGAGAATCATTATACTATTATAGTGCTTCACTGTTTTACATGAACAATGAACCACCTTCATTTTTCTTTTAATTCTTCAAATTTTTTTTCTTTTTTAATTTATATCTTCCAAATTTTTTCTTCTAATTTTATGCTTTTACCAATCGATCAAGTTGCCTATAAACTTGTTAAGTCAACTAGATCATGTAAAGTCAACTCTCATACGAGTTAATTTTAAACTTGAGCTAAACAAGAAGTTAGGTCGGAAGGTTTCAAAGTTAACTTGTTGGATCTAGTTTAATAATAATGTCCAATAGTTTTATTTTTTAAAATTGTCTTTCATTTTTTTTATTATATCCTTTTTGGCTCTAATTTTTTTTTTTTATCAATTTCAACTTTCAGCATTTGGTTAATTTTGAATTTATTTTTGTTTTGCTTTCTATGTGATTATTGCAGTCTCAAACAAATATCCTAATATTTGGTTGATACTCAATTCTACGAGTATCTATTTTTGTTATCATATTTTTAAGCAAAAAATAGTTAAAAAAAAAAAACAAAGTTGTGAAACCCAATGAAGTCTATGATCTAGATTGCGAGTTTAATGAGTTAAGCCGCAAAGTCTAAGTCAATACAATATGTCGTCATATTAATATTAAAAACAAATGTGTCATCTTGAAAAGGTTTTTAAAGTCAAACCACATTTTTACTAATCATCCGGGTTGTTTTTGAATCTTTCAAATCTACTGGATTATGTCAAGACAACTCTTATAGGATTAATTTAAAACTACGGTTGAACAATGAGTTATGTCAAAGAGAATTCAAGGTTGACTTATTGGATTCAATTTAATAACAATACTAAATAGTTTCTTGATGAACATTTTCTTTAGTTAAAAAATATAATTCAATTCACAAGCTTAATAGGAGCAAAAAAAAAAAAAACTAATTAACTCACCAAAAAAAGAGAAGATGTGTGTGTTGCTATTAAGAAAAACTCTAATTAACATCACACCAATTTGTTGACACGGCAGCTTAAGAAGATTTTAGAAAAAAAAAAACTATAATCCTAATCTCATAACATAAATCACGAGTTTAGTGAGTTAACTCGATCTAACTCGAGTTTTTTTGGGTTTTTTTTTTAATTTTTTGATTTTGGCCTTCAACATCGAGTTGGTTTTATAATTGAGTTTCACAATTTTTTCTCGTTTTATCTTCTATTAAATTATCTCATTTTTACCTTCTATTAGATTATCTCATTCACATGATCTGGAGTGCTAGGTTTGGTATGCTTATTTGGGTTTGCTGAGTTTTTTGTATTTTTTTTATTAATTGATATTTTTTTTCAATTTCATCATTTTATATTTGATTTGTTGGGGACTGAGACTTTACTTTTTTTTATTTGCTTTCTATTAAGCTATCATAACTTCGTTTGAAGATTTCATATATTAATTTGAGTTGAATCGAGTAATTTCTTGTTCTTTTTTTCATCATTTTACATTGAATTAGCTAAAAACTTATGTCATTTTTTTTTCTTTTGGTAAGCATTCTTTTTGTTCAAGCTATTATGATAAAAAAAAATTTAATTCAATCCATTCAGGTTCATTGTCTTCTTTTTTTTCATCTTCTAATTAAAAAATATCAATTTCAATTTATTTAACTTAATCAGGTCTATAACAGACCTCGATTGACGGCTTTTTCTTCTGTAAAACACATTTACAACGCTAAGTATCTCTTTTTTGTCAAAAAAAACAATTTTGGCCCGATCAAGTATAATCTAAACTAGGTCATAGTATTTTAGTTGCTTCCTGCTTGCACATTGACAAGAGACCAAATACTGAAAACTTCAGAAAACAAGATTTGACTTTTTCTTCCCCTCATGTAGAATGAAGCTAGGCTGTAGCAGCATTAAAGTGCAAGAAAAGTTTTGGGTAACGCCGAAAGAAGGCGGTTCACATGGATCCACGTGGTCAAATTGTCCATTTTCAACTCAAACTGTTGACAGAATAACAGAAATGCCACAAATATATATATATCCTCTCTCTTGTTATAAATGATTATTTTTGGGTTTTAAGGTTTTTTTTTTTTTGGAATCAATTTAGTTCCAAGCCCGGTCAATAAATATCAGATATAGTAATTAAATTCTAGACATAAATATACAACCCTGAAATCTATCTCTAGTTAGGTTTTAAATTATACTAGTTTTGACATAACAAGTTAACTCATAACTTGATTGATTGACCCGTACCGAGTCAATAAAAACAAATTTTTTAAAGAACAAAATGGTATTGTTTTGACCTGACAATCTAGTAATCCAAACACTATACCAAAATAGACCCATATCAGTTCAGACAACTTTGATATCAGATGATCATGGAAAATTATACCAAAATAGACCCTTATCAGTTCAGACAACTTTGATATCAGATGAACATGGAAAATTCTAAAGAAGCTTCTGGGAGAGGAGCAAGTGGAAGGAGGGAAAAAAAGGAAAGATAACTTTAAGGCTTCAAGGGAAGCCCTTTGATCTTCGGAAGGAAAACAAAACTAGTCAATTCAAATCCAGGTTTACTGCATGCAATTATTCATCTACAGCTTCGCATTGATGATTGTAGAAAATACACCAAATAAAATGACCATTTCTAGAGACACGGGTAGTACAATATCAAAAGGGAAACAAGAGAACCAGTCTATCCTAATACAAAAAAAACCATGACGATCTAACATTAACGAGAGAAATAAACAATGTGACAGCCAGTCAAAAGTAAGTAAATACAGAGCAAAAAAGACTAAGCAACAGAATAACCTGATATAAGGAACGCAACATGATGCCTTAAATCATTACTGATTAGGAGGTGGGGCTGGTATCATTGGGTTCTGGCTGGGCTACCTCATCAACCCTCCTGCTGTTATCATCAACCACCAGAACATCATCCATCAAGTCATCCTCCCCGACATTGATATCCTCCACGTCATCCTCGTCTTCATTGTTGCTTCCACCAGGTATCTTTCTTGTCTTGGGACCATGCTCAAGCCTGTGGGTATCCAGTTCTTTGTCCATTGTTTCTTGCAAGTTCGCATCATTGTTTGCTCTCCTCGCTTTTCTTGCATTTTGCCACCTCTCCAACTCCTTTTCCACATAGCCCAGATGCTGATCCCCAATCTGCTTCTGATATTCAGATAATTCCTCTCTCCTAGCAGCTTTCCATTCTAAAAATGCCTGATGAACAGAGAATTCAGATCAAACAAATCTCGAGGGAATAGTCCATAATTTCAAATCCAAATCTCAACCCCCGGTTTAAGATCTACGGATCACATAAACGTATAATTTGGAGAAGATCATTGTTGGATTTGTAACATTATCATCCAAATCTTTCTCCATAAATCAATAGGCTAAGGGACCGGGAAAGTCGCAGTCAACTCACCTGTTCTCTTTGCTGGTCAAGTAAGGTGGCATCTTTTTCCAACGGCTTTTTAGACAAATAATAAATCGGAGGTTCTGCCTTGGTCCTGAAAAACAGATCCCACAAGCAATCAAAGTGAGTTGAAAGTTATCGGAAAACTACAACATAATTCCCCTAAGATCCTGCAAAGATGCAGCAAAGATTCGCTGGCCCAGTTCCTTCAATACTACTACTATGCACTTGAACAGAAACTTATCTTCGTCTCAATAAAATTGTGAATATGGACACTTTTGGACCAAAGTTAAAAATAACCTGCAGAAGAAGAAGAATACACAGGAAAACATTAAAAAAGAATGATTAACTGGGAGAAGTTAGCAGCAGAGAACAAGAGCTATGTCAAATGGATGGTGTACCTTATAAAATTGCTAAGTTTTTTGTGGTGCTCACTCCAGCGAAGAAACAGCAATTCCAACTTCTTTTCTTCAGCCTTTGCAGCAATGCGTGCTCTGAGAGTCTGATAAAGTAAAAGTACAATAAAAGAGAGAAAATATCATTTGTTTCTGCATGCAGAGAAAAAGAACAATTAAAGGCTTTGCCTATACAAGTTACAATCTACCAATATAAGAACAAACCAGATCTTTCTTCCTCTGTTCAGCAATTTGTTCACGCTCTTGTTGCCTCAGCCTTTCACTTTCTTCACGTGCTTTTTGTTCAGCCTGAGAAGAGTTTTTAGACATTCAATCATCACACAAAACCAGTTAAATCTCAACTTATTAAAAATTGTCTCTAGCAGGGCCAAAAAGGAATTTAAAAAATATAGTTTGAAACACGACAAAAAAAAAAAAAAAGCCTTACCACACTAGAAAAAAGGGGAAAAAAAATCAAATGTCATGCATGCATACTTTGGAAACTTCCAGAGTCTCACAGCAACAAATCCATGGACCTATTAGTCATTCAATGAGGTGCCAAAGAGCTGTATCCCATGATACAATCTCTAACTATGAGATCTGCTTTTCTTTGTTTGAGCTTCCCTCAAAGAAAGACTTGTAATATGTTAAAAATGACTTTCAGATTTTTGAGTATGAAATTTGATAACAGAGGAAAGTATTCATCTAGCCAGGCAAACAAGTTTGTGATTAAGGTTTAGTTTACATAAAAATGATTCAAAAAGGAACAGAAATGCTGGATTGATAAGAGCAGATATACTCACTCTTTGCAAGGCATTTGACCTTTGTATAAATGCTTCAGTGCCAGAAAGTTTCATATCTTCTTTCCTGAATTTCTGAAGCCGTTTCAAACAATACCAAAATAGAGAAGAAAATAAGTAATAATGGACCACACATAAAGAAATAAGAAAATAATAACAGATATGCTAATCCAAACATTCTAAAAATATATTTTGGCAAAAATTAAAAGAGTATTATAAATCTTGATGACATGGGTAAATAAAAGAGTGTCATTTTTAGAAAAATTTTAAGGTGCAAAGGGTGTAACTGGTGGTATCCTATTAGTTACTCTCTAGGGCCCACTTTAAAGAAAGAGATGGATACAAGGAGGAGAGAATAAAATTCATAGCCCATTAAAAGTGATAAGAATATCTCCATAAGATTTATTATCTCTTCTCCTTGTATCTATCTATCTATCTATCTATCTATCTATCTATCTATCTATCTATTTTTTTAAAGTGGATTACAGGGAGTAACTAATATGATACCACTAGTTACTCCCTACGCACCATAAAATTACTCTCATTTTTATCTTGTTTTGCTATTCATTACAAGCAAGTTCCTATTTATATTTATTATAAATATTATAGGATTAAATTTCAGGGATTCCTCAATGAGACAACACATTTTTAAGCTAAGAATTTCAGATGTATATCTCCTAATAACTCTTCAAAAGGTTGCTAGCTATGGGAGTTTTAGTTGATTCTGTCATAAGATTTCCGGGGGATCAAGCTCCCCCGGGAAAACCATGATCTGGATCGATTCATGGTAAATTTGTGTTTGGTATCAACCAAATTGGCAATCTGGAATTCCTTTTTTCTTTTTTTAAGGGCAAGGAGAAATAAATACTGATGGCAGCTTCCACACATTACTTTTGCACTTCCAACAACTAAACACTTGACAGACTGCCTTGTGTGTCACACTCAAAGTCTCAAAAAATAATATCACAAATACTTCTGAAATACTTGTTTAGTATGAAATTCAACACTTAAAAATGAGCCAAATAGGTGCTCCAAAGCTTATCACAATCCAAACCAACATACAAAGTAAGTCTAATGCCCACATACCATAAATTAATGCAAGTGCATACCTCGTCCCCATGCTCATACCACAACACAAAACATCGCACAACATTTTAGTTAACTGTGTGCATAACCCAGCACTCCCTCTACCTTATTCAGCTTCAGGTTTTTTCAAAACCCTAGGTTCCTTCTCTTCTTCCTTTGGTCTAACATTCAACTCATGTGAATATTATTAAAGGCCAAAGACTTGAGAAACTAGCAGATTGAACTTTTCAAGAGATCATGTATCAAGATCTACAATTTCCACCACTAACTCAAACTCGACCTTTAATTTTTTAGGGATAGAGTTTATTTAGAAAAACTTTAGGAGCACTTGCTTATTCTAGCGAATATATGCTGTTCACTAACCTATGGCAACCCCACAAGCAATAAAATTAGCGCAATCACAAGAACTGTATAAAACACAAAAAACCCTAAATCTCTAGTGTAATCTCTTGTGGGCTATCATCTATCCAATGATGTCTTGCCTTTTATATTGAAAAAACACATCATCCCAAGAGATGCTCCCAGTCCCATAAAGAAATTTTTTTTTTTCCTATGCACATACCATAGTGTTTATCTGCTATCAAAAGTTGATTTTTTATTCAATACTCATATTAATTACTCAAATAGTAAAAAATTACTCACTTTGACCATTAGTTAGATATGAGATCTTTCGGGAGATTAAAGTTTTTATTGATAAAATAAAAAAAAAATATGTAATTCAAGTCACGGAAAAAAAAAACAACGCAATTAAGTTCCACTCTGGTCGTTTCAGTCAAAATCCATGGAAGTAATAGAAGGCAAGGAGCTTGCTTACACATACCTCCAGAGTACCTAAAAGTTGCCCCAGCATTCTTTTGTTTCTGCTAACCAAACTTGGATCCTGATTCTTGGGTAACACCCTTGGAACAGGCTCAATCACTGGAGTTTCAACCACCTACAACGAAAACAATCATAACAAAAAGAAAGAATTACGAGTCGAACCCACATAAAACACCCTCCACAACAAGACAGGACTCTACATTTACCCTCTTCACTGCTCTTTGATTGACATCTCTCCTAGACCAACCACTTTGCCTTAACATGGTAGGCTTTCCATCAGCCAGAGTCCCTTTAGCAGGGTCACCATTTCCTTCCTCAGCCAATTGCTGCTTCTTCACATCCTCTGCTCTGGCAGGATCCTCAATGATCTCTCCATCCTCCTCCACCTTCAATCCCGGATAGCAAGAAAGTTTCAATTCTAAGAAAGTTTCGACATGATAGAATCCAAGAACATGACCAAATATATACAAAGGCAATGTATATGGTTTCGGGTCTACCTTAACAACAGCAGATAAAAGTCGCCTTTTCGCAGGAGGTTGATCTTCTGCCTCGTTCCTATCAGCCTAAAACCCAACCACTCAAGAAAATAAATAAATAAAACCAAGAAATAACAAACACGTTGAACAGAAAGAACAAGAATACCGGTCGAACAAAGCCGCGATGACGAGCACCGTTAGAAGCGAAGTTTCGAGGGGCGGCGGCGGCGGCGGAGGAAAAGCCTCCCCTTCGAAGTCCCCGAGGATCACGAAGGCGCTCCGAAATCTACAAGATTTTGCGCATGTAATTAGCTGTACATAAAGGTACAGGTGGTTTTAATAAAGGAAAAGGTGAAGAAGATGACCTGGCGTTGTTGGCGATGGAGCTCATCGATCTCTCGTTGGAGCTCTTCCTCCGTTTTCCCTACAGCACTGCTACTACCCATCGAAATTCAAAGAGTAAAGAAGGAGCTGAAAGCTGCCTGCCTCTACAAACCCTTGCTTTGTTTCGCCTTCGGGAGGGTTTTTTCTTTTCTTTTCATGTAATCTCGTGCCTCTACTATTTATTTTATATACATTTAGTCCCTGTACTATTGTTTTTTAATTTATAATTTTAAAAAACCCAAGGGGCTGTCGGCTTTTTCCAAGTTAAAGGATTTAAAACATTCTCTACAATGATTTTTTCTCCATTTTGTGAGAAAATGTAATGCTTTTATCCTATGATGGTTCTCATCTATTTTGAAATATAAAACAATGATTTTTATATTAGAAGCTTGGTTCTTAATATAGAAACTTATTATGATGTATAAAGTAATTTTCAACCATGAAATAAAAAATAATGTCTCTGTTGTTATTTTTATTTGATTGTATGAAAAACAAATCAATAATTTGAGGTTTATATATAATTATTTATAAAATAATTGTTAATATTACTATAAAAAACTCTAATCTTATTTAAAAATAATATCATATTCAAATTATTTTTTATATATCATTTTAATAATCTTATTTAAATCACATTTTATTATATTTATAAAAATAAAAAATAAAAAACAAAAGGTGAAAGGCCATTTAAAAAAAAGGATAGGCGTGCCTGGGCCTCGAATGATAGGTTTATAGGTTTGGTTCAAAAGAAAAAATCATGTATGTGAACATGGAAAACTAGGCTTGCACGCTTAATTTTATTTTTTTAAATGGATGGATCACATGTTGTTCACTTGGGGAAATAACATGCCATCTATTAGTACATTTTTCTATTATAGTTGGTGATCGAAAAAAACAGGTATTGAGTTTTCAGACCTTTTAAACTCAGTTTTTAACTTGTTTTCATATGAAAATACCCCTAAAAGTTATAATAACTTTAATAACCTCATTTTTAATCTTAAAACACCATTTAATCACTTTAAAAATAACATCAAATCGAATAAAAAAAACTTTTAGGCCTTGATATACTTTTTATGGCATAGTTAAAGGTTAAAACCACTTAAATTGAACTTTCTTATCCAAAACGAATCCATTAACATCAAGATTTTTTTATTTTTTTAGCATGAATGTGGTCGACTAATTCTTTCTCTTTTATCTCCTTTTTTAGTCACTTTATCTTTCGTCTTTCAATATCCTGTCATTAAAACATGAAGAAAATAAAGTTTTAAGCATGGTTGTCAAACTCGCGAGTTAACTCGTAAAATCATACGATTTTACGAGTCAACACAGATATAACGTGTGAAATCGGGTAAAAAAACTCAAAAATCAGCAAACTTGGTTAAAATTGGTCAAACTCGGTAAACTCAGACCGTGTTTACCGAGTTTGATAAAATTGGATTTTTGCAATCTTTGCATGTTGTGTCCTAATCTGATAAACGATCTCTTTTCATTATTTTGGATCTCTTTCTTCTTCTCTTTTCATTTCCAACTTCAATTTTGCCCTCAAATCCCACTTGTAGAAAATCGTCTACATCTTGTTATCAAGCTTTTGGATTTAGCTAGCAATGGTAAATCCACATGTTCATAGGCACCCAGCCACCCACCCACCACCAGTGCAAGTGCAATAGTCACCAGAGAAGATTAAATTTAGGATGGGTTTTTATTGCAGATATGGTGTCTGGTGCTGCATCTTATGATGTGAGATTTGGTGATGCTGATGGATTTGATTTTTTAGGGTTTTTTTTTCTTGGTGATAATGGGATGGTAATGGTTGGTGTGGAAATGGTAGGTCTTGAGTCGCCAAACCCATGGTTTTTAGACCTTGTTATACCAAACCAGTGGCTTTCTCTACCTGCTCTGCTCTATTGAAGAGAAAGAGCATCATGTGATGTTCCTCTCTCCCTCTCTCTTTTCCCGAGCTGGATAGAGGAGCCCAATCTTGTAACCAAAGGCAAAGAAAGATTTACTACTATGTTAAATCGTCTATTTTTTAAAATTTCCATGCTAATTTGTCCAAAATTTTGCCGGCAGCTGCTTGATCAGGTGTACCAAGTTGTCATTTGGGCAGGAAAAAAATGTTCATTGAAGAAATAATTAATTCATATGCATCACTAGTTTTTTTTCCCTTGCACTAAAACTATTACTATTGAGAAAAAAGAAGACATGCATGCTTCTTCTTCATCTTCTTTTTTTAATTATTATCATTGAAAGATAATAATTATATGGCTGTCAACAAAAGAGCCCGGAGTTGGGGCAGTCAAAATAAAGTAGATTACATGGTTGTAAAAGAAAAGGAAGACTGGAAACTCTTGACTTTTCTAGATCTTTGATTTTTTTCTCTTGAATAGGTGTGGTTGTTGGAACAAGAACATTAAGGGCTTGTTTGGTTGATGTGGAAATAATCCAGGCATGTATGGTATCCCATTTCTTAAGAGTAAATGTCCAGCTCAAAACAAAATTTTCTCCCAGGAATCATGAAAAAAAATTCCTTACAATTTTACGATTCGAGTTTATTTTGTATTTTTCATGCCGTATCAAAAATATATTTTTTACAACCTTGGTTTTAAGATCGAAACATAAAGATATAAAACTACAAGGATAAAGAAAATGCAAAAATAAAAAAACTTTAGGGATCAAATTGGGATTTTATGAAAATTTCAGGGATTAAGTTAAAATTTTAAAGATTGTGTTATAGGGAAACAATAGAATCAACAACGATTTATGTCCTTTTAAACAATGCTCGGGCTATAGTAAAATGCCCATCTCTAAACATTTTTTTTAAAAAGAAATTTGGTATATAGTTACCCTTGAAAACAAATTATTTATAGTTCGATCTAAAAACACATAAATAAATAAAATTGACTTATAATTCATTAGTTTATAATTCTATGTTTGATTAATTTGCTTCTATTTGGAGATGACATGTCAAATTTAACAACCTCACCTTTAGGCCTAAATCGAGTGCGTCATTAGA
Source organism: Populus simonii (assembly GCA_007827005.2). Classification (NCBI taxonomy): domain Eukaryota; kingdom Viridiplantae; phylum Streptophyta; class Magnoliopsida; order Malpighiales; family Salicaceae; genus Populus; species Populus simonii. Next base: position 21,445,545 of record CM017464.2, read on the forward strand.
AGGCCTAACCTATAAGCTCGGTGAATCGTCTTATCTAGCATCCTTTACCCAAATATAAGCTTATATTTGGGTATAAGAAGGAGACATAGTCTACAAGAAGGCCCAAAATGTCCTAGCAGACACAACATCCAAGAACACCAATCTATCAAAGCATCCTGGTGCCCTCAAAATAGGTTCGAGAGTCTTTTTTTGTCCATAAAGCCTTGTGTCCAAGAATACCTACTCCAATTCCAGCTAAAGGCCACTCATCTGTATGGTTAATGCATCATCCCTTCACAAGTGAGTCCATGCAATAACGATTGTCATATTAGATATGGTTAGTTTTAGTGGACAATTGTCACAAGGTCTTTAATTCCAAATAGAATATTATCACTCATTAGAGGTTATTATTCCGTATAATTACCCTTAAACTAGGCTAAATATGCCTTATTATATTCGTCCTTCCATTTATGTAAGCAAGATAACTCATTCAATACACAAACCTACATTCTTTCACAACATTCAAATTTATTGTCTTCTTTAGTTTTCACAAACACACTACAAATAGTCTTCAAACATTTTTTTCTCCTTACAAATTATCTGTTTTAAGCATATCTCTACAAATATGCTCGATGCCCTATCCTAAAAGTTCTAGCTTAATTGCTAGCCTTGGAAAAGCTTGGATCTAGTGGGGTTTTGCCTAGAACCTCGTTAGGAAATTTTAGGAATTGTTTGGTATTATTAATTGGTGTTATTTATGAATTTTATTTTCTATTTTGATTTTTAAATTTTTAGACAAAAAAAAACTTAATTATTGTAAGGTTTTTCTTATTGAAAAAAGCATCACAAACAAATATCATCACCATTTTCAAAAACCAATTTACTTGTTTTTGCAAAACTTTTGACAACTAGTTGGTAATTATTTATATTTTTGGAAATTGTTTTTTTCAAATTTGGTTTTTAAGAATTAAAATAAGATTTTTTTCCAAATTGTTTTGGTTGGTTTTTATTTTTATTTTTATTTTTTTTCAAATTCAATACAAATGAACTGATGATTTCCTTAGTTGTTTTCAATGAATCATGAAAAATAACATTTGTATTCTTAAAAAGAATTGAAATTAAATTAATGATTAAAGAGAGAGAAATAAAAATTAGAATTAAAAAGAAAAGGATAAAATAAAAAATAAAAAAGAAGTAAATAAAATAAAAAAAGAAACCTTTTATTAGTTTTCCTTTTAGAATAATGTTATATATATATATATATATATATATATATATATAAACAAATCATAAATATTTTTTATAAAGATTGATGTGGCAATTTCTCTCATATAAATAAACTCCATAAACCTAATTCCTATTAGGTCTATCAATTGCTCCAGCCTCTAACCACAACTAAGAATCATAAAGAGGATGAGTGGAAATGTCTTCTCTATATTTTTCAATCATTACAGTGTTATATGTTTTCTAAAAAACTAAAATCAAGTCAATTATAATTAAAAGAATTTAGAAAATTATGAGAATTTTTTTAAAAAAATTACAATTTTTCCACTCTGCTATATACAAACTTCTTCTCTTTCCCCTTATCTGTTTTTCTTATACAAGTTTCCTTATATAACTCTATCAGAGGAGACTCGAATACAAGCTGTTGTCCCTGTAAAATAAATAAGTTGTAAAAAATTCTAACAAATAAACAATAAAATAAAAATTAAAGGAAAAAAAAATTCTTACCACAAGTTTTGCATGTTAACAAATGAAAGTGATTCATCGGTGTACTTGCTCATCGAACCTTGTGCTCTTTTATTTTGGCTCTACGACCCAAGTCACAAGCACTTTTTAAAGTTTTTTGATGCCACAAATTCTTGAAACTTTACCCAATTATCCTCTATGACATGACTTGATCTATACTTTTTTCATACCACGATGTCATCATAATCGACTCTTTTTTTGTATATTTATGGTCATCATTACCACAAATCACGCAGTCTAGTACACAAAAATTTGTTAAATGTATATAAGATTAGGAAATTTAGGATTATAATTTAAAATATAAAATTTGCTAATTGCTTGATACTTATCTAATTATGTTGTGGTTTTCTCACACTTTCCTGAACACTCCCCTCATTTTTTCTTTCCCACAAAAATTTTCCCAACATTGTCAATTCATACATTTATTAGTTTTTTTTTATATAAAAAAACTATATACTAACTCAATTAATATATTTGATCTTACCTTAAACAGTCTCCACCAAACATCTACCATATTCATCTTTTTAGTATGATCTTGAAGCTAACTCCATTAAAATAGTGGTTTCTCAAATGATGATTTCATCACACGTGTGGCAAAACACACAACTTTAATATTTGTAAACATGAAAATGAATTCACAAAGTCAATTACTTTTATAAATTTTAATTGATGATGAAAATATTAATTTGGTTGTTGTTATATGTTAATTAGAAATTGATGATGTAAATGTTAATTTGATGATAAAAATATTAATTAGATAGTTGTGTTTGTTGTTATGTGTTAATTGAAAATTGACGATGAACACATTAATTAGAGCATGATTTTGTGTTGTTGTTTGTATGAGAATGTTAATTAATGATGGAGATGTTAATTAATGATGAGACCAATTGCGTATTGTTCATCTATTCAGTATGATCTTGAAGCTAACTCTATTAAAATATTGGTTTCTCAAATGATGATTTCATTACACATGTGGCAAAACACACAACTTTAATATTTGTAAACATGAAAACGAATTCACGAAGTCAATTACTTTTATAAATTTTAATTGATGATGAAAATATTAATTTGGTTGTTGTTATATGTTAATTAGAAATTGATGATGTAAATGTTAATTTGATGATGAAAATATTAATTGGACAGTTGTGTTTGTTATTATGTGTTAATTGAAAATTGATGATGAACACATTAATTAGAGCATGATTTTGTGTTGTTGTTTGTATGAGATGTTAATTAATGATGAGACTAATTGTGTATTGTTCATTATTTCTATATTGTTATTAATTAGGAGAAAAAATGCATGCATGCATTTAACCATTGCATATTGTGAGATGTCATATGAGTTTATTGCATTGAAATTGAGAATTAACTTGTGTTATATTTTGGAGATGTAGAGAAAAAAAATTAAAAATAGGTATTGCCAGTTCAAATAGATGTATTGCTACTGCTAATTCAACCAACAGTATTGTTGGTGGTGTTAGGGATTGTGTTGTAAATTTAGATGTTGATCATGAAGAGAAACCTAATGCATATGATATTGATCGAGGCTCGTCCACTTTGTACAACAAAAGTGGAATCCATTCTTTAAGATAATCATTTTCTAGTAAAATTATTGCAGAATAAAAGGTAGACCACTTAATATAAGTTATGTATTGAAAGTATTTGTGTCATTAGGTTATTTTAAGAATTAACATTTCCATCATCAATTAAAATTCTCATAACAACAACAATACAGAATAATGTCATAATTAACAATTCCATCATTAATTTCCAATTAACACATTACAACAACAACCACCACCTAATTTAATATTTTTATCATCAATTAACATTTTCATAGCAACATCACAAAATCTTGCCTTAATTAATATCTCTATCATCAATTTTCAATATCACATAACCTAACTATCTCTTAACATCTACTACAAATTAGAAAAAGTCAAATACATAACATAAAAATGAAATTAAAGGAGGAGAAACCTTTTTATACCTCAAAACAACTCAGATCTAGATGAATTTTGGTGAGGAAATCCAAGAACCCATTTTTTTTTTCCTCTTCACCCAGTATAACATTTTTTCCTCTTCTCTTCTCCCTATTTTCTTCCCAATCTCTCTCTCTCTCTCTCTCTCTCTCTCTCTCTCTATATATATATATATATATATATATATATAAACTTAGGCCTGAACATTTTGCTATAATTTTTTTCCATGTCTCAATGAAATTTAAAAACTCACTAATGCAAGAATTCATCATCATAATATTTAAGAACCTAAAACATCAAGTCCACTAAAAAACTAAGCATCCAAAACACAAACAATCATAAAGAGATAAAAAAAAAAATAGTTTCATAAGGATTAAGAAACTTACCCTTGAAGAGATTGAAAAGGAGAGAGGTTAGGTAGCAGTGAAAGAAAGGGGATGAAGGCGATGATGAGAGAGAGGCAGGGGCGACAATGATTATTATTTTTTGCAATAAGCAGATGAGAAGAAATGGGAAGAGAGAGGGAACTATCATATTATAACCTATGTTCACTGACAAAAATTCCATCGGCTTCTTAACATGTCAACAAATGCTAATGGAATTGCCAATGAAAATTTTATTATTTTTTATTTCATCATCAATTCTGTCATTATTTCTCAAAGCTACCGTAATTTTTTTAATGAAATTTCACATTCATTGGTAATCCCATCACTATTTTTCAAATCTATTTTAATTTTCCAATGAAATTGCACATTCATCGGTAATTTTATTGACCTTTCCTAAGCCTATTGTAATTTCTCGATGAGATTGCACATCCATTATCAATTCTATTAGTTATTCACTATTTTTTTTACCTTTTTATAATCTTATAGTCAACTTAAATACATGACAACAACATCAAGCATTTTCAAGCCAATAATTTTCAACATTAAACCTAAAACCATGATAAAAAAACACTTTAAAAATGTAAAAATATAATGCATTATAAAGTTGCAACAAATATGTTACACGATGTCAATTTTATTACATAATGATTATTTTACATCTAAATCAATACAACACTTTTTAATTAGAATCATCCTCTTCATTTTCATTATCTTCTTTATTGAATTCAAGTTGATCGATCTCATAATCTTTATCTACTTTTATATGTCCACTAGTACTAAATATTATATTTAACTCATCAATATCAACATCAAAATAAATATTCTAAGTGACATGAAAATTCAAATTTTATAACTCGATATGAACCAACTAACTTATCCATTTGAAATACATCGTCTCCCCCATTTACTTCATCATTACCATATTCAACAACTTTAACTTATACATGACTCATAGGTTTGGTTTTCATAATGGATAATCAATCAACTCTATTATGATCATTTCTAAAGGAATTCTAAAGGAAAAAGTGTGCGTATAAAACATCATTAATATTGCAAAGTCTACCTCTTTAATTTATTTTGATTATACCATGATGAGGATATACTTTAATTTCTCTATTAGTATCATATCAATAGCATTTGAATAAAACCAATATATCTTGCTCACTATGATATTGTAACTTAATAACATTTAGTAACTTGCGATAATAATCAACTTTAAATTAATTGAAAGTTGAACCCTTTACACAAACCTCACTACTATATATCTTTTTATTCTTATCATACTTTTCAGTAAGAAAGACATATTCATTAATGAAAAACCCATTATAACACTGGACCTTCTTATAATCTTATAATGTTAACACTCAAGAGCTCTTTAAATAATAATTAGAATATAATGAAAATCTTGTAAATAATTTAAACTATTTTTTTGACTTTTTTTGGTGAGGATGTAAATTGTTATATAATCTTAAAATTTGCTTTGAACGTAAACTATAATTTCTAAAAAAAATAAAGGCAAAGCGAAAAAAAAAAACTAAACTATAGGAGGGTGAAAATAATTTTCCTTTTTAAAAATTTTATTCGGTTGCTTCCTTGTCCATGTTGATTTTTATTATTATATGATTAAATAAAAAATTTCAAAAAATAAATTTATTAAACTCAACCACTTCCATATCTTAAGTCATGAGTTTAGGGGTGCTGAGCCTAAGTTGGCCTAGGTCAATTAAAGACATTGTTGTTTAAGTGTGTGTGTGTCTATATATATATATATAAAAGGCTAGAACGATATTGCCTTGATTTTTTTTAAGTTAAAATGAGTTTTGACAGGTCGCCTTTTGAACACCTAAGATGATCGGGTCTTATTAGATCATCTCCAACCTGATTTGATTTAAAGCCTAGGCTAGGCAAGAGCTTGGGTTGGGTCATCTCCATATCAACCTGTTAAGTCAAACTGAGTTTGGCAGCACTTTCAAAAAGCTCCCCACCATAACGTATCGACAATGTATTGTTCTTATATATTTTTTAATGCAATTGAATTGAAGTTATCATAATATTAATTTTTTTATTTAAGACTTGATTTTACCTTTATGATATGATGTTGTATAAAAAACAAATATTATGGTAAAAAAAATGTAAAAAAAAAATTGAAGTGCGTTAATAAAATAAAAGAGTTTTAATTGGAGATCTTTTTCTTATCATTATTTCAATCATCAATCTTCCTTCTCATTTGTTCTTATTTCTTTTGGTTTTTATTAAATAGAGAACATGGAAAAATTAAATTTTTGGTGGAAAAATTAATAATAAAAGAAGTGTAACGATCCTAAATTTTTCTACTTGTAATCAACATGTCAAATCATGATTTCTAAAACGAAGGATTTTTTTTATATATCATGATCCCAAGTATCAACATCAAAGCAACTTAATCAATCCAATCTCAAACATCAATTCAACTTATCAAGAATTTTCACCTCATCAATAATCTCATAATACTCACCACATCAATTCAACCTAATTAATTTAGTATACTAATAAAATATTAAGATAATTTGAACAATAAGGAAGAAAATAAAATAAAATGTAGTCACTACTTTAAATTTCAAGTTTTTTTCTAACAAAATATTGAAGTCTATAAGCTCTAGTTTGCATGCTAAAAAGACGTACTTAAAGTATTACAATTCATTATTCATAACTACAAAATTAGATATATATATTTCCTTTTAACTAGAACAGAAAAACAATATCAAAAGTGTGTTCTTGATGATCTTATAAAGGTCCTGAAACAAAAATTAATATCACAACACATTAATCTTTATTATAGTTTTATTCAATCTGAAGAAATCTCTTTCCTCAAAGGAATGCATATTTGATCAAACTTCATTCCCCAAATAAATGGATGGTTTTAATTCAAAATTATTTGGAATCAATGTATTTCTTATTCATTTAACATCAACTAACATAAGTCCACATGATATATCTAACTATTTAATCAAACAAACTCGATTCCTCTTATCATTATCTTGGTCGAATATCATATTATAGGACTATAGGTTTTGAATTGAATAATAATAGTTCACTGTCAATTATACTAGTCGACCAATTCATATTGTCACAACCAATTGGTCAACTAGTTATTACTGCTTTCACTAGGGTCCATAACAGTCGAGCGGTTTGATCGATTGATTCAAACAATAACAAAACTCATTGTTCCTCCTATCAACCGATCGACTAGATCGTTTGGCAATCCTAATCGGTCAACTGATTTGTATAGTGCATGAGATGTTAATTCAGTTTCAGTTTTGTTTTTCAATTCATGCAATATCCCATGCTTTTTCATGCTTATTAACCTCATTATATCATAAAAATATCCATTTAATCATTTATGCATTCATTAAAACACAATTTACATAACATTCTCATAGGTAAAATACATTATTTTTCCTTAATAATTCAAAATTATAGCTAATTTAGGTTCCCTAACACTAAAATGAGACAAGAGTAAGAAAGAGAAGTTTTCTACTCATTTCTATCCCTCCTCCTCCTCTTCTTCTTCAAAATCTTCTTTAATTTCCTTGCTTAATCTCTTCCTAGTCCCTCTCTGATCCTTTTATTTATCTTTTTTTAGTGTTTTTTTAGCAAGAATTTCCTATAAAATTGCTTCGATTTTTCTCTATTTTTTTTTGTCTCCCTCAGGTGGCGAGCTAACTTGGCTTCTTTAAGAAGCCAAATTTATATTTCTCTTATACTCATCATTATCATTCTACCCTTGTTCTTTAGTTAGCTATTTTTTTTCATTTTACTAGATGTTTTTTTTCGGTTTATTATTTTTAAGGCTTACCATACTTTAAGATTTAAATTCATAAATCTTTATCTCTAGTCATTTAATATTTATACATTATTATTCATTTCTTTTGATCATTATGTTAAACTTCTAATATTTTTCTAATGTTGTAATATTTTAATTGGGGTTTTACAAGGAGGGCTCGTATTAGTAAATTATTTTGTTTCATTAATTATAATTTAACTTATTATTTTTTTTATAATTTTTTTATTATCATATGATAAGATAAAAAAATCCAAATAACTTATCATGACACAAGATCATATATCTTAATTCGTATTTATATGTCAACTTTCTAATTTAACTTTTAGTTAACGCTAGCAACTCTTTTTAATATTTATTAATGTATATAATTCCTTATTTTTTTTATTAAATGCCTGCATAAGAGAGTTTATTGTTAAAATTTTTCTTGGTATTAGAAAATACATCAACAATGCTTTCATATTTCTTCACATTTAATTTTTTTTATCCATGTAGCATAATGCAAGCCACCAAGCTGCTAATTGTAACTAAAATTCATGAAAAGTGCATTTAAAAAAGAATTTAATTCCCAAACAAGTTTTAGTCACAAATTTAATTTGTCCATCTTCGATTATTTTTCTAGATATTTTGTCACTACACTATTTTTCTTTCTATTATGAATTTTGTTTTTTTAATAATTATTAATTATATTAATTTTTTTCTCCTTCAATCAAGTTCTATTACATTGTATGTCATCTGTCAAAAATGAACACATCAAGCATAAGAAAATTAAATGCAATAATTAAAAGAATATAAAATAACTTAGATTTGAATATTAGATAAATTAGTATTATTAGAAGAAAGATGTATAAGTTATGAAATAATTTTATTTTATTAATATCAATCCATTGTCAAATTTTAATGAAATTTATTAATTTTCGAAAGCTAATAATTTCTTAAATATTTATAAGCTTATATAAAAATTATTTCTTTACATAATATTTAATTTCCAAATTTAAAAAACCCAACAATTTTTCCAATGGGAGGAAAAAAGGTATATACTTTACCTTATAATTTTATCATTTCTTTAATACTTATTTTATTCAAATTTTAAATAACTTGAACATTTTCTTCTCATTTAGAGGTAAAAAGAGTTTACTTTATTTAATAATGTTCATGTAATTAATAATATTTTTATTTCTTTATTAATTATTTAATTTCTAATTTAGAAAAGGCTAACATTTTTATTTTTTATAATTTTAATCCATTTCGTAAATAATCAAAAGTGTTTTTTTTTGTTTTTATCATTTTTAAAACTTTCATTTATAGTTTTCTTATACATTATGCATAAGTTTTTGACATATCACATAATGAAATTGGATGGAATTTATAAAACAATTTATATATAAAAAAACTGAAAGAAAATAAAGAGCATTAGGGCAAATCGTGTCATTGATCCACTCCTCATGAAAAATAATTTGGAGTATTTATAATTTCATCTCTAAGCATGCCAAAATGGATTAATAATGCATATATTAATTTAATCCTGAAAGTTGAAGGGCTAATAAATTCATAGATATTATACCTATTAGGATTTATATATATTTTGAAAAGCAGGATTTCATTAAAGCTCCCAACAAGGCGAAAAAGGATATGAACAAAAAGTATTGCAGTAGGGGAGGCAACACAGAAGCACACTATAAAAAAGAGCTATCCAAAACTGGCTACAACTAACACAGAGCCACGGAAGAAATAAACAAAACCTAGACAAAGATTTTTTTTTTTCATTCTAAAATCACTTTCAAAATTATTATTTTTATGTTTTTAGAGCGTTTTGACGTGCTGATATCAAAAATATTTTAATATATTTTTAAATTAAAAAACACTTTAAAAAATAATCATTATCAAACTCTCAAACATCCTGGTAAAAACAACCAACCAAGCGGCACAGAATGCCTTGACGGGAAAAGTAAAATCTGCAGAAGAGAAATCGATAACTATGGTAAAGTCCACAACTGCAGGAGAGAAAGAACTAGCAGAGAAAATCCTGACCATTAAAAGTCCACCACAAAACAGGCCACAAACCAGTAAAAATCAAACCGAGAGCAGACAGAAATAAGAACAGACATGAGGCCAAACATCAGAGACCCCAGAAAGCATCAAGCAAGGCCAGAATAAAAGAAGGATGGAAGCAAAAGAAACATCAGAGCTCCAAGTCAAGGCAGCTCAAAAGGGACTCATCCCCAATCCCAACCTATGTAAAACCAACCAAAATATCAAGCCAAGAGTACTCAAAGAGAAAGGGAACTGTTGTAATAACAAGGTCACACAAATTAATTATTTTAACTTAAACAAATAAAATAGCAGTACGTAAAGAGTAAGGAGTCGATCCCATAAAGAAGATCTAGTTCAGGTCTTTATGCTAAATGATTCATAATTAAAGGGTTTTGAGGTTATTTGAGTTATACTATGATAAACAAAATAAAATAACTAAACTAAATTAAATAAACTAAAACTTATTAAGAGAAAAACCTTGGTCTCAAGTAAACATCCACCTATGGAAATCAAAACAAATTATTGAAACAATACATCGATTTATATTTTGAATATTGATCTTTCCTTAACATTAGTCAATTAACCGATTTGCAGTATAATTAACCATAACCATTAAACAACTACAATGTCCGCATTAGCAATTTAATTCAATGACAACCTTAAGATCTATATAAGTTGATAAATCTAGACAACATAAATGTTTGCAGTCTATATTCGATTTGATTGAATGTTTTCCTTAAAATTAATAACATACATCTGCCATAATTATTAAACTTAGTCACTTCATAAGTTTAAATATCACAACTCCGGTTTTGATAACAAACTTAGCAATAGATTGATTAGAATAATAACTTAGAGTTCACTCTAACAATCAAACTAAACAATCATAGAAAATAAACATAGAAAAACATTAATACTTATCATATAAACTGAAAAAAAGAAGATAAAATAGATCTCACAGTTTTTGAAATCCGAAGGTTTCTGTATCCTTTCAACCAAGAAAAATAACTTAGTCTTGCATGTTTATCGAAAAACTAAGAGAAATGATGAAAACATAATTTCAGATATAAAAAAAAAAGGGTGAGATGTTCTTTTTTTTTTCTGGTTGCCCCCCCTTTTCTTTCTCTCCTTCTTTTTATTTGATAGGAAAACATAATCCACACATCCTTACAATCCATTTGTATCCTCCAAAATAATAATAGTCATTTCTAAAGTAGACAATTTACATTTAAGTAGTACAATAACTATTTTTCTAAAAAGAAAAAAAATAATCTTGTATAAAATCTTCAAGCTTTAACTTTGGACTTGGAGAAGTTAAATTGCCAAAATAAAAACCTTTTCCATACGAAGAAATAATTTCCATGTCGGTTTGGATGCTTGGAAAGTAAGTTAAACTTGTTATTTTACAAAGCGTGTCTGGTGGCAAAGTTTATGGATTGTCTTAGAAAAATCATAACTCACCTATATGAACTCTTTTTCTACTGAAATTTGGTAAGTTTATAAGTCTTTGAGTCAAGAATCCAACCAAATTAAGTTTGCATCAAATGAACTTCTCTAACTCAAGATATTCAAGTCAAAATGACCGAAGATCAAAACTAGAAGAATACAAGACTTGTCTTTGTTGGCTGTGATTTCCATGCTCTGTCTCCTTTTTTTCTTGTCATATATGTATAAAAAATTATGAATGTTAGCTTTCTAATGTCACTGGAATCACTTCATTTTGACTTATATAACTCAAGTTCTGCATAAAACATCAATTAGAGATCAAATCTGTTAATATTTGACACGAATTGAAACATGGTCTGAATTTTATTTTTAATTTATTTCTTTTTAAATTTTACATCCAAAAATACCTTCAAAGTATAAAACAAAAATAATCGAAGTATTTTATATATAAAACATGAATAAAATATTAAAAAAATATAGATAAAATTATCAAATAATATAATTATATAATAAGCCAACAACAAAACTAATGAGAAGAGCCCCACCTCGCCCGCAAACACAAAAGGGCAAACGCACAAACACAAGAGTTACAAAGGCACCGCTAGAGGAACCCGACAGCAACATCACACAAGGGAAACATAAGACCTTCAACACAGCCCACTAAAAAGTAAAAACCATTGAGAAGAGCCCCACGCCCCCACCTAGCCTGCAAACGCACAAGCAAACACAAGAAATAACAAAGGCACCGCCAGAGGAACCCGACAGAAACAGCACACAAGGGAAACATAAGACCTTCAACACAGCCCACTAAAAACCACATCAGACCCACACCAGAAACTCCACAGGCCTAGAGTTGCCCTGCTTCGCCATGCAATCGGCCACACAGTTTTCCTATCTAAAAGCGTGGACAAAGTGAGCAGCATTCAAGGTGGAGGAGAATCGAGCCGCCATGCTAAACAGGTACTGGTGGCACCATGGTCTAGCAGCCCTATGCTGCATCCATGAGAGTCATATTCGATAATAAAGGAATGGCCAGTCAGATTAGAGTTGGAAGAAGACACTTCCAACGCTTTAATAACCACTATAACTCTTCTTCATTCGACTCTTTAACACCAATCGGAACAGAAAACATGCCTAAAACTATGCCTTTAGCATCTCTAAGAACACCACCGATGTCGGCATAGCCTGAACTACCAGGAACTGAGGCATCAACATTCCATTTCAAAAGGGGAGGATCAGGAGACTTGAGGTCTAGGAATCTTGGAATTAGACCATTTGGTGATACCCTCCGCTGAGATCAGGAGGTCCAAAGCATTATAAGTAAACTCAGGCATCAAGACATTAATCCAATCGCGATAATTCCCCTCCTAGCTAGCCACTTTCTCATATTGATCTTGTCTAGGATAGCCATCCAGCAAAAGACTTCAATTTTCGGAGGCACTAAACCTTTCCACAGACCTCTGAAGGAGAGGAGATTGTTGCTATTACTAGAGGGGAGCATAAGCTTAGTTTAGAGATCTCACTGAAAACAACCATTAGGAGTAGCTTTCCAAACCAACCTGTCCTCATTCTCTTTATCAAGCATGAAACTAGAGAGTAACTGGGATAAAGACTGTTGGAAACTAGAATTCACATAAACAATAAAGCTTTATTCATGGCCAGTACAGAACCAATTCCTAAGCCTCCATGATCCTTAGGAAGAATCATAGTATCCCACTTGACTCGACAGATTTTCTTACCATCTTCAGCTCTAGACCACAGAAAAGCCCTGATCTTCTTTTCAATCAAGGAGGCAACCGAAACAGGGATAGAATAAAAAGGACAAGTAATATAAAGGAAGATTGCAAAGCATGGACTTGATGAGGCAGATTCTGCCTCTTATAGAAAGATACCTCTCTTTCCAAGATGTCAGTCTTCTACCGATTCTATTAATGGCAGGCTTCCACATTGCAAAATAGTGGCTGAAGGCCCTAATAGGCAAGCCTGGATACATAAAATGAAGAGATTCTACTTTGCATCGTAAGGAAAGAGCCATGTCTGAGATGATTTCACTGTCAGGGCCAAAGCCTTGAAGAAATTCACCTTCAATCCAGAAACCAACTCAAAGCATTGGAGAATTCTCTTAACATTTGAATGGAGGCAGATTTATCATAGATAGAGATGAGAGTATCGTCAACAAATTGAAGATGCGAGATCCTCAAGCCATTCTGCCCCAAGACAATACCTTCAACCAAGCGTAAGTCACATCCCTTAGATAACATCTTACTGAGCCACTCAACAGCTACAGTAAAAGGGAAAGGGGGTAGAGGGGGTCTCCTTGGCGAAGCCCCCTTTCCATACCGAACTCTTCCGTGAGAAAGCCATTAACTAGGATAGAGATTCTAGATGTTGAAATACTTTGTCTGATCCAGCACCTCCATTTATCTCCAAAACCCATATAACTCATAACCTCTTCAATGTAATCCCAAAGCACTGAATCAAACATTTTGTGAAAGTCCAGCTTGAAATAACTTTATATAAGCTTCCAATCAAACTGATAGGCCTGAACTCCTGCAACGAAGTTGTGCCCACAACTTTAGGAATAATTGTGAGAAAGGACCTGTTAATACCCTTAGCAAGCAACCTGGGTTGTGAAAGTCCTCGACCAAGCCTCCTTCAAAAACAGAAAAATCATACCATCTGGCCCAGGGGTTTTATTACCATCACAATAAAAAAACAGCAGCTTTAACTTCTTCCATGGAAAATGGACTTCCAAATAGGAGGAAAAAGATGGGAGCAGCTTATTGAACTCCAAATTCGAGCAAGAAGGTCTGAATAGATTCTATTTGGAATCGAGGCTTTTGAAGAAAACCACAACTTCCTTTTTATAAATGCAGGATATGAAATCAAATTCCCCCCCGCTTTGAGATATAAAATTCCATTCCTTCTTTGTCTAGCTGTAGCCGTAAGGTGGAAGAGCCTAGTGTTTTTATCACCCAACCTACACCATTGAAACAGTTTCATCTATGGCTTTTTCATAGTGTATAAACTACCTACCAAGTCTTTACATATCAAAGAGTATGTCATGGTGCAATTGAATTCGTGGCCTAGTGGTTCTGGTAGAGATTTTTTTATTTTTGTATTTAGATTCTACTTTTTATGTGTATGTCTGTCATTTTCATGGTGCTTTACCTGTTTACTAGACTTGCAAGATGTTCAGTGGATCTGAGAATTAGTTGTGGTGCGAGTAAGTTGGCCCAAACATCCCGTATCATAAAAAAAAAACATATTATGGAATAGTGATATTTTCAGGTATCATGAAGGAAAATTTATTTATATTTTCTCTTGTTCTACAAGTAATATGAAATTTAATGAAGCTGAGGTGTTACAATTTTAAAAGAAATTTTTTTTTTTTAATATTGAGTCCTACAATGCTTTTACTCATCAATGAAGTCAAATTTTTATAATGTTATCACTTGAATTAATAATAATACTAATAATATTATGTGGCCCTGGTGCTTGCAAGGTATATATATGTTCAATGTTATTTTTAATACATGCAATCGATAATTTTCTTTCAATTCCCAATCATGTTCATAGAGATATTGATCTAGTACTATATATGGCTATAGCTTTTATTTTATTTTATTTTTCTTGTCTTTTGATATTGAAGGGTTATTGTTTTATAAGAAAGTTCCTTGACTTTATAGACTTTATAATATTGTATTTTTTTCTCTCTTAAGCCATGTTATTAATGGCTATAACAAGTGTTTAATAGATCATTCATAATTCATCAAAAAAAAAAACTATCTTTGAAAATCATAAATTAGATTTGGTTTTGACTTATATATATATTATCAAAAACTACCCTTTTCAATGCACCTTTTTCCATAGTAGATAAGATTAAAAAAAATTAAACTTGTTAATTAAATACACTTTATTTTTATGTATTTTAGAGACAAAAAAATAAGAGATAAAGGAAAACAATTGTAATATCACTCCAGAGCTTTATTAGTTGAAATCGTGCATGTTGGGTTATTACGAACACAAAGGTGACAAGAAATGATTCCACGCCTTTCAAATTCATAGTCAGTTTGGTTCAAATCAATAAACATTATCTGGGTTTAGCTAGCTAGGACCACCACCATTGATACTTTAACAACGGATATAACTGTTCGAAAGAAAGACCTCTTGAAAGTTTCCTGGACATTTTTTATTTATTTTCTATTTCGATTAGCATAGTCTTTTGGATTTTATTTATTCAAACTGTATTTAAGTGAGAGTGGTATAGCATATGCACCAGGATCAAGATTTTGAGTGGTAGTTATTACTTTTTAAAATATTTTTTATTTGAAAATATATCAAAATAATATTTTTTTTATATTTTTAAAACTTTATTTTCAACATCAGCACATTAAAATGATCTAACAATCTAAAAAAGTTAATTTAAAAAAAAAATCAATTCTTTTAAAAAGTGTTGTCCAACCGCAGCATTGAACACCCCTCAAGATGAAGATTATAAAGCTTCTTCCTCGCCCCTTTCAATAGGAATGCATAATGGATTTACAAAAACCAAATTGTGCTTTAAGATTAGATGTAAGTATGAATGATAAATCCAAATTTAACGGGTCTAAAAAACTTTAAGGACCTATTCTCCCTTGGGCACGACCAATTAGGGAATGACCCCTTCTCCTTTGGGCACAACCAAGAAAATGACCCATTCTATCTTGAGCACGACCAAGGGAATGACCCATTCTATCTTGAGCACGACCAAGGGAATGACCCATTCTCTTTGGGGCTTGACCAAGGGAATGAACGTTCTCTCTAAGGCACGGCCAATGGTACCTTTCTCTCTTGGACACGATCAAGGGAATGACATCATCTCCCTTGGGCATGGCTAATGGTATGACTATTCTTCTTTGGACACGACCGAAAAAATGACGCCATCTCCCTTGGAAACAACCAAAAAAATGATCCTCCTCTCTTGGACTCATCCAATGAAATGACCCACCTTTCTTGGACTTAGTCAAAGAAACGACCCACCTCTCTTGGGCTTAGCCAAGAGAAGGACCCCTTGGGTCTAGTCTTGGAGAAAAACTCAACCTTTATGGACTCAGCTACTTCTTATATCCTAGTCTCCCTACACCCCCTAGATGTATAAAAATCTTTCAAGGGCCTACCATATTTATTCATCATTAAATGCTATCAAAACAAGATGATACTTCAACCCTTTCTCTCTATAAAAGAACAAGACTCATGGATTATAAATACCTCATAAATCCTTCAAACTCCAGGTTCATTATTTCTTCTTAAGTATTTTTCTTGCATGTTCCTCATTTTAATACTCAAGTATTGCTTAAGGTTTTTAATTTTTCCTTAAAGTGTATAAGTTTGGTTTTATGAGCACTTTCTCTATTGGTCCAAATACAAAATCACTTCGAATCATTTTTAAGTCTTCCATAAATAAGATCCAACCTAAAAACTTAAACTCGAAAGGGATAAAAAAAATTCAAGATTTGGTGTTTTTATATAAAAAATTTCAAGGAAATGATGTTTATTAAAACTTTCAAGGATTAAAAAAAAGAATGGATAGAATAGTATTACACAAACTTTTGTGCAGTGATGGTGTAACATCCCTTGTGATAGATATATGAGTGCTTAAATAATTAAAATGTGACTGAAATACAAATCAAAGATTCAAACTATAATTCAATAATAATCTCAAATATGCTTGGTATTCATGTGTGTGTGAGTACCTTTATATATATAAATGATAGAAATATTATAATCGAGCAGTCCAAATTAGTCAATTAATCAGTAGATTTTTAGCATAATATAAAGGTTATATAAATTTCTTTAACCCAACAAAAGAATTAATAGATGTTAACAAAAAAAAAAAAAAACTATTAAAGAAAACGGAAACCGGAAGGGGGAGAGATTGATATTGTCCCTTTTCAATTCCTTGGATTGAATTAGTACATTATATAAAAGTTCTTAATTACAAATTCAAAAAAAAAAAAAAAAACACTAACTAGCTAAGTAGACAAGGAAAATCAAAGTAAAAGAAAATTGGGCAGCAAGAGTTTATTGTGCAGAAAAGAAAATTAAGCAAAGATTGTAGCTAGGGACGTACTTCAATGGTAATAAAATTAGACAAGCCATATGTATATTTATATATTCCTCCGTTGTAGCTTATTCAAGCGCTGAATCGGCTTACCACTTGTGCATGGGGAGAGAATTCAAGGACCAGAAAGTTGCTGTTGCTGCTGCTGCTGCTTGCATGTAGGGCTACCTCTCTCACCATCCCTACTAATCAAAGATGGTTCTATAGGATGACTGCTGCTGTTCTCTTTATTAATGAGAGATGTGATAGCAGCCGCAACAGCAACCCTAAATTTTGGATCAGAAGCAATTGCTGTTACATTCTCAGCCATCAGTAACTTCTCTTCTTGCACTCTACGGCCAGCGAAATTACTGCCATGAACATTAGCAGCGCTATTTTGGTAGCTGCTTGATCGGCTTTGCATCCAATTAGTGAACGAGCTGGGGTACTGATTATGACTAGCCGAAGAAGAGGAATATTGTGAAGAGCTAGCCATCATTGGATATTGTAGTAGTGATCGATCTCGATCGTGTGTAAGATCAAGAACAATCCCTTTGGAAGGATCATTGGGGTTTATGCTTCTAAAGTTCGATGAATATTGAGAGTTCCAGGCATGGTATGGAAGGGAATTAGCTTGACCAGTAGTGATCATGCCATCAGAGAGAGGGTTACTAGAATTCAGTAACATAAAGGAAGCTGCTGCAGAGGCTGTTGAAGCCATGGCTGTTGCTCCCACAGGGAGCGGATGATTATGAGTCCCTTCATATGTTGTTATCAGAATTGACATGTCCTCTAGACATCTTTGCACCTAGTAAAAATCATAACACACAAAACATTAAAGAAAGAGAGAAAACAGCAAATTAAAACTAATCATGTGCTTAAAAATAATCACAAGAATTAATCTGTGCTTGCTGATCAAGTATCATGCCTGTTTCCTAACTGGGCATCCTGGAGAAACCGTGCAACGGTAGTAGGCTCGAGGGCAAGGATTTCCTTTGGCAATCTTCTGCCCATATTTTCTCCACTGGCACCCATCATTCATCTGCAAATCAAAACATTTAGTTAGCAGCACCCCAACTGCATAAATTTTGAATATAACATCTTGAAAGTAAACAACTTACAGTTGCTGCCTGGCATCTGGCTCTGACTGAAACCCTAGCCTTTCTGTTGGCTAAAGAAGCACCATGAGCAGTGATTCCAGCTCCTCCCAAATCAGTTCTTTGATTATTATTATTATTATTATTATTCTGTGATATTGTTGGTGCATGGTTTGCAGTTTGATCTTCCTTATTATTCTCTTCCATATCCTCCTCTCTTTCTTGTTGACTTGTACTTGTAATTTGTAGCCTCAAGGACAGCCCTAATTCACCCTCTCCAACAGTGTCACCTTTCGTAGATGCTGCTGCCTGGTGTCTTTGGATATAACTAGAATCTGACTGTCTGGGTATTATTGCCTTCGGCACTTCTTGAACAGCTTTGTTATCGTTAGCATTAAGCCCGAGAGAGATTTGCGGATCCTAAATAAAAATAATGAATATATATCCATATTTTACTTCTTCTGGCCCATAAAACTAAAGAAATGGTATTGTATGTATTAAAATATTACCTTCTTCTGGTCCATATTTTGCTGGAAGGAAGCAAATCTCATTCGAAGATCATGGTAATCTTTCATGGTTTTCTCTACTGTTCTTCTCAAGACTTTGTTCTCTTCTTTCATGCGACTTATCTCCATTTGTAAACCAGATAACTGCATATCCATATTGCTTTTACAAAATTGTCACAAACAATTACTGTGTGCAAATTAAAGCAAGCCTTCATGAGATATACATATCCATGTTTTGAAATTATATAGAGGGTTATAAGCACGCACACGGTCGAACTTAGCACCTTGTGTTATTCTTGAGAAGGAGATAGAGAGATCAACATAACTATATATATACATATACATATATATTTGGAGGGTTATTAGAACAACCTCTTGTGTTAATTGTGTTAGAAAGAAGAAAGGAGTACCTCTTCAGTTTTCATGTTTTCCAGTAGGGAAGAATCATCTCCTCCTCCTCCTCCTCCTCCTCTTGTTGTTGTTGCTCCTGCTGCTTCACTAGTATCTTGTATGTTTTGTCCATCTACCTCCTCTTCTTGATGATTTCCTCCCCCTTTTTTACCATGGCGCCTTTCTTCATCTCCATCCTCCTCTACTTGATCACTTTCTGCATCTATTTTCAGGGATAGATCAGTATCCATCTTCTCCTCTCTTCTAGTCGAGAACAAGATGCAATCTCTCTCTCTTGTCTGTATGCGCTGCTTTTGAGGCACCAAAGTCAATTCCCTCGTCTCAAAGATGCAGTATTCGTAGCATTAGACACACTAGGACGCATCTAAGCTTTGACTTTAATTGGCTCCTTAATTAACTCTCAATTAAATTAATCAACTTATAGTTCAATTAATAAACTTTGGGTAACCAGGAATATTTCACAACTGAGGCCTGCCAAAGCATGAGAAGACCATGCTAGCCCTACAACAACATCCCACACAGCATGAATCTGAGCTTGGGCATGGCCCTTTTCTTGTCATTTCAGCCAAGCCTAGCCTGTAATATTGAATTTAACAAGCAAGAAGCTCGGTTTTAAAACTAGCCCTAGAGTCACTGGTCATCTAGCTGATTATATACTAATAATTAAAGCATGCACCCATTCCAAGCCTACAGAAATGTAGCCTCTTGAATTTAGTGACCCCCCCTTTCAAGAGGAATAATTAATCAGCATATATAACAGCCTGTGTTTATGCGCAGCGCTTCCTTAATCCACCCTTCCATGCACCGTACATCAAGGCCATGGCTTCCTGCAACTTTTATTTCTTCATTTTATATATATATATATATATATATATATATATATATATATATATATATTTCTTGTCAACGGAATCGTTCCGAGGGGGCTGGCTAGATAGTTATTAACGGTGAAAGTTAAGTAGGATTTCCATGTATAGTTTATGATTGATGGGATCGAAGGAAATTTATATATATTTTTTTATGATAAATAGGATATAATAAGCAGATTCTTTCGGCTATATATATATATATATAGTTGAGGGGAAAAAAATAAAAAAGAGGGAGCTCTGACATCATCTCATCTCAATTGAGGCCTGTACGAAATCCCATAACAGGAGAACCCAATATTGGGATCAGATCTAGAAATTGTCAACTCGTAAACCTCACAAATCTCCCTCTCCACTCCACGTTCAAAGCGTAATAATACTATATTATATAAGTATTTTATCTCTAATGCTAACTTGAAATGCTAAACAAAAGTCAATGCGGTTCTTCTCTCCTCGTTTCTTTTCTCTTCATGTGTATATATTATGTGTGTGCGTTGATTTTTTTCGCTCTGAAAATCAAAAACCATTAACGGTGAGGCAATATTAGCTTGAACCTGCATGCTAGCAGGTAAAAGACACTTTGAGTAATTATTATACTCGAAAGTATCATCATATCATATCATAAATATAAGACTAAACTAAAACTAGATGCGTTTGGGAATAGTGTAGATTCCCTGTTCCTAAGAGTTTTTTTTTTTTTTTTTTGGTATGGGCATTGGTTTTGTGATATTTCATGATTTGTTTTAATTAAAAAAAAAGATGTTGATCCCTGAGAATGAGAATAAGGGACTCGTCAATAAAAGAAAATTTTGATAAGTCATCAATTTAGGAAAATTTGGATGCTAATTCATAAGAATAGACGATTTCATCAATTTAGTAAAATTTAAACATTCATCCCTAAAAATAGATGATTTCATCGATTTAGATAAATTTTAATTTTAATCCCTATAAATAAAAGAGAAATATATATACCCAGGTTAGGCATGGCATCAAAAGAATAAAAACCCTAAATTTCTATATTTTTCTAAATCAAAGGACACACATGCTTTCTAACCACAATATAGATTGAAACCTTGGGGGGGGGGGGGGGGGGGGGGGGGTTAGGATTCAATAGCATACCCACACACAACATTTCATATCTTAACCTTCTTCAAAGAAACAAAAGAAACTTTATTTACCATATTTTCTCATGATCCACGACACAACACTTCATGTTTAATAAATGTTAATGTTAGCTTATATCATTTAAAATCCATTAATTACTTCCAAAATAATTATTTGGCTTAACATAAACCGTAATGCTCCTTCAATATTAACTTTTACAGCAATAAGAGTGTTGCTACCAATTTTTGACCCATGTTTTGATAAATTTTCAGAAAAAAATCTAAAAATAGTGAAAAAACAACAAAAATCCAAAAAATATGTTTTTAATAT
The DNA here is from genome assembly GCA_007827005.2 of Populus simonii. Lineage (NCBI taxonomy): Eukaryota > Viridiplantae > Streptophyta > Magnoliopsida > Malpighiales > Salicaceae > Populus > Populus simonii. The sequence goes on from CM017464.2 coordinate 21,467,337, forward strand.
ATTTGCATCATTTTTAGCATTTTCAGCATTGTCTCAAAAAAATTTAAATTTTCAAAGATCTTTGGAACGCGTTCAACTTTTAACGCGTTATATTTTAAAAATCATCGATTTTCCTCACTCGAGACGATGTTGATAAGAAAAATCTAAAAAAATAAGAAAGAATCAAAATTTACAAAAAAGAAGAAGTTGAGGGACTAATTTTGAGGCCCAAACAACATTTTGCCTATAAATAGTAGCCTTCAACACACACACAAAGAGGGGGGGCAATTTTGCACAATTGAGGGAATCACAAATAAACCCTAAACCACAAAAAACCCTAAAAATCATAACCCTTTCTTCTCCTTAACCCGAAGCCGCCGCCTCCTCCTTGAAAAAAAACCTAAGCCGGCCGCGCCCCCCCACTTGGCCAAACAAGAGAAGCCGCAGCCTCCCCCATTTCCAGACCTTCCCTCTCCCAGCCAATTGTAGCCCTCTGCTCCACCAGCCTTAGCTTCTCTGTAAACCAAACACTTCATTTTTTTCCCTTCAACCAGCAGACCATAACAAACCAGCCACACACCAGGTCTTCCCTCTCTCAGCCGACTTCCTCTCCTCGCCCACGACCGAACACGGTCGCAGCCAACACACGGCCGCCTATAGAGTCATCAGCGCCAGCCTCTACCAAGCCACACAGCAGCAGCCGATCCCCTCCATCACCAGCTTGGGAGACGCCATCCTCACCTTCCCAGCAGGAGTCCTCTTCACAGCCTCCTCCCACCGAAGAACCCAGCAGTGGCCGACAGCAGCAGCGCCCACAGACGTCGTCCCCTTCCTCATCCATAGGCTCTCCTTTGCACAGACCAGCCTCCAGCAGTAGTCCCCGCTGTCTTCTTCATCTCCTCCCACCAGTCTTGCAGCGGCGTCTCCTTCCCATCACAGCGACGTCAGCCACGGCAGCACCGCCCGATCTGCCACCCGAAACAGAGGAGAAGAAGACGAAACCCATGACAAACTGACCCGTAGTAAAGCAGACCCGAAGAAGGAGAAGGGAGAAATGCAGATCTAAAAAAAACAAAGAAAGAGAAAGCTAAAATCAACTGTTTGTGGCCCTTTTTTGTGTGTTTCTTATTGCAGGTAGAGGTAGCAATCACCGTCGGCGAGGAAGAAGAGAGGAAGACGGCCCCGATCCACCGATTCTGCCACCTTTAACAGCGGCGGCGCGTGAATCCACGCGCTGCCAGTGGTGGTGCAGCGTGGAACAACGCGCCGCCACTGTTCCTGGTGTCCATGGCTTCACAGAAACATTCCCAGCAAATTCCAGGATTTTTTAGAGGCTGTTTTTTTTGTAATTTCCAAAGTGTAATGTAATTTTTGTTTAGTGGTTTTTGAATTTGTATTATTTGTAATGTGGATGTAACCAAAAAAAAAGGAAAAGAAAAGAAAAGAAAAGAAAAAAAAATAGAAATATAGTAAAAGTGTATGAGAGTGTTTGTATGTTTTTGTTTTTTTTTTATTATGAATGTTTTTTTTATTATGGTAAAATTGTAAAGATGAAAGAAGAATTTAATATTTTGATTGGATCACGATTAAGAATTATTAACTTATACGTAAGTTGTATTTTTCATATCCAATGAAAAGATAATTATTAAAACTTCTTTAAACACATCAAAGTCACGAAGCAGCTTACCTCAGGTAGGGTGCGTTAGGGGTGCTAATACCTTCCCTAACCACAACCAGTCCCTTACCCGCGAATCTTTGAGAACCAGTACATCCGGTTTCCTAGTAGCCCGCAATCAATTACTAGGTGGCGACTCCTAACGAATCAAATCAAGCAAAATGACATCGAAAAATCGCCAGCTGACGCCGCGCGGATTCAGACGTGCGACAGAATGGCGACTCCACTGGGGAAGGTACTGTTTCTGACATTATTGGACTAAGCTTTGTGTATTTGATATGTTTAAGTTTTTGCAATTTTATCTTCTTCTTTTTTCAATATTTGTTTCCATGCATTTTATAGAATTGTTTCCATGCATTTTATAGAATTGTTTCATGGATCACTTGTTTTAATTTTGAAAGCACACAAGCTTCTAAGTTAGGTGGAGAACTAGCGATCTGCCCTAAGACTATTGGTCAGGGTTCAGATGCGTGAAACACCCAACTCATATCTGAGTGCCTGCTTGGTAATGGTGGGTATACGTGCCTTAACTATTCCTTACAACGCCCCTATGTTGTCTTTACGAAGAACGTCACTGGCATATATGAGACCCTTTTGAGACCAGATAGAAAACCTACCCATGTTCACATAATGAATAGAACATGTCCTTAGGATGTATGTGTTATCGTTATTTGCATAAAGGCAAACCCTTCTTGAAGCATCTTGAACTCAAGACTTATAGGTGACACAATGGCCGTCACTCAGAAAATTTTCATTGTAGAGTTTAGGCAAAAATCACGATTCTTGTTCCATCATACAAGAGTTACGACCATATTGTCACCCCTCGAAGGGCGAGTTCATCATATAGATTACATGTTCATACATTTGTCATGCATGCACCAGAATGAAAAGTAGGTCCCCTACGAGTCTACAACACTCGACTTTGAACGGGAAAAAAAACACGGAAGATGAAGAGTGTGCTCATCATAATGTCTATTTTTAAGAAGAGTTGGAGTTTCTGAAGACATGTGTGACTCGCCTCTAGCTTACTCGAGCAAATACTGAAAAATAACTCTAGAAAAGTTCCTTCCAACCGACCGTTCATCTTTGTTCAAAACCCAACAACGACTCAGTCTGAAGAAATTGGAGGCAAACATTGGTCAAGATGCCTCAACGCAATCCAACGTTTCTGCAAAACTTTTTTGTGGGAAGGCTAACCGAAGGGGAATTGCACACCGATGCATAATGGAGCCTATTCTTGTTCTGCAAAAAAAAAAAACTACCTCAGTTTGATCATGCCTACAAAACTTCTTGATTTTTGTTTCATCTTGTTCCAGTTTTTGTTGGTAACTGGGCTTAAAATTCCACAACACTTTCCTTGTTAAATATTGAGCCTTTGTTGTTAATAAGATCATGTGCTTACACCAAATAACACATTGAGCATAACACGCACCAAATAACAAACCTTCATTTTTATTGTTGTTTCATTCCAATAACACATTGAGCATAACCTTTAAGCATGAAACCATTACACCAAGAATCTTTGGGTATGTTTCCCTTTCCTTCCAAAACTATGCATGATCACACATGAGGATTTTTGGGAATTCAAAGTCTAGTACAAAAATAGAAATCATGTTGATGTTTGTCCAAAACAAACGAGTTCTGGAAATTCAGGTGACTCCTTAGAAAGGTAACCATACACCTAAAAAAAACAAAAAAAAACTCATGAATTGACTCCAAAAGCTGAGTTTTATTTGAATGAATAATGAGAAATCACATTGCATACTCGCATGAAAGCAAGGCTTACCGATCCTAAGTGCATGATTTTGAAATGAAGAAAGGCCATCTTTGATAATCTTTTTCACGAGGCTAAAATATATCATTTGTAGTCCCCTTTTGAGCATGGTAATAATTTTTTGAAAATAACCTTGGCTAGGATCACACCCCACACTGGGGGCAAGTGCGATGACATAGAGAAAACCTCAATGATCGAAAGTGCCCAAGCAATACTGTGGGCATAAAAGAAAATTCTCAATCATCAAAATTGCCCAAACAAAGCTAGGGGGCATGAAGAAAAATCTAAAGGATCCAAAAGTTTTGAGCATAATATATATATATATATATATATATATATATATATATATATATATATGATGATGCTCAAAACCATATGAAGAAAACAAAAGCAAAGATAAAAAGCCTAAGCCCAAACACTGGGGGCACGATAGATCAATTTTCAAAAGACATTCAAATGATAAAAGGTCAAGAAACAAGCACAAGTGATCCTTAGTTTTGAAATCCCTTAAACACCTTTTGAGCCTACAAATATCATTTTCTTCATAACCAAGAGCCCAAGCCTACATTACGTGCCTAATCAAGCCCTTTCTGATCAAAGGCAAGCAATTTGGATCGGTAGGCAATGATTTCTCATGTGAACCAAATCATTATTCATGCAAATAAAATAAATGCTTTGAAAATCGGTTCTCTGTAACCCTCAAATTGAAATTTGAACCATTTTTGATCAACCAAGCGTCACTTCACATTGTTCGCCAAAAGCAAAATAGCAAAATTTTCATCACTGCTGAAAACCTCTCAATAGGAATCACTTGAATTTCTTCAGAATAAGTTCCCTTTGAATCAATGTCAAAATGATTTCTGTGTCTGGAATAGCTTTGAAATTCCAAAATGTTTTTGCATGAAAACAACCCTTTGTCAAACTTTCCTTCGTAGAGCCTCATCCCCAAACCTGATTTGAATACTTGGAGGCATGATCAAGCTAGGGAGCAATCAAAAATACTTGGTAGGGCTGGCTCCATGATTCCCTTTCTAAGAAAATTGCCGGGCAAAGTTGGCAACCCTTGAGATAAAGGACATAGGACAAAGAAGTATGCTGATATCAAGTCTTTTCTAGGGGTCAAGATCACAAGAGATGACTCGAGTAAGCAAGAGCAAAAAAGCCATCGAAGTTCACTGCCAACACTCCAACTTTTGAGAAAAGAAAGACACCATGAAGAAATTGGGACCTATATTTCTCAAGTAAGTATTCATGCATATTGACCATAATGCATTGCTTTCAACATTGTCAAATTGGTGTTTCATCACCCCCATTTGGGTAGTGCGTTTTCTAACCCTACCTCATTCCGAGTGCGCCTTTGAGCCACCACCATTCGGGTAGTGCGTTTTCTAACCCTACCTTATTTCGAGTGCCATTCGGGTAGTGCATTTTCTAACCCTACCTCATTTTGAGTGTGCCTTTGAGCCCTCATTTCCTTTTGAGTGTGCCTTTGAGCCTTCACATCTCGGGTAGTGCGTTTTCTAACCCTACCTCATTTCGAGTGCGCCGTTGAGCCCTCACTTCTCAAGTAGTGTGTTTTCTAACCCTACCACACTTCGAGTGTGCCTTTGAGCCCTCACCAACATTTTTCTGGGTAGGTCACCCGTTACAACATGACCAATTCTCCATGTTTTGTTTATCTGGGTAGGTCACCCATTACAATGAGGCCATTCTTCCACTTGGGTAGGTCACCCATTACAATGAGACCATTCTTTCCTTTTTCTCTGGGTAGGTCACCCATTACAATGAGACCGCACTTCACATTTTTTCCACCTGGGTAGGTCACCCATTACAATAGACCACTTTTTACATATTTTTAGTTTTGGTTTAATGAGGTCGCCAGATGGGATCTCATGTAGCTTTGGTTAAAGGAAATCGCCATATGGGATTTCAAGTTGACCGAGTTGTGCAACATTTTTTGGTTTTGGTTTAATGAGGTCGCCAGATGGGATCTCATGTAGCTTTGGTTAAAAGGAATCACCAGAAGGGATTTCAGGTTGACCGAGCTACACATATTTTTTAGTTCCAATTTAATGAGGTTGCCAGATGGGATCTCAGGTGACTTTGGTTAAAGGGAATCACCAGATGGGATTTCAGGTTGACCGAGTTACACACTTTTTTTATTTCTAGTTGAATGAGGTCGCCAGATGGGATCTCAGGTGGCTTTGGTTAAAGGAAATCGCTAGATGGGATTTCAGGTTGACCGAGCTACATATATATTTTTAGTTCCAGTTGAATGAGGTCGCCAGATGGGATTTCAGGTTGACCGAGCTCCATATATTTTTTAGTTCCAGTTGAATGAGGTCGCTAGATGGGATCTCATGTGGCTTTGGTTAAAGGGAATCTCCATATGGGATTTTAGGTTGACCGAGCTACACACATTCTTTGGTTTTGGAAAAGGAGATCGCCAGATGGGATCTCAAGTTAACGGGAAAAAAAGAAGAAGGAAGAGAGAACAGGAAAAAAAAAAAAACAGAGAGCAAGGTCTTTAGATGAGTGGATATTGAGCAAGTTAAACAGATAGAAAGACAAGTTTTTCTTTAAAAACATTGAGGAGTTTTGCTTCGTAAGCATTGTAAAGAGGGGGCATCTGTTGCTACCCAATTTTTGACCCATGTTTTGATAAATTTTCAGAAAAAAATCCAAAAATAGTGAAAAAACAACAAAAATCCAAAAAATATGTTTTTAATATATTTGCATCGTTTTTAGCATTTTCAGCATCGTCTCAAAAGAATTTAAATTTTCAAAGATCTTTGGAACGCGTTCAACTTTTAACGCGTTATATTTTAAAAATCATCGATTTTCCTCACTCGAGACGATGTTGATAAGAAAAATCTAAAAAAATAAGAAAGAATCAAAATTTACAAAAAAAGAAGTTGAGGGACTAATTTTGAGGCCCAAACAACATTTTGCCTATAAATAGTAGCCTTCAACACACACACAAAGAGGGGGGCAATTTTGCACAATTGAGGGAATCACAAATAAACCCTAAACCACAAAAAACCCTAAAAATCATAACCCTTTCTTCTCCTTAACCCAAAGCCGCCGCCTCCTCCTTGAAAAAAAAACTAAGCTGGCCGCGCCCCCCCCCACTTGGCCAAACAAGAGAAGCCGCAGCCTCCCCCATTTCCAGACCTTCCCTCTCCCAGCCAACTGTAGCCCTCTGCTCCGCCAGCCTTAGCTTCTCTGTAAACCAAACACCCTATTTTTTTTCCTTCAACCAGCAGACCACAACAAACCAGCCACACATCAGGTCTTCCCTCTCTCAGCCGACTTCCTCTCCCCCCCAGGACCGAACACGACCGCAGCCAACACACGGCCGCCTACAGAGTCCTCAGCGCCGGCCTCCACCAAGCCACACAGCAGCAGCCGATCCCCTCCATCACCAGCTTGGGAGACGCCATCCTCACCTCCCAGCAGGAGTCCCCTTCACAACCTCCTCCCACCGAAGAACCCAGCAGCGACCGACAGCAGCAGCGCCCACAGACGTCGTCCCCTTCCTCATCCATAGGCTCTCCTTTGCACAGACCGGCCTCCAGCAGTAGTCCCCGCTGTCTTCTTCATCTCCTCCCACCAGTCTTGCAGCGACGTCTCTTTCCTATCACAGCGACGTCAGCCGCGGCAGCACCGCCCGATCTGCCACCCGAAGCAGAGGAGAAGAAGACGAAACCCATGACAAACTGACCCGCAGTGAAGCAGACCCGAAGAAGAAGAAGGGAGAAATGCAGATCTAAAAAAAACAAAGAAAAAGAAAGCTAAAATCAACTGTTTGTGGCCCATTTTTGTGTTTCTTGTTGCAGGTAGAGGTAGCAGTCACCGCCGGCGAGGAAGAAGAGAGGAAGATGGCCCCGATCCGCCGATTATGCCACCTTCAACTGCGGCGGCGCGTGAATCCACGCGCCGCCAGTGGTGGTGGAGCGTGGAACAACGCGTCGCCACTGTTCCTGGTGTCCATGGCTTCACAGAAACGTTCCCAGCAAATTCCAGGATTTTTTAGAGGCTGTTTTTTTTTGTAACTTCCAAAGTGTAATGTAATTTTTGTTTAGTGGTTTTTGAATTTGTATTATTTGTAATGTGGATGTAACCAAAAAAAAAAGGAAAAGAAAAGAAAAGAAAAGAAAAGAAATATAGAAATATGGTAAAAGTGTATGAGAGTGTTTGTATGTTTTTTTTTTATTATGAATGTTTTTATTATTATGATATAATTGTAAAGATGAAAGAAGAATTTAATATTTTGATTGGATCACGGTTAAGAATTATTAACTTATACGTAAGTTGTATTTTTCATATCCGATGAAAGATAATTATTAAAACTTCTTTAAACACATCAAAGTCACGAAGCAGCTTACCTCAGGTAGGGTGCGTTAGGGGTGCTAATACCTTCTCTAACCACAACCAGTCCCTTACCCGCGAATCTCTGACAAGACCAGTACATCCGGTTTCCTAGTAGCCCGCAATCAATTACTAGGTGGCGACTCCTAACGAATCAAATCAAGCAAAACGACATCGAAAAATCGCCAGCCAACGCCGTGCTGATTCAGACGTGCGACAAAGAGCATGGAAGGATCTTCATTAGTGACTTTAAATGGCTAAGTTTGGTTCAAATCAAACATCAAAAACCTAATTGTCCCTTTTTATTCAACTGTGGCTTAGAGAGTGATCATTTTTCTTCAATATTATTTTCAATTAAACCTCCAACTTCCCTCAAAATTACTCCTGATCTTTTTTTTACCTATTATGACTTAGTCCTTGCTTTTTAAAAATCCATTGTATGCCTGCAAAAATATGTTGATGCAAAATTTTTATATTTAAAAGGGGTAAAAATCAGGTTATGATAGTTGTCACCTCTTTATAATGCTTACGGTACGAAGATTTATGAAAAATATTTTCTCATAGGTTGTGTACCAAACTTGTAAAAAAAATATAATGTTTATGCAAGGTTGCAAGTGGTCAAAACAAAAAATTTATTATAGGAATGGTTGTTGTTTCAAAGTTCAGTTACGATGTACCTGGTCTCTATAATCTATATAAAGAGATCATGATTTCTGGATTAAGGTCTTTGAATAATAGAATTAGATCCTTGGTATTGGGTTGAATTCATGTAACCCAAAATAAAACTTTTAGTACTAGTTTGAATTCTAGTTATGAATGCTCAAGCTTTTTTGTATTGGTTTGAATTCAAGTAATGCAAGATATAACTTCTGGCATTGGTAACTTTTGATACTAGTTTGAATTATAGTGACAAAGACTTAAACTTCTTGATACTGGTTTGAATTTTAATGACACAGACTCAAACTTCTTGTTACTAGTTTTAAATCCAATGATGGAAGATAAGACTTTTGGTAATAGTTTGAATTTCAGTGGTGTGTGATAAAATTTCTTAGTATTAGTTTGAAATCCAATTATGCAAGATAACACTTCTATTACTAGTTTAAATTCTAGTGATGTAGGATTAAACTTCTTGGTATTGGTTTGAATATGAAAGACTCAAGATAACAAATTCTAATATTGGTTTGAATTCCAATGATGTAGACTAAAACTTTTTTGTACTAGTTTGTATTTCAATGACTCAAGATAACAATTTCTCAAAACTTACGAGAGCCCTCAAACATGAAAGCCTCATGATGACAAGGCTTCAATCACACATGTTGGAGGCTTGCTGGGCTCCAAACTAGAAAAGAGCTTTACCTAATGATGAAGTTAAATAAGCCCCCATAATTTTTTACCTCTTTTTATTTTAGTTTTTGGCCTTTTAATTTATTTATTTTTGATCAAATTGACTTTAGATGTTAATTTTTTTCTCCAATTAAGCCCTTGATTGAATTAATAAAGACCTTAAAGTTATTTCTCACCTTTTTGTACCCATTTTAACCTACTTCTTACTTTTTAAAAAATTCTTTATTTATCTGATTTGATCCCTAATTTTAGTAGTCTTTATTTTTTATTATTTTATGATTTTTTTATTTTTATAATTTTTCAAAAGCTATCTTTTTTTCAAAACTTTGTCCAATTTTATTTGCAAAAATATTTTAATGTAAAATTTTTAGTTGAAGGGGGTAAGAATTAGGTTACAACAATATCAAGTCTTCTTGTAATACTCATCAATGCTAGAATTAGAAATATTAATTTTTGTCCAATATTCATTGATGTCAGAGTCAGGAGTGTTAAGGTACTATAAGACAATTGAACCTCATTGAGACTTCTTTCATTAATCTTTCTTAGGACAGCTAGATTTGAACCACTAATATGAGTTTAACTCATTGTAGTAAACTCATTATCACCCTGTAGATAAATCATTAGTAGATTATGCATAACAAACTATTAGTAATTCAATACAAGACTAACAATGCAGCTTACTTCAGATATGATGCTTTAGGGTGGTAGTATCTTCTCTCTAGCATAACTAGTTCCTTATCACAAATCTTTGTAGACTAATTATGGTTCCTAGTTATCATAATATTAGGTGGCGACTACTTTACAAATATTAGACCTTTTCCCCCTCTCAAAACATAAAAGACTCTATTTTCTCCAGATTCTAGGAAAGCATGTGGGTTGCCACGATGTCGAATGTGATATTGGTGACAAAGAATGGAATGGTGGAAAATAAAAATAAAAGTTCCTTATTTTATAGGTGTTTTGTTAAAAATAATGAAGTGACAATGTTAATGACAGCTAAAAAATATAATTTATTATATCAACTACTTCTATTACCATCACTTCTCCATTTTCATTATAATGGCGATGATTTTTTTCATTAAAAAAAAATTGTTGTTGTTGTTGTTTATTCCCGACCCTTATTTTTTAGCCACCTCCCATATTGGTTTCATTATTATTATTTAAATATATTATTTTTGTTACTATATTATTACTACAAATATCATATCTTTATTACTACAAATATCATATCTTTCACTTCCTCCGTCCCTTCCACCACCATCACAATCACCCTTATCATTTTTATTATTATCAACATAAATAAAAGCATTCTTGTAATTATCATTTCTTTTCATCTTAAAAATTAGACATTAAAAATTTTAAATTTCACATTCCTTGTTATTATTCTAAACACATTATTACAACTAAAACGTGATTATGATTCCTCTATTCCTATTCTAAGTCTTTCATTTTTTATAACTAATTAGTACTTAAGGATCATAAATGTTACAGTTTAGGATTTCGATAGAGAATCTCTTCTAATTATGTTGAAGTAGTTTTATTTCATTACAAAATACATATTGATGTTACATATTTTGTATCATTGCTATTTGGTATTTCAAAAATCATTAAATATTTTGTTGTGCATTGATTTTACTTAAAGTTCATTAAATTCAAATGATTTAAGTTTTTCTCAAATGAGAATATCTTGATTGTTATAGTTTACGATATCATTACAAAAATCTTTGAAAACTATGTCAAATATCTTTTAGTTATAAATACATACTAATATTGTTGCATGGAACATCTCACTTAGATGATGAGGATTGCTAAGATAAAAATATGAAAAAGAAGTTACTTTCTAGTTTTATAATAACTAAAATTCTTAATTGGTATTCAGAGATTCTAGGTAAGGGGCTAGTTATGCTAAAGAAAAAATATAAATCACCCTAAGATATTCTACATAAGGTAAATTGCTTTGTATTTGTTTTTAATGATAAAAGGGTACATATATTAATAATTTGCCTAAAGTGGCTTGTGCATGTTTATAATTGATGATGAAAGGCTACTTAAACACAAAGTAGTGATTTGGGATATAGGCCTGGAAACAAGGCTCAATCTTTAGTTTTGGAATACATGCATTAGGCCTAAAAGGTGATGATACATTGGGCTTTGGCCTAATTTTCCTGGCTATGTTTAAATGAAGCTTGGAGGTTGTCAGTTACACTCAATTGGACTTTGTGGGGTCATGTTGACCCAACCGAGGTTCATTCACCATGAAAAAGGTGATGTTTCCTGACATGTGAGAATTCATAAACAAATATTTGCATACATTAGAAAAATTAAAAACTCGTATTTACAAACAAAAGTTTAAAGAATATTTCTCGATATATATTGTTTATATAAAATCGAATGTTGTAACCTTGAAAGTCACTACGCCAATAGGATGATGGTTTACTTAATGTTAGAGAAGTCAATCAAAAGGGTATTATCAAGAGCACCTTTCAACTCATATATCCAGATTCACAATATATATTCAAAATTTTCCAACTTCCAAGGAATAGAATATATTAAAGGATCATATTATTCCTGGTTTGATAAGAAAAAATATACATATATCATAAAAAACAAATGGAAAATATTTTATTTATTTATTTATCATATGAAAATAAAACGCATCAACATCTGAGTGACAAGATCCATTTAAGAATCATACCATCACTAGGTTGATTCTTTGATAAAAAAAAATTAACAAACCCTATTTTACATGAAAATAATCCTACCATTTATTTTTTAAGAAAAATTATTAAAATTCACACATAAAATTAATTACATCCATACACTAAATCAAATGCATCTACACACAAAGTCAAACATTTTACCACTAATCCTCCCAACTCTATTATGGAGTATTGGTTCCAACCTTATCACACCAAAAAATAAATCCATTGCGCCTTCATAACCCTAGGGTTGCCAGGCATTACTGCAGACCCCAACACTTAAATATTCAATCTTCAAAATAAATACAAAAAAATTGATAATCATTGGAAATTATTCAAAATAAATAAAAACATCATTCAAGAATCTAAAACAACCTTTGTAGATGTTTGGGTCGGGCGAAAGTTGCTAGAAATGGATTGGAATCACTACTATATTTAACAGTTTTACCGATAAAATATTATGTCGGTATTTACTCTACCATTGCATCGGCGTGTATTTTACTGATTGATTCACAAATAGAAAACATCTGTCAGTAAACCGCTCAACGGTAATTTCTTTTATGTCAGCATTTTCATTGATAAAAAAAAACCCGATGATTTTATAGATAGAAAATGCATGCCAAAAACAATTACCTGCTGGAATATACCAACAGAATAATTTCATCGGTGATTGGTAGTGGCATTTAGAGTAATTTTATTTTAACCCTCTGTAAAATACCGACGGAATAATTTCGTCGGTGATGTAACAGTTGAAGTGGCATATGTAGTAAATTTTGTCCAACTCTCTAGAATATACAAACGAATTGAGTCTGTCGGTAACTTCGTCCGTAATAATTAAAAAATATATGCTTTTAAAAAAAAATATTGCATAAAAAAAGAAAATAATTTAAAAAAATAAAATTGTATAAAATTCAAGTATGTAAAAATAAATTATCTTAATATAAAAACCAAATATTCATTAAAAATTTATATGTTCAAATAAAATTAAACTAGAATAAAGGCAGCGTTGGAGGAGGAGAAGACTAGTCGTTCCCGGGACTATAAGGTCAAAGAAAGGGTGCACATGTACCACTCATCTGTGATTTCATATCCATAACTATTCAGAAGAGTTCTTTATAATTCACAGAGAGCCGTTCATATTTTTCAGTTAGACGGGTTGTTTGTTCTTGTAAGGCGACGAACTCCTGAGACTTGGTGCTCGAAATCGATTGCAAGCTCCCAACGATTGAGACATTATAGGTCGTTCGCAAGTTCTTAGCCGTAGTGTTGAAGATTCCGTACACCCGATTTCTATCGGGTCCACCACACAATCCTACCTCCATCTATAAATCCATGTGGGTTGAAGAATCGTCCCCGTATCTTTCCCTCAACCAACTGTTATATGTCTCCTGGAAATAAAAAAATGAAATCATCGAGTTTTTATATGTGCTCAAAAAATGGTTGAACGAAAATACCACAAAGTATTGAGCACAGTTGTCGATGAACTGTTGCACGCCTTTTGGTGATCTTCAATCCGCACGTGCGTCTCCACAAAAAGCTTCATTGGGCTTGGCTCACGTTCAAGAGTCGTAGCCTATAAGAAAAAAAATATTGTCAGTTAAATATATTTATAAATAACAATAAATTAATTAAAGATAGATGTGATTAAAATTAATCTTACCATCCGCTTTACATGTGAAACAAATGGAACAGAGTCGTCGATGTGCATGGTAACCGAACTGTGAATTTGTCGGCTTCGGTTGCCCGCACCAAACTATGAGCATCGTGTGAAATGTCCAGACGTCACGTGCTGAATATATTCCATCCATATATTCTAAAGTATGTATGGCGGCCTGAAATCCTTTCAAACCACCACGTCATTATAGCTTGGTAGAGCATTTTCTCTGACATATTTTTTAGAATTTGTTTTGCACCTCATACCAAAAATCATGCAACTTATATGATACAAACGTATTCTATATGAGTTAATGTGTAACAACCCTGATTTTCTACATTCTTTTTCGCGATACATTGGAAATTTTCAGGTAAATTTTTTTTTTTATATACAGGTTCCACCAAAATTTCTCCCAAAATTTCGACAGAGTCTCCCCTATACTGGGAGGTCCCAAGTTATCAACATATACCATGTTTACACTTCTAATATCTCACATCTCATAACTCAATCACGACCCAATCATCTTGGGTTTCAACCCAACTCATTATCATCAACATAACACATTTTATTCAATAACATCATATAATGTAGTTCAAGTGAAAGATTCAATTTCAACTATAAACATGCATGGTTAAATAGGTACTTAGAGTTTAAACCATTGGATTAAAGACATACATTCAAATTTACGGATTAATATTACATCTCAAGTTTTAGGAGATAAGTCTTTTAATTTACAAATAATTTACATGGTCAAAAGCAAAAGATAAGTAAACTAGTATCACTCTTGACGCGACCCTGATGGACCTGAAAATAGAAATTAACATGTACACATAAATATAAAAGATAGTAACAAGCAATAACAATGACAGACAATAATCTCTATGGATTTTTTTTTGATATATAAAATTAGGCATAAACCTCTTTTACAACATATATTTTCCATCTATTACCAATATCCATCTAATATCCTATCTTATTTGCCAAGAATAATTCCATCTTGAAAATTTCAACACAACTCAACGGTTTGCTAACACCATCTCCTTATAAATCAATTCTTACTTGATACCAAGATATTCCTCTCTTGGTATCATTAGCTTATCTAATTCTTTTGGAATAACTAATCAATATTTTCCCTTTCTGAATTTGTTGCTAGAAGGTAATCGCCGAAACTAATAAATCTCATTAGTATCATTAGTATTCTAATATAGGGCTAGACTAATCAATTACATTCACATGCCGATATCAATACAACCGATTAGTATCATTAACTAATCCTTCCTCAGAATAGTTAATCAAATCTTATTCATATCCGGTTTACCATCAAAGTTGTTGATGTCAATAACCCTTGACATCATTAGCCTCCTTACCTAGAGTAGCTAATGAATGCCATTTGATTCTTCCATTCATACCGAACCCCTTTCATTTTTCTTATTAACATCATATGCATTATAAACACGGTTGTCAAGTATCATTCGCACACAAACTTAGTTATCGACACTACGGTCACTAAGCATCCTTCATATAACCTTGGTCACCCTCATCACAGTTCCAAGTATCAATTTATGCCTTTAGCCACCGTCATTTTGGTGTTAAGTATCATTGTAATGTATCCTTAGCCACCAACACTATGGTAACCAATTATATATCAATTCCCCTTCAATCTCCAAGTCATTGTGTCTACCCAATAACCACATTAATTAATTTACTCAATATCTTAGTCATATATTAATTATTTTACTCATAACATTTAGAATTTACTACTTCTAACTTCAATCAATTAATCACACAATCTCTTCAAAACTTAAATATCCGATTGCCAATAATTCTGGTAATTTCATATAGTTACCCACACATTTGGTTAACCTTCCTCGGTTACCAATAAATCTGGTAATTCCATACGAATTACCCAGCCTCCAGCTAACCTCTTTTGTTAAGTCAATCAATCCTGTAATTACATATGAATTACCCCATATCCAATTAACTTCCTTGTTAACCAATAACCCGATAATTCTCTTAATTACCTAAGAAATATGGCTAACCCATCTTGGTTGCCAAAATCAATCCGGTAATTCCATACGAATTACCTGGCATCCGGCTAACCTCTTTTGTTAGCCAATCAATCCGGTAATTCCATACGAATTACCCTATATTCGGTTAACTTCCTTGTTAACCAATAAACCTGATAATTCTCCTAATTACCCAAGAAATCTGGCTAACCCATCTTGGTTGCCAAAATCAATCCGGTAATTTCATACGAATTACCTAGCATCCGCCTAACCTCTTTTGTTAGCCAATCAATCCGGTAATTCCATATGAATTACCCCATATTCGGTTAACTTCCTTGTTAACCAATAAACCCGATAATTCTCTTAATTACCCAAGAAATCTAGCTAACCCATCTTGGTTGCCACAATCAATCTAGTAATTCCATACGAATTACCCAGCACCCGGCTAACCTCTTTTATTAGCCATATAATTTTGGTAATTTCTCTTAAATTACCAATAATTCTCCTTTGTAATAATCAATCAACTTATTCACTTGTTTCATTCTTTTAACATCAATTAAATACACAACACAGAAATTTAAGAAAAATTAATAATTACAAAATAAAGTGATGAATCACCTACCTAGAATAGGTGCACGTGCTGCCACTCCATTCAATTGTTCAGTCCCCACAGCTTCCCCTGTACCATCAGGGATTCAATTTTTATCAACAATACAACCAACATCACATCTTCATTTAATTCTCAATCAACTAGTATTCTCAAACCAATCAAAATGAATTTTCTTTAAGATCTCATACTCTTACTCATTTTCATGTTTATATTCATTCTTATAATTTTGTCACCATAACCATCACTCAACAGCAATTCCAAGCAAAGATTAAAAATTGTCTAATTCCGATCAATTTAGCTTTACCATCTCAGAACACTATCTAGTGTTTTAATCATAACTAAAGCTATAAAACTCAATTTTGGGCGTGATTAATCTCTATGAAAGGCTAAAACATAGAAATACATCTTTTATGAAGAAACCAACTCGAAATTATTTTGTTTTAAGGCTCAAAATCAGCAATCACAATAGCCCCTCCTTTATAGCAAAAATTTTGGACAACGAGGATTTTCATCCCTTGGAAATCCTTTTCAACTTCCAACTTATTTTCATGCAAAAACAACATCATCCAAGGTCATTTGGCATCATTAAATCACAAATTCAAACCAATTCTAAAGCAAAACATTCAAACAATTTCCTTACCTCTACAATATAGCAAGATTAAACCAAAATAAGGAAACTCATTCCTTTTGGGATTTCTTCTATTATTATTATTAATACAACAAAATGATAAACCATTCATTTTCTTTCGCTTTCTCCTCGTGTGATTAAACATATGCGACAAACCTTAACAATTAATATTCTTAGATCATTATCACAACAACAATTTCACCCTACTAGTTGGAATCCATGACAATCTTCATTAACTAATCAATTTGCCAAAAATACTTATGGCTAGCTTTAAATATGTTTTATTTTCCAAATTTCTTTCATTTCAATTTCTTCATGGTTCCACCCCATTTATATCCACACAACCAACAAGTTAGCTTTCTATTCAATCAACATGTTCATATAGCAATGTTCCTTACTATTCTTACACAATAATCATTTTTCCCCTCATATAAAGATTACACAATTAATCTATAATAATAATAATAACAAGAACATATTTTGCCATTACATCTTCCATAAAACCTACACCCACACAATTCTAATTTTATCAAAACATGTATTTAATCAAGTTTACTAAATTTTGTCAAATCTAGCAATCGATTCAAGAGGCAATAAGTCATCAACCTCTGATTATTGTTTTAAACTCAACGGTCAGACTACATATAATAGAGTTGTGCATAATATATCTCAAAATCATAATAATCCAATGGTTGGATCTCCTTAGATTTGAATAAAACCGAGCTAACCTGAAAATGGATGAGCTACTGTTCAACATGACCGAAACCTTGCCGGAAAATGTATTTTCGATCTCCACTGTCCAAATTTAAGGAAACATCTAGGCGCACCACATATCCAAGAATGAGCATGATCCAGCGGTGGATGGAAGAGAAATCAGTCGGCGACCAAAATTTCCCTGCAGAATTATTTCCTTTTGTTTTCCAAAATAGTTCAGATGATTATTTCTATCAAACGGATTGGTCCTTCAAATCCCTCCAGTCAGTTAGTAGAGGAGTGTGTGAAGAACAATATATCAAAAAATTAGCATGATCCAACGATGGATTCGAGAGATATGGCCACCAGCGTATTATTGGTTCCTCCAAATTTTGCACTTCTCTCTTTAGCCGAATTCTCTATTCTGTCACTCTTTTTTTTTTTTTTTGAACTTGTGGCCTTTTATGTTTTTAAGGCACATTTTTCCCTAATTACAATTATGTTCCTCATTTATGCCTCTATGTATTTTATTTTATTTTTCATGTAAACTATCCGGTTTATTTCTACCTAAATCACTAGTCTTTACTGAACTCTTATTAGGATGGGATCTTTAACCAAGATAGGAAAACATATTAATAGACTTCATGCAAAATTGCATCCCGATCCGAAGATTAGATTGAGAGCTCTGCTTTCTAATGTAAAATTGGTCAATTCATGACTTTGCATAAACAATCTAGATTTTTCTTGTTCAATCTTCACATAAAATCATATCAATTATCCTTCTAAACCTTTAAGGTCATTTTATTATTTTGGAATATATTCATTTTAGAATTTCCACCTTTATTTATTTATCGAGCTTATTACCGTTTCAAAGTAACGTCACTGATTTTTAATCGGTGCTTGCACCTTTAGTCCTACCCTTTTCATTGCACTATCCTTTATTATAATGTATTCTTTATTACCTCACTTATTTCCTAGAAATATTTTTTCATTTTTCTTATTATTTTATCCATCAAAACACGTTACCAGTTTCTTTGTCCTTATGAATTCTAAACCAAAATTTATTTTATAGAGGTCATCTCTTCCCTTATATATCATTATTTATCAATTATTTCTAATCTTGGTTTTCATCACTCATTAAAATATTACCACTTTCAGTCTTACGTTTACATGAGAGGTTACACATCTGCATATTTAAATTATAAATTTTCAGGGTTTCACACAATGACATATGAAATTTTAATATTTAAAATTAAAAAAATCATTATATTGTTTTCGATGTTACTTAGTTGCAGCGTAATTCTCACAAACCCTCCTCACAACATTATCATTTGCTCTCTCCCACTCAAATTTAGCCTTGCATTAAAACTTTATAAAAAATAAATCAATAATTTCAATAAAGTAAAGGAATTAACATAAAAAAAATAGTTAAAATATTAAGTTAACATTAACTTTAAATCTTATAAATCATGCATCGACATGAGGTTTTCAATTAGGATGTTTGAAAACCTGGCTTCATTGAAACAATGAAATTTCCATCGATGATTTAAATGCCGATGTTATTACTCGGGCAACCTCAATGTTTGTGAACCTAAAAATCGATAAATTTATTGAAATATTATTTGTTCATGTATTGTTAAACACAAACCAACTCAAAGCGAAACAAACTTTCATTGAAAGGTTGTCCTTTCAATGCGCCTCGTACCTACAGGTGTATGGATCGCACTATGAAGGGACATCGCATCTACGTTGTGGAACTGCACTCGATGAGGCAGTGTCGTGAGTCGATGAAGGTCCTCTTCTTGGTCAACACCTAATGACACGTTATTGTCATCATCATTGCTAGAAGAACTAGTTGTGATCATATACTCATGACATGCAGTTGATTTTCCCATATGCATCTACACAAATTTGATGAATATTTACATAATCCATTTCGATTCTTTAAAAAAAAATCGGCAGTACCTCCTTTATTCTGAAAGCTACCCAAAATTTTCAATTCTGCAAATATACAACATATATGCCATAAACCAATTTATTTTATTTTATTTCTACCAATAATTTTGGATTATTCAATTTCATCTCATTTTCAACGTGATAATGTTTTTAATCCTAAATTGCCAAGAATGTTTTATAATTAAATTTAATCATATATATTCAATTGACATGTATACTAGAAATTTGATAGTAACAATTAAAATTCAACAAAACAATAAAAATATTATTCCAATATATACCAAAAAAATAGACGAAAATAAATAATAATAAAAAAAACAAATATAGGCTTTAAGAATGAAGAATTCTTACCTTAATGGTGTGCTTACTTTCAGAGTTTATCTACATGTAAACCGAAGAAAAGAAGAAAACTAAGAAGAAAATACGTCAAAAGATTCACTGTATATACATGTTACACTACAAGATTTCACAGTTTTACCGATGAAAATATTCCGTCGATGTGTGATTAGCAGTTTGTCGGTGATTTATTTACCGACGTCTTCACCGATGGATTACGTCCGTCGGCTTTCCCGTTGTTGGTGATTCCCCATTCCATCGCTATATCAGTCAGAAACACAAAAAAACCATTTGCCGATGGTTTTACAGACGGAATTTGCGCGCCAAAAAAAAAGTTTCCTGCTTGAAATATACCGACGGATTTTCATCCATCGATGATATCGTGATTTACCGACGGATATGTACCGTTGGTAAATTTATCGGTGAGTGTTTGAAATACCGACTGAATATATCCGTCTGTAAATTCATCGGTAATTGTGGCAGCTACTGTCAAATGCCGACGGATTTAGTCTGTCGGTGAGTGTTTGAAATACCGACCGAATATATCCGTCTGTAAATGCGTCAGTGAATGTTACTGTCAAATACTAACGGATTCATTCCGTCGGTAAAACCCTTTGTAATAGTTTTTTCTAAATTTGTTTTTAAAAAATTATTTAGAATACATAATATAAAATTATATAAATTAATGGTAAAAAACCAATTATGCAAATAAAATTTATATTAAACATCAAAAACAAAAAATCAAAGTTAAATAATATCCATTACAAACTGAATGTGTTTCAAAAAAAATATTAAATGAAATTTTAAAGGTAAATAATGTTTATTACAAATTAATATAAAGGTGGAGCTGCAGGAGGAGGAGGAGGCTGGTGGTTATACGGCCAAAAAGGATTAGGCGCACATGTTCCACTCTGTGTCGCCATGTTCATGACAACTTCGCGAAGCTGTTCATAAGCCGCTTTTTGTTGTGCAGACTCCGCTCTTTGTTGTGCATGAGACGCTTTGAGTTGTGCGTACTCCGCTGATAGGTGGTCGTATTTTTCGGTGAGCTGAGTCGTGCGTTGCTGCAAGGCCACGAACTCCTTAGATTGGGAGCTCGATATTGATTGGGAGCTCCCAATGGTTGAAACACTACAGGTCGTCCGCAAGTTGTCGGCCGTAGTGTTGGAGAGCCCGTAAACCCGATTTTTATCGGGTCCACCTAACGATCCAACCTCCATCCACAAATCCGGATCGAATTCCGGATGGGTCAAAAGATTGTCCCCGTATCTCTCCCTCAACCGATTATTATAGGTCTCCTAAAAATAAAAATAAAAAGTAATCATCATATTCAATTCAATAAACATAATAACTTACAAAATAAAATGGTTGAACAAACATAACATGAAATGTTGAGCACAGTTATCAACGAACTGTTGCACCCCCTTTTAGCGGTCTTGACTCCACACGTATGTCTCCACAAACAGCTCCATCAGGTTCGGCTCACGTCCAAGAGACGTAGCTTATAATGAAAAAAGATTTATTAACAACAACTTAATTTAACGATATATTTCATTTAAATTAATCTTACCATCTGTTTCGCATGTGCAGCAAACGGAACGGAGCCGCCAGTGTGCGTTGTCACCGAGCCATGAATTGGCTGATTCCGGTTGCCAGCACCGGACTGTGAGCGTCGTGTGAACCACTCAGACGTCATGTGCTCAAGATAGTGCGGCCATATATCTTTCGGGATGTATATCGGTTTGAAATCCCTCCAAACCGCAACATCGTTCCAACCTTGGAAATCCCTATCTCTCACGGTTTTTTTGCTTTTTTTTGTGCTTCATACCAAAAATCACGCAACCTACTTCACGCAACCAAAAATTACATTTCGAAACATAAATTTTTGTCTAAAAAAAATCTTGTATTGTTTTTTATGTTACCTAGTTGTCGCGTGATTTTCCCACACCCTCCTCGCAACAGTGTTATGCTCACTGTCCCAGCAGAATTTGTCATGTGTATAAATAATTAATTTTAAATAAAAATAACAATTTATTTACAATTATATCAATAATTTATTAGAAATAAGCTGAAAATTATAAATTAACACCAACCTCAAATCTGTCAAACCATGCATTGATTTGAGGCATCCATTCAGGATGCTTGGATATCTGACTCCATTGAAACAATGGAATCTCCATTGAATATTTAAACGCCGATGATATTACTCGGGCGGCCTCAATGTTTGTAAACCTGAAAATAAATAAAATAAATTCAATAGTGATTACTTCATAAATTATGTTGTAATTTAAAAAAAAAAACTAAAACCTTAACAAACTTACATTGAAAGGTTGTCTTTCCAGTGTGCCTCGTACTTGCGGGTAAATTGATTCCACTGCGAAGGCACGCTGCCTCTCTACGCTGTGAAGTAGCGCTGGAAGAGGCAGCATCGGTTGACGGCGCAGGTGGTGTAGGTGCCTCTTCTTGAGAGGCACCTAAGGAAATATCATCCTCGCTGCTAGACGAACTAGATGCGACCATACGTGAGCGATTAGCTCTGGTTTTCATTCTACGCATCTACACATATTTATACAAATAATTATATAATTAAATTCAAATGTTAAAAAAAAAAATTGACAGCACCTCCCCTATACTGGATATTAACCAAATCCACAAACTTGCACATATTAACAATAGCCATAACCAATTGACCCAATCTATACTAATTATTCCAACATATTCAATTACTAATCCTAAGGTAAATTCAACATTAAGAATTATAATTCAACAAATTATTCAATAATTATGCGAATACAACAATAAAATATATTCAATAAATAAATAAATAAATAAAAACTCTAGACTAACAATTAAAATTAATGGAAAAAATTAAACATAAATCATGTAATAATAGAGTAAAATTAACAATTATTCCAAAATATTCAATTACTAATACTAAGGTAAATTCAACATTAACAATTACAATTCAAAAAATTATTCAATAATTATGCCAATACAACAAAACAATAAATTCAAAAAAAACTCTAGACTAACAATAAAAAAAAAATGGAAAAAATTAAACACAAATCATGCAATAATAGAGTAAAATTAATAATTATTTCAACATATTCAATTACTAATTCTAAGGTAAATTCAATATTAACAATAAATATTCAACAAATTAACTAATAATAATTATGCCAATACAACAAAAAAAAATATTCAAAAAAAAAACTATAGACTTTAGGAATCAAATATGCTTACTTTAATAATGTGTTGAATTCAATACTTTATCTACATTACAAAAAATACACCAAAACAAAAAACATAGCAAAAAAAAAACCCCTAAAGTAAAATGAAATAGAAGAAACACATACCTTTTAAACTGATGAAGATTCACAAGAAAACATAACAAAAAAAATAGCAAAAAAAAAAACCCCTAAAGTAAAATGAAATAGAAGAAACACATACATTTTAAACTGATGAAGATTCACAAGAAAACTTGCTAGAGATTGTAGGTGAAAGCTTTGAAGAACGGAGAGGAAAAAAATCGAAATTTAAGGTGAAAAACAAAGGAGAAGAAAAAATGAACTGAAGGGGGCGGTCGCTGGAACTTATATGGCAGTTTTACCGACGGATTCACCAACGGATATAAAATTAACTATTATATTAATTTATTCCGTTGGTGAAGTGTCAAAAATCCATCGGTAATTTTTGAATTTCGCACCAAAATTTTTAATGACCCTTCATATTTTTCGTGGTCCGTCGGTAATTCCGTCGGCAAGATAACGTGGTTAGAGATACATTTAATGCACAACCCTTTGGAATTCGCACAGTCCGTCGGTAATTTTGTCGGTAAAATAAACCCACCGACAACTTACCGACGGACTTATATCCGTCGGTATTGTCGTCGGTGATTGTGGCATTTCAAGTAATTATTTTCAAACTCTCTGTGAAATGCCGACGGACTTAATCTGTCGGTATTGTCGTCGGTGATTGTGGCATTTCAAGTAATTATTTTCGAACTCTCTGTGAAATGCTGACGGACTTTTTCCGTCGGTATGGACGTCGGTGATGGTGGCATTTCAAGTAATTATTTTCGAACTCTCTATGAAATTCCGACAGACGTATTCCGTCGGTATGGACGTCGGTGATGGTGGCATTTCAAGTAATTATTTTCGAACTCTCTGTGAAATTCCGACAGACGTATTCCGTCGGTATGGACGTCGGTGATTGTGGCATTTAAAGTAATTATTTCAAGTAATAAATATTTCGTGTTACAAAATATATCATCCATAATCTAAATTACATGAAAAAAAGGTTTTACCCAGGGCTTCATTTTGATAGTTAGTCAGAATTGTCTTCTTCTTCGTCATCAATTGAATAGTCATCACCTTCATCGCAATCTTCAATATAGATATCATCTTCTTCATCGACATTTGCTTATCCGTTAGAGCTCAAAACAACATTCAACTCCTCTACGTGAACATCAACAAGACTATCATCGAAAACACAAAAATTTGAATTTTCTTCCAATTCAATCGAAGGAGCAACTCAATATGGTTCAACCAACTCACTAACTTGAAAGACTTCATCTCGCACACTTGTGTCTTCATTCTCATCCTGAACAACCTCAACACGATCCCGGGGTTTCATTTTTAAAATGAACAACCAATCCACTCTTAATCGATTCTTTCTAAATGAAGGGGTGTATGTGTAATAAACTTGTTGACATTGTTTTGCAAAAATAAAGACATCGTTTATGTTGCGGAGTCTAGCTTTTGAGTTGATTTCGACCAGACCATAGTGCGGATCAACTCTGATTCCTCTGTCAGTCATGTCATACCAATAGCATTTGAATAAAAACACTATATTCTGCTTGTTATGATATTGCAGTTCGACGACCTCTTCTAATCTACCATAGTAGTCAACTTCTAACTCACTACTAGTGGATCCCTTAACATAAACACCATTGTTGTATGTCTTTCTTCCTTGCCCGTATTCTTCAGTATGGAAAACATATCCATTGACAAAATACCCGTTGTAGCACTTACATTTTCTTTTAGGCCCCAGGCTTAGTGAGGACAATGACTTAGGCGCACTCCCTCCCATTTGATAAACCTTGTATGTAATATACATCAATAAACAATAAATGGCATGCATACGTACAGTAATTTTGCAAGTTAGAATGAGTTTGTGATAGTACTTACATGTGTTCTGAACCACGTGGCAAATTGTTCATCTTGTAATTGAAAGATTTGGGATTCGGTCAGCTGTGAGTTATTGGAGAGCAAATATTGTCGATGTTGCCTGCAAGTGATAATAAGTGTATGATATTACAATATATAATTAACAGTATATTACTAACAAAGTTTAATTAGTATTACACACACACACACACACACACACACACACACACACACACACATATATATATATATATAAACTTACTGAATAAAAGGTCTCAGCTCATCACAGTTAAATAGAACATAGTTGTGTGCTTGTTTGAACTCTATTTCCGGCAAATATCTTCCTCTTACGGCATTTTTAGGTGTGGGTCGTCCAGTATTGGAGAATATTGACAAGTTCCCACTAGAAGGCACTTCACCGCCATCATCATGCCGTGGAATGCGATTGATTCTCGTTCTCAAATGAGGTTCGAAATAGTACGAGATAAATGTTGAGATCTCCTCAATAATATAGGCCTCACATATCAAAGCCTCAACATGCGCCTTGTTCTTAACCTTTTTCTTGAGATTAAACAAGTACCTGCATTGAATTAATCAAGTATTTTCAATTAAGAAAAACCTAGAAAATACTTTTATATATGAATTACATTGCAACTGTAATATCTAACCGTTCGAATAGGTACATCCATCTATATTGGACCGGTCTTCCAGCTTTTGCCTCGAACGGTAGATGTATAGGGAAGATGCTCTTTTGAGTCAAAAAATGATGAAGGGAATATCATCTCAAGTTTGCATAGTGTCTCGATGATATTCGTTTGAAGCCTCTCAATGTGCTCAACATTCAACTTGCTGGAGCATATATCTCTGAAGAAATGACTGATCTCCGTGAGTGCATCCCATATTCCCTTTGGCAACAAATCACGAAAAGCTAATGGGATGAGTGTTTGCATAAACACGTGGCAGTCATGACTCTTCATTCCATACAATCTGCAGTCCTCTATATTAACCAGCCTTGATATGTTCGATGCATGTCCATACGGAAAACGCAGACTCTTAAGCCATTTGTAGACTAGCAGTTGTGCGTTTTTCTCTAACAAGAAGCTTGCTCTTGGTTTTGCGACCCGTGACTCATCATAAACCAATTCCATATTTTTACGGTTACAGTATAAAGCTATATCCAATATAGCCTTGATGTAGTCCTTTGTCTTCCCCTTCACATCCATGACGGTGTTGAAAATGTTCTCAAACATGTTCTTTTCGATGTGCATGACGTCAAGGTTATGGCGGGGTAGATTGGTCTTCCAATAAGGAAGCTCCCAAAAGATACTTTGCTTTACCCAATTATGGGTCAAACCAAAACCAGGAAACTTTTGCTTACCTGATTGAAGGCCAAACACAATGTCACCGTACTCTGATACAACATCATGCAATTCTTCACCAGAAAGACACGGGGATGCAACATCTTTTTCAACTCTGCCAATAAAGAAATATTTTCTGTTCTTTCTGTACCTGTGATTAAGTGGCAAGAAGCGACGGTGACAGTAAAAAAAAGAAGCTTTACCTTCGTTTGCTAGCGTGAATGCCTCGTTGTTTTCCATGCAGTATGGACATGCGAGTTTCCCATGCGTGCTCCAACCAGAAAGCATTCCATAAGCTGGAAAATCATTGATAGTCCACATCAAAGTAGCCTTCATAAGGAAATTTTGTTTCCTCGATATATCATAAGTCAGAGCTCCGAAGGACCACAACTGCGCCAGATCATCAATCAACGGTCGAAGACAAACATCTATATTCCACCCCGGGCTGCTTGGACCGGGTATGACAGTAGATAAAAACATTAACTTCGGCCCCATACACATTCCCGGTGGCAAGTTATAAACTGTGAGTATGACCGGCCAACAAGAATAAGGAGCAGCAAATGACCCAAATGGGTTGAATCCATCTGTACACAACCCAAGACGCACATTCCTTGATTCAGCTAAAAAGTGAGGATGAACATTGTTAAAGCGTTTCCACGTTTCACCGTCAGAAGGATGCACCATCACTCCATCAACCGCATCATGTGCTTGGTGTCATATCATGTGCTCGGCAGTCCTTGGTGACATGAATAACCTCTGCAGTCTGGGTGTGATCGGGAAGTATCTAAGTTTTTTATATGCCACTAGAGTCTTTCCCCTACCAGTTCTAGGTTTGTAACGGGAATACCTGCATGTCATGCACTCGGTCATCTCAACATTTTCAAGGTAGTATAACATGCAGAAGTTAGGGCACATGTTAATTTTCTGGTATCCTAAACCGAGGGGTTTCATCATAGACTTCGCAGCATAGAAGTTCTCTTTCAGCCCGTTGCCTTCAGGTAAAATGCTTCTCACCCATTCAATAATCTTGTCATACCCGGCCTCACTCAACCCGTGATCTGACTTGATGGTGAACACCTGTGCTACGGCCGATAATTTACTGTGGTTCGTGCAGGCATCACATAATGGTTCATCAAAATCTTTCAACAAATTAAAAAACCTAGCTGCATCTGCATTAGGTTCTTCTTCTACGATTGGACATTGACTGACATTACCTTGATTCATTCTCATTGCATCCATAACCATATTTCTGTAAGGATTAGTGTTGTCATTTGATGCTTCATGCACGTTGCTAGCACTAGAAGTAGACTCAACCATCGTTTCTCCCATTCTCCTCTTACTAACAAATACTTCTCCATGTGCATACCAACACTGGTAATTCTCCATAAACCCTTTGTGTAGAAGATGCATCATTACAACATCTGGATGCAGATTTTTTTTTATTTTGACACTTCCTGCATGGACACCTAATACCGCCTCCAGTAAAATTTCTGGGAATAGATGTTGCAAAATTAATAAAACCCTGAACCCCGTTACAATAATCAATCCTCCGCAATCCTTGGGGTGAATCTCGATACATCCATGAATGATCATCCATGACTTATATCGAACCTCTATAAAATTATGATGACATCATGTATTAATTAACTAAGTTAGGTAAATAAACTTGCAAAAATATTACTTAACCTCGAGATTATCCAATAAACCAATCACAACTTCTCATAAATATTAAATATTCATTATCATTTATCAACATCCATACAAATTAATATATATAAATTTACGGAAATTACCACTCCGCAATACCATTGATAAAACTTTAAACGGACCCATTAAGCAAGCTATTAATTATTTCAAAACAGCACATGTAATTCAGTAATTCCATAAAGTTTTAACAATTTACAAACAAATACAATCTTACAAAATCTAAAACAAACCATAACAGGTATAGAATTATACATTCATATCTTACAAGTTTGTTTGAGAAATAACAATAAAACATGTATATCTACTAACAAAATACATATACTAAAAAAACAATAAAATTGACATTTAAATGTTAAAATTTAAAAAGATAGAATTACTTACAAAAATTGATAAAATTCATTGGTAAATCAGAACACGGATGTTGTGACCACAAAACTTTAAGAAATATAACTTGTTGTGCTGAGAAGAGGGAGATTTTTGTTTGGGGGGAGGGGGGTCTGGTTGTTTACAGATGGGGAGAGTTGGGATTAGGAAGAAGAAGAAGAAATAGGGGAGCAGAGGGTCGGCAGAGAGGGAATATATTAACTTTTTCCGACTGTTTCACCTACGAAAACTCTGTCGGTGATTCCGTCGGCTATTCTGACGGAAAAATTGACATGTCACCGTACGAATCTACCATTTCGAATCCCTCGGTGATTCCGTCGGCAATTTAAATGACGAACCGGTCACGTAACTGTACAGGGCTGTCATTTTGAATCCATCGGTCATTCCATCGGTAAAAATAACCCTGCCAAAACCTCCACGTCAGCGACCCGCCTTTTTTTTAATTCGGGACGTTTTCCATTCATAATTCAATCGGTAACTACCGACGGACACTTTTTGTCGGTAGTTACCGACTGAATTACGGACGGAAAAGTTGCCATCGGTAATTTTGACCTCAAATTACCGACAGAAATATTTCATCGGTAAATCCATTGTTATTGAGCGAATTTCTGGTAGTGTTAATTGTATTGGGAGAAAAGAACTTAATTTCTACTATGTTTATTACAAATTTGAAGAGAGGATTTGAAGAGAAGATTTGAGATAGTTAGAGTGATTGTTAGATTGAGAGAAAAAATGAAGTTGTGATGCCCTTGTTGGGTTTTATACTACGTTTTACCGAGTGGATCACCAACAGGATATTAAATATTATTATTTTAAATTATTTCCTTGGTGATTTCCTCGATAACTTCACTATAAAATTTTTATTTCGCACTAAAATTTTCAAAAAACCCTCCAAATTTTTCTAGGTTCGTCCATGATTTTGTCGGTAAAATTGTAAATAGTACACAGTCAGAGATGTATTAATTACCAACATGTTGGAATTCGCAAGTCGTCAGTAATTCCCTCGGAAAACCTGCCACTCACTCAGTGAACTTTAATTGCCACCAAAGACATGAGAAGGGGAACAATTCTCTTCGTCTTTGGAATACACCAACGAACATAAACCGTCGGTATTTCCATCAGCGTTATGCACAGTGAATAGTGTCAAGTGGAGGGGAACAGTTCCCTTCGCCTCTAGAATACACTGACAGACACTAACCGTTGGTATTTCCATCGGTGTTGCATAGTGAATAACGTTAGATTGTATTTGTATTCTCTATCTATCCATCCTGCAAATACTTAAATTAAAAGTTGCATGCACAACACAATAACACAAGTTCATATAACAATAATAAAATAAATATTTTTTGTTGAGAATTTCTTCAATAACTAGTCCATTATAGTTTATGGCATTACACTTTCATGTTTTGATAGTTAATCAGAATTGTTTTCTTCTTCTTCAATTGACTCGTCGTCATCTCCATCGCAATCTTCTACGTTGACATCATTGCTATCATCTTCATCATCGATTTGTGCTTGTTCGTTGGAGCTCAAAACAAACATTCAACTCTTTAGCGTCAAATCAATAAAAAAATTATCGAAAACGCAAAAATTTGATTTTTCTTCTAAGATAATCGATGGAGCAACTCGATATGGTTCAACCAACTCACTAACTTGAAAGACATCATCTCCTACATTTGAGTCATCTTTCTCATCCTGAATAACCTCGACACAACCCCTAGATTTGGTTTTCAATAAGGATAATCAATCAACTCTTGAACAATCCTTTCTAAAGGAATGGGTGTATGTGTAATAAATTTGCTGGCATTGCTTGGCAAAAACAAAGACATTGTTGACATTGTAGAGTCTAGCTTTTGAGTTAAT
Organism: Populus simonii; assembly: GCA_007827005.2. Taxonomy (NCBI): domain Eukaryota; kingdom Viridiplantae; phylum Streptophyta; class Magnoliopsida; order Malpighiales; family Salicaceae; genus Populus; species Populus simonii. The sequence continues at coordinate 21,497,542 of CM017464.2, forward strand.
TTTGATTAAACCATGATGGGGATCTACTCCGATTCCTTTATTAGTGGTGTCATACTAATAAGGAAGCTCCTAGAAAATACTTTATTTTACCCAATTATAGGTCAAACCAAAACCAGAAAACTTATGCTTACCAGATTGGAAACCAAACACAATGTCACCGTACTCTGACACCACGTCATATAATTCTTCACCAGAAAGACGTCGGGGTGCAACATCCTTTTCAACTCTGCCAATAAAAAAATCATTTCTATTCTTTCTGTACCTGTGATCTGTTGGCAAGAAACATCGGTGGCAGTTAAAAAAGACGTTTTACCCTCATTTGTTAGCGTGAATACCTTGTTATTTTCATGCAATATGGACATGTTAGTTTTCCATGCGTGTTTCAACCAAAATTCATTTCATAAGCTGAAAAATCATTGATAGCCCACATCAAAGCTGCCCTCATAAGAAAATTATGTTTCGTAAATACATCATAAGTCAAAGCCTCGGAGGACCACGATTGCATCAACTCGTCAATCAACGGTCGAAGACAAACATCTATATTCCAGCCCGGACTATTAGCATCGGGTATGACCGTGGATAAAAACATGAATTTTGGCCTCATACACATCCCCAGTAGCAAGTTGTAAATCGTGAGTATAACCAGCTAATGACCCGAATGAATTGAATCTGTATGTACATAACCCAAGACGCATGTTGCTTGATTCATCTGAAAGTGATGGTGCATACTGTTAAAGTGTTTCCATGCTTCACCATCAAAAAGATGCACCATCACTCCATCCACCGTATCATGTGATTGGTGCTATGTCATGAGCTCAACAATCTTTGGTGATCTGAATAACTTCTGCAGTTTAGGTGTGATTAGGAAGTATCTAAGTTCTTTATGTGCTGCAAGAGTCTTTTCCCTGCCAGTTCTAGGTTTATAACAAGAATGCCCATATGTCCTGCACTCGGTCAGCTCAGTATTTTTAAGGTAGTACAACATGTAGAAGTTTGGACACATGTCAATTTTCTAGTATCCTAGAAGGGGTTTCATAATGGACTTAGCAACATAAAAGTTCTCTTTCAGCATGTTCCCTTCATGTAAAATGCTTCTTGCCCATTTGACAATTCTATCATAACTGGCCTCACTCAACCCATAATCCGACTTTATGGTAAACATTTCTGCAACGACTGTTAATTTACTGTGATTTATGCAGCCATCTCATAATGGTTTGTCAGAATCTTTTAAAAGATCAAAAAACCTTATCGCGTCTACATTAGGTTCTTCATCTATGTTGGAAATTAACCGGTATGACCCTGATTCATTCTCATCGCATCCATAACTATAGTCCTATAAGGATTACTATTTTCATTTACAACTCCATGCACGTTGCTAACACTAAAAGTTAATTCAACCATCCTTTCTACTATGGTCTCGTGAAGAACAAATGGTTCTCCGTGTGCATACCAACACAAGTATTTCTCCATGAACCTTTTATGTAGAAGATGCATCGTTACAACATTTGGATCGAGAAACTTTTTATTTTTACAACTCTTGCATGAAACCTAATATCACCTCCACTAATATTTCTCGGATTAGATGTAATTAATAAAACTCTAAACCTCATTACAATAATTCATCCTCTGCAATCCTTGAGGTGAATCTCGATACATCCATGAACGATTATCAATGACTTCTATCAAACCTATATCAAATAATGATGACAACATGTATTAATTAACTACATTAACTAAATAAATTTGTAAAAATATTGGTTTAGCTCAAGATTATCCAACCGACTTTAATACTTCTCTTAATTCATTATTAATTATATGTGTACATATAAATTTATACACATTTACGGAAACTACAACTCGGCAATAAAATTGACAAAATATAAAATGAACCTGTTAAACAAGCCGTTATTTATTTCATCACAACACATCTAAGTCGGTAATTTGATATAAATTTCAACAATTTACAAACAAATATAATTTAATAAAATCTAAAACAAACCATAACATGTACAAAATCATAAATCTATACAGGAAGTTTGTTTGAGAAAAACCAATAAAACAAGTAAACACCCAAACAAAATACATATACTATAAAAATATGCAATAAAAAATTAAAAATTTAAAATTGTGTTCAAATTAAAAAAAAATGGTAGATTCACTTAAAATAAAAAAATCCGCAATAAAATTTCAATCAGAACACGAATGTTATCAAATAGAGTATTGTTGTGACTGGAAAAGTTGAGGAAAGATAAGTTGTTTTGAGATGAGGGGGGATGGGGGGCTATTTTTTTGTGACAGAGGTTTTTTAAGGAATAAGGAGAAATAGGGGAGGGGAGGGTCGATGGTCAGGTCATATATTAACTATTACAGATGGATTTACCGACAGAATTATTTTGACTGTCAATCTATCAGCAATTATGTCGATATAAGTGATACATCACTATACGGGCTTCCTTGTTTGAATCTAACTGTAATTCTGTCGGTAACGGTATCCGCAAAAACTTACACGTCATCGTATTGTTTGGTTTTTTTAAATTCCTTCTATTCTGATTGCGATTTTCTCAGTATTTACTAATAAAAATATTTTATTAGTAAATATCGACAGAGTTAGCGATAAAAAAAATTTGATCGATAAAAATCATCCTAAAATACTAAGAAAAAAATGTATCGGTGATGTTATTTATATTGAATAAATTTTCTAGTAGTGAATAATGGCGGCACAAGGATATTATGGGTGAAATATGACACGTGTGATTCACGCATCGATGAGCTAGAGCAGTGTAACCCATTCGATTGGGTGCACCTTGTTCTTTTATTCCTTTCTACGTTGATAGTGATGTCTACCGCCGCTTGAGGAGAGAGATCAACGAGGGGAAAGCTTCGAGTTTTCTCTCCCAATGCTGGCATGAGAAGGGTTGTTGCGCGAGGTGGTTGTGTCATGTCTTCTTTCGATGGTGTGGTGGCTGTGGTGATCAATGGGTGTCTTATTCAGTGTTGTTTGGGGTTTTACGCGGCGGTGATTGCTTGAAGAAATAAGGCAGTATATGCATATGGCGTTAAGAGAAAGAGAGTATTTTGTTATATTAAGTTTATGAAAAATCGTGATTATTATGATTTAGGCTTTTGTTAGTAAATCATTCAAAACTGTGTTTAAACGGCCATGTTTTGCTATGTAATTAATACCCATTAATTTATTATTCTTGTATTAATTTATATAATACCCATTAAATTAAATCAGATTATTTTTTCATAGAAAATGTTATACTATCAATGAGCATTTGTGGCGAATGATTTATGGTATCCACAGATATTAAACAATTGATTAAGCATGGAAAATAGCAGTTGACGCCTCAAATTGTATAAAAAATTTATATAATTTGTTTTTTAAATATAATATTGCTCCAATTCTTTCGCCCATTCATATTGATATAATTAAATGAAGGACCCATCATAAACTCTGGTGCCCACATGCAGGGACTTAATTGAATAAAACTTTAAATGCTACTATGTCAAAAAGGAAGAGGATTGAATTGTAAGTTCACCATCACCCTGTAAGAACATTACAAATTTTTTCCAAATGCCCTCCAATTTTATTTTTTTTATGAAATCAAGTCATATTTTAAAGTTTAAACCTAAAAAGACAAATAATAATAACATGAAATATTATAATTCAAAATAATTCAATTAAGAAAATTGACTTTGTTTTATATTTGTGATTGTTTTTTAAATTAAAAATATATCGAAATAATATTTTAAATAAATTATTTTTAATATTAGCACATTAAGATGCTGTTTGGTAATGTGGTTGCGGGTAAGGTTCACCCGCAATCACATATTTGAGTGTTTGGTAACAGAGAAAAAAGTGATTTTCATTGATGGGACCCACCAATTTTAATTGTTGCACCACAGGTTTGGAGAAGCAGCGTTGTGATTTCCTCTTAACAGTGGAGCATGGCTCCACTGTTCTGAACAGTGGAGCCATGCTCCACTGTTGCACTGTTCACGTGAACAATTGTTGTTTTTTTAAAAAAAAATAAATAATTTTTTTTGTTTTTTAAAAAAATTAGTTTAAGGTGAATTAAATTTACTCATACTGTAATCTCAATTTTATTCCTGATAATATGTTACTTAATTTTATTGCACGCTCAAAAAATCATGAAAAGTGTAGTTCTTGTCGAATAAATTTTGGACGTAATGAAATTGTAAATTTTTAAAAAAAAAATTGAGTTTTACTTGAAAAACTAGTATTTAATATTATTTCATAACACTATATAAATTAGAAGGATATCGCATGATGACGTAGCATTTGTGAAATTTGATCGCAATTCCAATTATGTTCTTGCCGGGTCCGACCCAGTTAAAAAAAATTCAGTTTTTATATTTATTTTAATTGTGTTTTATTCATTAAATTAGAAGGATATCGCTTGATAACGTAACAAAAAATTTAGTTTTTGTTGTTGCGTGCTTAAGAAACCATGAAAAATATAGTCATTGTTGGATAGATTTCGTATGTGATGACATTGCATGTAGTTTAATGGAATAATAAATAAATTTTGATATCAATATTATTTATTTCATGATGTAATAATAGTAGTTAAATTTACAATATTTAAATTAAAAATATTTTTAATTATTTTATAACCTCAATTTGAAAAGCATTTTTTTAACCAAACACATTAAACTACTTTTTTTTCAACCTCAATTTCAACCACAGTTTTAACCAAACACCTATTTTTTCAAACCAACCTCAACTAAAAGTACTTTTTATAAAACAACTTTTTTCAAACCACAACCACAACAGCAACCGCAATACCAAACACATTCTAAAACAATCTAAAAAAATTAAAAATATTTTAAAACATAAAAACAAATTAGCTACTGGATATTGTTGCAGACACTATCTTTACTTCTTTAGTCCAAAACAAAGGGGAAACATCGCTTTACATACAAGACTAACACTCAACAATGTCTCCTATGGTACCAATCCAACAACTCAACTCTCACCTACAATACTTGGGAATAAAACCACAACCTTGTTCTGATCAACGGTGAAATAAATTTACAGCACAAACCAAAAGGTTACAATTTTACTTCTTAGATTGTATAAAAGCTTACATATTTCCTTTTAAATTAATGGTTGATATCAAGATTGATACCAAATTGTGCTGATAAGGAACCCTTGTAAGCATTTGATACAGCAACCACGGTTTCAGATAACTTGATTTTCGACTCTGAGATTTTGGACTCGATTTGTTCTTTGCATTTTGAGACTGAATCAACCAGAGCAAGAAGTTCAACGGCCTGCATCTGAATTTCTTCTTCACTTGTTTTGATTGCCTCCTGCAACTTTTGTTCGGCAGCCTTCATAGAAAACACAGGGCTTTAGCAGCTTTTAACCCTAAAATCTAAAGAAAATCATTCTGCCACCAGGTTTTTAAGTACTTCCCAGCAATACCAAAATCTTCAACTTTACTGTTAGAAGAAACAGGCGAGTCAAAAGGCCATACCTTTAAAATTTCTGCTGCTTCTCTTTCCAAAACATCCAAGTTATGAGCCTCTATCTGAACATCCTCTACGAGCTTTTTAGCTTCAGCTGCACATCTAGAAGTGCTGTCTTCTGTTTCTTTCCTTGACAAGTTCAACTGAGCTTCCATCTGAGAGAAATGATTTGTCCAGGATTAGGTGAATCTTATGATCCCTCCATTAAAAAGCAAGCCAGAGAAATCTATTAAATACATGAGATACATTAAATAAATGAAGCTGAGCTATGCAACCTACAAGCCATAATTCAAAATGGCAATTTCAACACGGTTTCAAAAATTCTGAATTTCAATAACTGAGCTAAATTGAACTGAATTCATAGAAGAAGCAAACCAAACTAAATGTGATTGGTTGGTTTGATTCCTTTCATGGTTTCTGTTTATAAGATTTTGGTATTTTTTTTAATGGTAGATCACCTTAAAAGCCTATTAAGTTCCCATTTTTGTTAAAAATATATGATACATTGATCTAAAATTAAAAGAAATACAGTTCACTTTGGTCAGTTCAGTTTTATTTCTTTGAAACCAAACTGAACTGAAATATTCTTTTGAAACCAAATAGGAACCTAAATAGCCAAACAGAAGCATGAAGTCGAGTAGGTTTCTTTTGGAAATTCGGTTTCAATAGAATGTTTCTTACCCCAACTTTTGCAATATTTAAACTGGTGTAGAACCACCAACAACAGAACCAATTCTCTGGAAGAACACTCGGTTTTATTTTTTTGTCAATATTCAACGTTACTTCAAGTCTAGGTGGAGTGCTTATCGGCACCAAAACAAATAAAATAGAAAAAAACTAATAACAGTACCGATCCAATAAGGAACCTAAATTCCTAATTCAACTACTAAATAATAAATACTAATGCTGCTACAGGGTACTAAAAATCCAGAGTAATCATCCAATGTTGTAATTCTATATAGTCAAACAATAATTCCCATTGTTGTCCTTCTTCAGTCCCATCACATATGGATATCACTATTTTCTGAATTTGCGATAGCAACTTCATGGGAAAAGTGAACATGCAATTAAAAAAATGCGAAACACTGTCTTTGGATGAAATAAAGGAAGATAAATGATTTTACAGAGACCACGTTCTCAACTCTTAAGGTATCTAATAAAATATAAAAGATGCAAAAGCACGCAACGATTTGCACAAATAGTGTTTGACCTAGATAAAGATACCCAACAAATACCATTTTACTATTCCCAAAATATTCATATTCATTGTAAGAGAAACATGATGAAATAATGTATATAAGCACTCTAAATTATAGGGGAAAGGGAACAAAGCAGTATAAACGCCTAAGGAGAACATCTATGGCAACACAATTCACCAATAGACTAGTAATGATTCCAATGAACATTTTACTTCTACAATCTTGAGATAAAATTTCCTACTTTGTTTCTCTTCTCAAATTCTATTAGATACTTTTCCTGGTGTAATTCAACTAGTATTTCCTGTAAAACAGGGTCACTTGCTCGGCCATTTTCTCAGTCATAGCCTCATAGGTGCAGCATCTTTCCCACTAACAACAAATGACAGTGGCTATTACTAATTTGTTGATGGAATAGTTGAAAATTTTGGATAAGATCACATGAAACAGAAATCTTTGACTGCAAAATAAAGAGATTACATGTATCATAAGTGCACCTAAAAAAAGAGCATAGAGAACAAAATCAAAAACATGAGACCAGGGCCCTTACAATTATACACCTCAATGGAATCAAGGTCAATGTTGAACTAAATTATGCTGCAACAACTGGCCATTCACAAGCTACGCTTCCTCCATAGTGGGGTGGGGTCATAGAATGGAGAAGTTGGGGACATTCCTAACATTCAAGGATTTTGCATGAAGTGGCTACTGCCAAGAAATCAAACCTGCACCTTGTGGTTGCAACACCAAGACTTCTACTAATGCCATGATTATGTGAAACTAAGGAAATTGTGGCAGTAAAAACTTTTCCTTTCAATGATATGTGAAAAGGAGCGAGAGCACAATAGAGAAATTCCATTTGAGAAAATGCACAAACCTGAAGTGTTAGTAAAAAAACAAGACAGCCTCCAACAGGACAGTTCCTTGGTAGAGTAATCACTAACCCGGGAACACTTACTGAGGAGAGACCATCACACTCGTTTTGTGAAAAAAAAATATAGTGGTTTTAGATTTCAGTCTCATTGTAAGAATCATGCTACATGGACTCGGAAATAGGCATCAGATGTGTTGCTACATGACCAAGTGTCTACTTTTTCTCTCTTCAACAGATTTTCTATGATGTTGTGCATCCAGTTAGGATAGCTTTGCGACTATCTTAATTTGCAAGAAAACTTCTCATTAATGAAGTGGGATCCAGGTATGTTAGCTCATGTCACATACCTTTAAACAATGGCTTTTTCATTGATACAGATAAGTCATCAATCACCAAAGTTTTCAGGGGGGAAGAGGGTAGAATTTGTTGTCTATAGTTGAAACCAAAAGTGCATAATTCCACTTGCATTAAGATTTAAGCATAATATACCACAAAGGCATAGCATAAATTACACCCCAAACTGTAAAGACATAGTTCTAATGAACTTACTTCATCAATATGCGATTGAAGTGTGGAGGTACGATTTCTTTTTCCCTCAATCTTAGCAGCTAATTCTGATGACTGTTTTTGAAGCAAAATCAACTCTTCCAGTTTTGCCATAGAACTTCCCTTTACAGCAGCAGCAAAGGATTCAAGCCCAGGCTTAATTGTGGTTTTGTAGTCAAGCCCCATGATCTCAGCAGCTGTGGACCCATTGGCATTAGGCACATATTGATAGCCATTTCCAAGCTTTAACCTGCAACCGTCAACATGAAATCAGATGCAGCAGAGTAGTAAAAGTTTAGCATGACAACAAGTAAAAGGGACAAGAAAAGTGGCAGACACACACGCAGATGAAGTTAAATGCATTAACATATACCTGATGTCACAATCTGCACAAGCCGACCTGGATTGTGAATAACTTGCAAAAATGGAGCCATTTAAGAGCAACAAGAACAGTGAAACATGGAGAGCCACTATAGTAAAATTCTACACAACATGAATGTCAAGAGGAGGCCGACAACAATTTGAAAACAAGGAATCATCTAATTTTTTTGGTACAGTAATCAAACCTAGGGAATAAGCCTAACCTTCTTTGCCAGAAGTAAGACAGGTTTTTGGTTTAAAAATTGAACTTAAAAACGCACACGCACATGTGTGTGTGTTTTACAAAACAGAGTAAAGGACTTGCACACGCCTAGCATCAAGAAATTAATAACAAATGTATGATTTACAAATCTCAATCGATTCTTAGATTTATCCATCACACCCAGAAATTAACCCCTCTTATGTGTCCGGCTGCAGTGGACATGTCTCTGCTAGCCGTCATCATATATATGTACACAAAATGAGACATTTGTTGTTTGTTTGGCTGAACCTAAACATCAAGAGAACTAAGAGAAAGCACTGCTTTGTTTGTTGTTTGTACTGTTTCGTTACTTCATTAAGCTAGCCAGAAGGCACAACGTCTCTAACAACAAATGGATCGATTTATCTCCATAGCAAAAGACTTGTGCTTTAAAAATAATCTGTCTTTAGATAACATAGTTCAGCTTAATTATCTACTAAGGTAAAACTAACTGATCGCTTCCTTAGTGGAGAGCGAGGTATAAACCACCTCCCCCCACCCCTTTTTGTCCTTCCCTCCAACCATTTATTCTAACAGTTGATCATATCAACTAGGCAAAACAAAAAATGTGACAGCAAGTCAGGGACACACGCAGAAAATTAAGAGTTTCAAAAATCAAATACTGTTAAGTGAAAATATTCAGGATAAAAAAAAAACCTCCTAGTAGCCTGGTTACACTCCATAGCAAGTGCCTCAATCTCCTTAAACTTATGTGCAATTGTAGCATCAAGATCCCACATCTTCTCCTCCCAAGCATTCCTTGAAGCCTCAGCCTCCACAATATCTCTATCCACTACCTGCAACTCCCTCTTCATCCTCTCAGCATCCCTCGGATTAAAACTCTGCTCCTCCACCCTCTTCTTCAACTCATCATTCTCCTCATCGAGCTTCTTTTTCTCCTCCACTTTTGTCTCCATTTCCTTCCTTTTCTCCTCCAACCCTTTCTCCAACACCTCGATCCCCTGAGTGAACTCTCCAATCATAGCATGGAACTTCTTCACATCCTCCTCCAAAACACTCCTCTCCTTCTCCAACCTCTCCCTTTCTGTAGGCCCTGCTCTCAATGCCTCCGCTTTTGCCTCAGTTTCTTTCAGACTCGCTTCCAAAACCCTAACATTTTCCAACACGGACTCCCTCTCTTTCCCTAGCTTCCCCATAAATTCGTTATCCAATTCCAACACCGAATCATCATTGCCGCGAATATAATTCAGGTAACTATCCAAAGCATACATAAACATGCTGTTGTTTTCGACCAAAGATCCCGTCTTGGCCGCCAAATCCTCTCTATACATCGCAAGCTGGACTAGCCAGTGGATTATGGCTACATAGGAAGGCCAATTGTGAGGAGTATTGGGGGCACGGAGTGTAGATTTGTTGAATTTGAAGGGGCAATTGAGGGATTTCAAGATGGAAGCTAGATCATCCTCAAGTTTCGTCGATTCGTAATCGAGTTGGTGGAGGAGGTATTTTAGGGTTTCGGTGATATCTTTACCGGAGGGGGTTGAGTTAGGTGGCAAGAGTTTGGAGGAGTGCGAGGAGAGGTAAGCGTTGATTGCGCGAATCGCGGAGGCCTGGTGGGCCTTGTCAGTATATGGGTCGGCGGTGCGTCCAACGCCGATGGAGGATGGGCGACTGCTGGCGAAACTGGCATCGGAATCTCGGGAGGTGTTGTTGGCGTATTGATGGCGGTGGTGATCGGGCGTCGGCTGTGGGTTGAAAGAGTTTGTTGGGCGGCGGTGACTTGCGCCTCTCATTTCTCCGGCGAGGGTTAGGAATTTCGGAGTACTGAGTGGTGGTAGAGTGAGTAAACTACCTTTTTAATTTTGAGTTTGTTTGCCTTTCCCGCCTCGATTTTGGGCCTCTTCAATTTCCTTGAAATAAAAACAAAAGGTCCTAATAATTCATAATAGCTAGCCGTGGGTCAGATTTCAAATTAATTTATAGTATAATTAAAATTACATAGCCGTTATGAATGCATTTTTTCATGCCATAAAAGTTTTTTAATTGGGGAATGTGATAAATGGTGTATATGTTTAACTATCAAATTATTAAATTATTAAAAGAGTTGTGGATTCTAATTATTAGAATCTTCTTTGTAAAACAAAAATGTAAATATTTTATTGTGATTTTCCTTTTTATTTTATATGTTTTTTTATTTATCTTGGAGTTTAACTTTAGTAACTACATGCATACTATTTTTATTTTTATAAATTTATCATGCAAATCTAACTTAGTTATCTAAAATTTAATATAAAAAAATTAAAGATAAATTTAAATAATCTCTTTGGATATTATAAAATTATAAAAACCATCTAAAATATCAATTACTTAAACTAAATAGTTTTTAAAAAATGAGAGATGGTTTTAATTAAAAATTAAATTTTAAAAACAAATCTAATTAAAGAAAAAACATTTAGAGGCATGCATGTCTGGCTTAAAAGAAAAGGGCTCAATTGCACTTAGATGTCAAAAGTTGAGGCCACAGTCCTAGTTTTGTTATTTAAAAAAAAAACAAATCAAACAAATTGTTTGTTCAAGTTTTTTTTTTAATATTGCAAACGACACATCATCCAACTAAACATGGATATTTTCTAGTCACTAAAAACTAGAGTTCATGTTTTTTTATCTCAAAACTTAATTTTCAACTTATTTTTACCAAAAAATATTTTATAAACTTCAATAAATCAATTTTCAACCTTTAAACATCCTCTAATCAATTTAAAAGTCAAGAATCAAACCTAATAAAAAAAATCACAAATACTGGTCTTTTTTTTTTCATGTTTAAAGAAAAAAAATCACTTCAATTAAACTTCCTTGTCTAAAACAAATCCAATGACACCATTAATTAACAAAACACTACATAGTAAAGCTAACTTATTGTAATTATACCCATAAAATACTATTTATTATAATAATATTTTTATTTACCTTTTCTTTTAATTCAACCATTCATTCACTCAAACTTTTTTTGATTTTTTTTAATTTTATCATTTAATATTATGTTGTGTTTGAGGATTGTGCTTTGTAGTTTTTTTTTCTTTTTGTTAGGTTATATTTCAAACCTATAAATTTTTTTTTTCTCGATTTTAACTTTCAATAGTAGATCTACTGAAAGTGAGCTTCATAATTTTATTTATTTGTATTTCATGAATTTATTACAATCTCATTACCCAAGTTATCGGTTAAACAGGTTAACCCAGGATGACTTGAGTTGTGTTTATTTTAGGTTGTTTTTTTAATTAAATTTTTATTTTTATTTTCATCTTTTAATATTGAGTTAGTTGGGAGTCAGGCTTCATAAAAATTTTCTATTTACTTTCTATGATATTATCCCGATCTCATGACCCAAGTCATGGGTTTAGCAGGTTGACACATGTCATTTATTCTAGGTTGTTTTTTAATTGAAAATTTTTTTTTAATTTCACCCTCTAACAACTCTATCTTCCTTTTCATTTAATCTTTTTTTAATTTCATCTTACAATATTAGATTGTTTAGAAATTAGGCTTCGTAATTTTTTTTTAATTTGCTTTATGTGACGTTATTTCAATCTCATTTATTTATTTCTTTCTCTTTATTTCAACCTTCAATATAGAATATGCTGGAAATGGAGTTTCATAAAAAAATTTATTTGTTTTTATAAAGTTATATCAGTCTCGTGACCTAGATAGCGGTTTTAACAGATTATCTTGTGATGGTTTTTTTTTGTTTTTTAATTAATTTTTTTTCCAATCTCATCTTTTAGCATTGGATTGATTAGCAATCAAGCTTCATAACTTTTTATTATTATTGTCTTTTTATGGACTATCTCAATTTCATGATCCAGGTTACAAGTTTGACTGGTTAACCCGGGTTGATCCAAGTAATTTTTTATCTTTTTTTATTTATTCTTTTAACATCGAGTTAATTAGGAATTGACCTTCATAATTTATTTTATTTTTATTTCTATATGGTTATCATGGTTTTATGACTTGAGACGTAGATTTGACAGGTTAACCCAGGTCGATCCAATATGTTACAGTCTCATTATTTAAAAAATATCATTCAATATATTGTTGTATCAATATTTAAAAAACATGTCGTCCAACATGTATCATATTTTGAGTTTATGATTAAATTTTTTTCTTATTAGAGAACACATTATCAATGTTTAGACAATTTCTTTAACGTTAAAACAAATTATATGACCTATAGTGCAATACATGCCAATGAACTAATAAAACTCTAAAAGGAGTGGGTATTTCACTATAACAACTCACGGTGAAATATCCATTTTTCCCTTTACAAACAAAACCTCAAAACTAGTTATTAGAAATAATTATGTAATTTCACGAGAGTTCATTGGTCATTGTCAAATTGAGTACTTTAACTTTTATATTTCACAATAATTTTCTTTAACTTATATCTAGGGATATTTTTTGTATTTTTATTCTTTTTTTTTTTTGTTATTATCATGCTTAATTGAGGGATAATTTTGTAATTTTAGAAATTCAATATGTTCAAACTTAATTACAATTTACCCGGTTATCTATAAAAAAGAGATTTGTGTGGAAATCAAAGGTGTTTTATTGGGTGCACTATTGGTTTTATGTATTTTCAATTGGTTATTTAACTTAAAGAAATAATGTTTTCTTTATGGAAAAAATCTCTTTCAAAAGTGTTCTTACAATCAAGATTCTTCTTCTAACACAAAGTAGTTTTAGGTTTCCATTAAATGGATTTTCACACATTTTTTTCTTACAAGAATAAATATACATATTGCCAACAATATATATATATATATATATATATATATATATATATATATATAGTCAATGAATTAATGAAACCAAGCACTAGGGTTTATGGCTTCCTCTCCTTTCTCATTGGAAACTTCCCCTCCTTTTCTATTATCCATTATTGTCCTAGAATCTTTCAACACCTCCCTTTCTTTCTTTCTTTCTTTCTTCTTTCTTGATCTTCAATCATACATTTGACCCTGTTTGATATAGTAGTTTTGCCCCCTTTTTTTTTGTTTTGAAATCGTTTTAATGTGTTTTTGTCATAAATGAATTTTAAAAATAGAAAAAAAATATTATTTTAATGCATTTTCAAGCAAAAAAAAAACACTTTAAGAGGCAACATTTACCACTGTCTTAAACACCTCTTAGGGCTATTTGGAACTGCATTCCAAACAGTGATTCCCTAAATTTTGAATTGTTTTTTTTTGCTTAAATTTTTTTTTATGATTTTAGATCATTTTGATATTCTGATGTCAAAAATAATTTTTAAAAAATAAAAATATATATATTATTTTAATATATTTATGAGTAAAAAATACTTTAAAAAACAATTAATACCACACTCTCAAATACCCTCTTATTTTATTCGTTTACCCCAAGTATTACAATTAAGGGTGTGTCTAGAAGTATGATAACAGTTGCGGTTTAAAGTGTTTTTTATTTAGAAATGTATCAAAATAATATTTTTATTTCATTTTAAAAAAATTATATTTGACATCAGCATATTAAAATAATTTAAAAATATAAAAATTAATTTTAAATAAATAAAATTTAAATTTTAATAAAATATAGTTTAAATAGCGTTTTCAAACCAGACCCAAGCAAGATAAGAGTTGCTTATGGGGCCATTCTTGTAAATTGCAAAGGAATGATATTCGGATATGAATAAAATCCAAACCCTAATGGCATGGAAGAGTGGTAATAAGAGCATATGATCTCTGAGATGACAGATTGTTTGTTCTAATGATTGCAGTAATGATGAAACGACTTCCTATGAGAGAATAATTGTTGGGAATGTCACCGAGATAGCACAATCATGCTCCGTCTTTTGCATAGCATGGAGTGACAAGTTTTGTTTGATTTTACATCGCAAGTTGTTAGTTTTTGTGGACCATATTGAATTATTATTTTTTATGATATTTAATCATTTTAATGTATTAATATTAAAAAAAAATAAAAAATATATTATTTTAATATATTTCAAATGAAAAACACCTTAAAACACAACAACTATCATAACACCAAACACTACCTTCCTATACATAACATGATAGAAGGTCAGTAAATCATTAGCGGATCCAATCCATTAATTTTATCTCGTAATATTAACCTATTAAAAAGAAAATTAAAATCTTTTATAATGATTTATTGTTTGTATTATCAATAAAACATTTTAATATAATATTTTAATCATTTTAAAATAAATTTAATTATCGGTTTAACTAGTTAGACGAGTGTTAAATAAGTGGTCGTGGGTTTGAGAGTCGAGAGGCACGTTTATTTTCTAAATTGTGATAGATGACTTCTTGTCTATCACTTTTTTTTATAAAAAAAAAAAAGGGTGGACGATATGTCGTCCACTCCTTTGATAAAAAAAAAAAAAAACATGGTTAGGAGCATGGGCTTGGCCTCGGGCCCACACTCCCCTGGCCTGCTACTTGCCTGGGGCCAAAGCTTTGCTCGCTTTTTTTTTTTCTCTCGCTTTTTTTATACTAAAAAAAAAACATTAACTGGACTCATTTATTTTTTGGTTTTGACATGGTTTTTAATAGTATTATAAATTTTTATTTTATTTTAATAGTTTTTTGTTCAATTATTATGTATTTGATAATAATAATAATAATAATAATAAATTATATATGAAAACTTGATTGAAATTGGTTGCTTATTATTCAAATGTTTAAAAACATAATGTTGACTAAAAATAAACAAGAGATATGTTGATGTTTTTGTAATTTTTCATTTGATATTATGAATTTTATTACATGTTATATTTGACTTTTGTTTAGCTTTTGTCAAGATCTATCTATTTATTGGACCTTTGAATCGTCATGAATAGATATGGTGTGGTAGTACATTATCTTATGATTACTTGGTCTACTCTTTTGCTTCTTTTTTTCCATAGCATAGATCGCATTATGTCTAGTATATTCATTAATTCTTTCAAATAATTTATCCTTAACAATGTAATTTTTTTTAGGATTTATCATTAACAATTAATGTAGTTGACCAAATATTTTATTGTAATTTGTTTGATAAACCAAATGAAACTTTGTTGGGCTTTAAAGTTTGTAGATGAAGAAAAAATAAATTATATGGTGCTTTTGTTTAGCAAAAA
This sequence comes from Populus simonii, assembly GCA_007827005.2. NCBI lineage: Eukaryota > Viridiplantae > Streptophyta > Magnoliopsida > Malpighiales > Salicaceae > Populus > Populus simonii. Next base: position 21,513,396 of record CM017464.2, read on the forward strand.
ATTAAAAATGCAAGTACTATATTGTTATTATTTTTGTTTAATTCATATGTTGAATTATATAGGTGGCTTCTAGCCTTGCGCTACACCGTTAGCTGAATCATATCTTTTCCAACATAAAAAAAATGTTAGATGATGATATTATTTTTAAAAGACCAAAAAAATTATGAGACCTTGATCATTCATTAAAATAGGTTCAATAGACTTAGTTAATTTAATAATATAATTATAAAAAACAACACAATAACTAATAAAAAACGAACATTTGCTACTATTATGAAAAGACACCTTCTAAATATTCGTAAAAGATCTCAATGATTTTATTTGATAACAAAGTAAAAATTGAATAACAATAGGATAACCTCATCAAGAGGGGAAAAAAAATATAAGCTCAATTACTAATAAATTAAACGTTGAAGATCTGGATTTTTTTTAAAAGGACAAAAACCTCGACTTAAGTCAGTACGTTAAATTTGTGGCCTAGTTGTGAGACCATAATAACCTCATAGAAAAGAAATTAAATAAAACAATGGAGGTTAACTTTCAAGCAAACTAAATAATGAAATGCAAAACTAAAAAAAAAAAAAACTCGAGTTAGCTTAAATTAACTTGATTAACTCGCAACCCAGGATATGATATTAGGATAACTCTATAGAAAGAAAAGAAAAAAAAATCATGAAATTCAAGGCTCAATAATATAATGTCAAATGATGAAATTGATAAATTTTTTTTAAAAAAAAAAACCTAAAAAAGACCAAAATTAAATCCAGAAAATTTTCAAAACTTATGACTCGATTCACGAGACTGAAATTACCCCATAGAAGTCAAACACAAAAAAAAACATGAAGCAAAATTCTTAATCATTCAAATATTGAGGGATGGAATTGAAAAAAATCAATCAATAAAGGGATTAAAAAACAAAACAAATGGCAATCAAAAGAACAATAACCAAATCTAGTATTAAATTAAATTAAATAATGATGGACAAAATTAAAAAATAAATTAAATCATGAAAATAATTAAAAAACCAATCAAAAGAATTATGACCAAATTGTATAAAAAAAATCAAATTCTAAGGATAAAATTGCAAATTGCAAATCAAATAAAAAAAATATTAAAAGCAAAACAAATAGAAATTAAAAGAATTAGCATCCAAATTAATAATAAAAAAACAAACTGAGAAAACACATTTAATTTTTGGAATGGTAGACACGAAAGAAAAAAAGAGAAGGGAGAAGAAAAATAGTCTACCGGAGCCACACCATCAACCTTTCACCAACACGTGTTCCACCATCTAGAAAAGTTTGATATGCTGCTCCCAAAGCCCCCGCGGAAGCCGACATTTAGTTGTCAATTGATAAAGTATATGCCGCCCAAAGGGCACACGCAATAAATATGCCAACCACTTTTGATTTTAAAATAATATTTTATATTTATTAAAATACCAAATTGTCTCTTAGTCAACTTGATTATAACTAAAAAAACCAGAATAAAAATATGAAAAAGCCCCTAAATGCTAGTTTAAAAATATTTGCTAGGATAATTTAGCTATTTTTCTATGTTTTAAAAAGTAAAAACTTAAAAAGAAAACCCAGATGTCAATTTAAATATTTTTTGTTTTCAAGAATAATTTAGTCATTTAATTGTGTTTAAAAAATGTTAAAAAACCTGTTTGTCACAGTCATTCTAATAATAATTAATGACTAATAAATCTTGTTAAAATATCATATTAACCCCAATAGTCATTTCAATATTTTTTTTATTGAAATGGTAAAATAATTATTATATTATTTCCATTCATAATAAGTGAGTTTGTCTACAAAGAAAGTAACAATTTTTAGGTTTTTGTTAATATTTAGTCACAATAAAAGAATTATTAAAAAACTACAAATGAAAATAAAATCTGTCAAATTTTACTGATTACTTAAATTTCAACAACCTACATACACTTCAATTTTAAAAACTCAATTAGTATAGACATCTACTAATTCGATGCCCTTCATTGCGGGTAGTATTAAAATAATTTTAAATATAAAAAAGATATTTAGATCATAAGAAATTGTTTGCTATTTTTTTTACTTGATTTAGTTCGTTAATTTTAAAATATCTCGACTCAATTCTTTGTTTAACCCAATTTTAAAATCAAATTGTGTAATAATTTCCTTGACATAACCTAGTCAACTTAACTCACGACCCGTATCATGGATGATGTCTTTTTTTTTTTTTTAATATTAAAACAACAATATATTGGATCAACTTGAACTTCGTGACTTAACCCACTAAAACCACTACCTGGATCATGGATTTCACCGAGTTTAACATTTTTATTTTATTTTTTAAACTATTTGTTACTTAATGATATGATAACACAAATAAAAAAAATCATAAAACTGAGCACAAATCAAATACCAGGATATTTGTTTGAGATTGTAATAATATCATAGGAAGCAAACTAAAATAAATTAGAAGGAAAAATTTTAAATCAACTAAATAGTGAAAGATGAAATTAAAAAGAAAAAAAAGCCAAAAATGATTTAATCAAAAGAAAAAAATTGAAAGATGATTTTTTAAAAAAAAAAGAAAAAAGGGACAAAAGGGGTCTGACCAAGTGGATTAACTTTGAAACCTATCAACTAGATTCCTTCGTTTAAAATTAACCTGCCTATAAGTTGCTTCAACCTGATCCAGTCAACTTGACGGGCTCAAAGCAATCCGGATAATAGGTAAAACAATGTGATATTCATTTGAACAATAAAGGAGTTGGAGTAAAGTCCTAATTCTTTTAGTAGAGTAGGTAATTCAAATAGAATTTTAAAAAATTAAGCATCATGATATTTATTTGAGATAATATTAATATTATAAAAAATAAAAATAATTTAGAATTAATAAAATATATAAGGATAAAATTGAAAAAAAAACTAAAAAAGATTTAATCAAAAGAAAAAGATCGGAGAATAATGTTAAAAAAAAAGAAAAAAAAGGGGAGCTTTGTTCATATGAAAAAGGGGGAGCTATGTTCATTTGAACAATAATGTTAATCAAAAGAAAAAGATCAGAGAATAATGGTTGTGTAATTTTGTAATTAACTCGCATTTTAGTATTAGTTATTAATTTAGAACAGTTCATTGATTTTTCAAAAAAATCTAACAGAAACACTCAAATTGAAATATTTATAATTATAGCTATTGAAAAAAGAAGAAGAATAGAAGAAGTTCACAAGTTTCAGATATAAAAAAATCCTCAACTGGGTCTTCTAATTATCAAATAGATGCAAAAGTATTTCATGCTTCACAATCAAGTACTTTTGTTACGGTTATTGATGGACTAGATTGAGAACCAATTCGTAATTGATGGACTAATTGTGGATAGACAAAAGGCGAGGGCACCTAGTAAATATTCGCAAGGCATATCCAAAAATACCCTCCACAACAAATATCTCCTAATCTATTCCTTGTATTTATGTAAATTTGACAAATATGCCGTTATAAAAACAATTATCAAACAGATCCTTATATTCATCATGTTTCACCAATTCAAAACAATTTGACTGAATATTGTTAGCAATATAGCCTCTCTCGAGGTCCATGAAATCGAATCAAATCGTTCTAGCTCATCTATTTTGGAGGTTAATTTCATCGAAGATCCGGGTCATGTATTTTGGTTGATTCAAGATTTTTTTTTTAAATTTATAAAACAATATTATTTTGAAAATAAAAACCAGGTTTTTTTATTAACTTAACCCGTGATAGATTCTGATTTTTCCAGTCACTTAGCTGACCATCAAACCAGGCCAGGTAAGAACTACCTAAAGTTAGGCTATTCCTCAACTATCTTGGTAAACATGTCTTCCCCTTGCAAGTAAATTCATCACAATTTGCTTACAATTTTGTCCAATCAGAGGATTGAATTGAAATAATGCAATGAATATAGGCTAAATCTGACGAAATGTTTACCGTAGAGGATTATTTCTCACCAACCCATCCCATCCACGGGCTACGCTCGTGAAAATCATCTCTCTCCACGCTCCGAACCGCTAAAAAGTGCTCTCTATTTTTTCTTTTTCCTCCAGCAAATAATTTATTTATTTCTTTATTTTCTCTCAACCGCCTATAACTCCCCCTCCCCCACTATCCATCCCTTACCAGTCTCGATCTCATCGCCTTACCTTTCGATTCGATATTCTGTAATAACAAGAAGGAGAACAAACCCTAACTTTACCTTTTCTTTTTCTTTCAAGGTACGTATGTGCGTGCATTTTCTTCTTTATATTTTTTTTTTGCAAATTTTATGGATTTTGAATTTACTTACAAGGCTGGTTTTTTCTCAGTTGAATTATTTCATTTCTGTGATGAGTTCTGTTCATTTTCCATGTCGAATTCAGGGTTTGACTTTTTTTTGGGTTATTTGTGATTCTAAGTTGTTTAACTCTGCTGGACTTGGATAATCTTGTGTTTCTTATTGTTTACCTTTGTGTTTATGGAGGAATTTAACTTGTTTTTTCTTGCTTGTACATGACCTTATAGATGGAAAGTGATTCTGAAGGGGAGGGGAGGGGGGGGGGGGGGTGTGTGTGGCTAAATTTCTTCTCTTTTTGGGTGGGGGTGGAACATGGAGGGAGGGTTTTCATTGCACTGTTGAGATTTGAAAGATCTTGTGATTAGCAAGAATGGATGTTATTTTTTTATTTAAAGATTTTAATTGCATAGTGATTGCAAGGATAGAAGCCTTGGATATTTATGGATTGAATGGAATATGAGACTACATCTCAACTGGGCTGCTTTTCAAGCGTTTTGGTGTTAACTTATTTTTTTTAACACAATTCTGTTGAGTTTCTCTGCGTTTCCAATTGAAGCCTTCTTTATGACATTAACATGCCCCTAATATGTGTGTGTGAGTTCCAAAGATTTGTTGGAAGATTTGTGTTTTGCTGTTGAACATAGCTATGGGGTATTTTCCAGCGGAGCTGCTCAGATTAAGTAGCAGCAGGTGTAGCTTTGTTGTGTTTTAAGCAATATATTAGTTCAGTTATTTTGACAATATTTTGAGATCCTTGCCTTGTGAAGCAACCTCTCCAATCTATATGAAATGATGGTTACATTGCCAACTTGGGTTACTTTGCTTTCCTATGTGTTGATTTTTGTAGGGATCCTCAAGGCTCAATAAAGAGTCTGTGAATAAGGACATAAAATAAATCTCAGATTGCCAGCACAGATTTGTGTCTAAGATAGTTTCTTGTCTGAGGGAATGAATCACCTGCAAATAATTATCATCTTATTATTAGATAATTTTCTATGATTAGATTCAGGATCCGATTGGGCTGCGTGATTTTTTCATGGCCTTGGAAAGTAGAAAGCTGACATTTAAGATGCTGGAAGTGTTACAAAAACTGCTGTATCATTTGTTTTGGGGAAGTTTCTGTCCCATAGTTTAAAAATAATATTAGCTGTTTGTGTAGTTGCTACATAATTATGTCAAGCAGTTCTTCTGATGGAGGCCATTCAGCTCCTCCTGTCGTGCATTTGTAACTGTGTGAGGAATGAGAAGGTCCATAATAGTTTCGCCTAGTCATGCTAATGCTGAATTCATTGGTTATTTGTTTTGTTGGTATTTGATATTACTGTCACACATGGAATTAACTCATGGATTCTACTTCATGGGTTTTCAGGTTTAGTTGGAAATGCCGAAAGGTAACAGGGCAAGGCGTAGGATTGCTTCTCAACAATGCAGGCAGGCACCTTATTCATTACCAGGTTATAATCAACATATTGCCACAGACCCGTGCTCAAAGAAATGCTCCAAAATTTTGGACAAGAAAGACTGGGAAAATGTAACTTGTTCTGTTTGCATGGAGTGCCCGCACAATGCCGTCCTTCTACTCTGTTCATCTCATGATAAAGGTTGCCGTCCCTATATGTGTGGAACTAGCTTCCGCTATTCCAACTGCCTTGACCAGTACAAGAAAGCTTACACTAAAAGTATCTTATCCACCAGGGCTGCTGATAATCCGATTTTGGTCTCAGATTCCAGCTGGCCTGTTGATAAGTGTGAAGCCACAGAGCTTGCTTGCCCTTTCTGTAGGGGGCAGGTGAAAGGGTGGACTGTGGTGGAACCTGCACGGGAATATCTGAATGCCAAAAGGAGAAGCTGCATGCAGGATGACTGCTCATTTGTTGGGACTTACAAGGAGTTAAGGAAACACATGAGGGCAAATCACCCCTCAGCACAACCACGTGCAGTTGATCCCATTCTTGAACAGAAATGGCGAGGGCTCGAGGGGGAGTTTGAACATGATGATGTAATCAGCACGATTCGGTCGACAATGCCAGGCGCAATGGTTTTTGGAGATTATGTAATAGAGGGAAGTCATGATGGTTTTGATACAGATGAAGATGGGGGTTTCGATGCAGATGCTGCAGAGAGGAATGGAGGTTTTGATATGGGCTTCAATCAGAATCTGGTGAATGTCTTCCTACTGTGGCATGCATTTGGGTCAACAGGTGATGAGCACAGTAGACGGCTGATGCATCGGCATTCTGAAAGGACCGACCGTCAAATGTCTGATGAGAGTGCTGGTATTGATCAATCTTCTCCAGATGGAGGGCTGGGTTTGTCTGACGAATGATGACAATGGTGATGATGGTGGCATGTCACTTGTTAGCCGACTTCGTTGACATGGCAGAATGCTTTTGGGGCATTCAGGGAGGAGACATTGGCGCAGAGAAGGGGGGATTTGAGAGGATGAAAGAAACATAAAAGAAATTAACTGAAAATTGCACGTGTTTCTCTTTCTCTTTCTCTTTCTCTTTCTGTTTCCTGGTTTCTGATTAGATTGGCTGGGAAAAACTTATAGCGGGAAAGAATAACCTTTGCTTTCTATGTATGTAATCCTTTTAGATGCCATTCCTTTAATTACCTTCAGTCCACCTACACGGTAGACTATGAATATTCTTCTGTGGAACAACCTATGTAAAGTCTTTTAACTTAATTTCTCGTACAAATATTGTTTAATCTTTATAAATGGGCTTATTTGCTTATTTTTTCTTGGAAAAATACTGTCTTTCCCCTCGTGAACAGTTGAATTTTTATTTTAGGATTATTTTTTTCTAATCTAATTCTAATGTTCATGTTTCCTACAATAATAGATTGTTTACCTGCTTTTTCTTTCATGAAAACCACCTAAGATGTTCTTGTCGTCACCTTGAGCGCTTGACCCTGCAATACTGCACTAGCCTTGTAGAAGGCACTGACGAAAAAACGATAAGGGCTTAAAATTTAGAAGGGAACCAGGTTACACCTAAGCTATGAAGGATAAGGGCTTAAAATATTTTCAAAAGAACCAAACAAACGGTCCAAGAAACCCAACAACTAATATTTGATATTGCATTTCAGAAATATTATTTTGATATTTTTAAATTATTTTGATGTACTAATATCAAAATAATTTTTTTAAAATAAAAAATATTATTTTAATATATTTTAGAATGAAAAATATTTTAAAAAGTAACACTAAACCCATTCTAAGACAGCTTTCCGTAATTGCTTTTCTTTGCACCATGCAGTATAGAGACTGTGCACTAGTTATTTGACCCATGTTTTTTAACTTTCGAGAAAAAAAATTGATTGTTGATGCTTAATATTTATATATAATATATAAAGTAAGGATAATTGGTGTTAATAAATATAAAAAAGAATTATTAACACAACAACGCTTATATGATCTCAAATTAATTTTTAATATGATATAAAAATAGGATAATGTTGTAAGTAAGTTTCATTATATCATGATTTTTTTAGTTGAGAAACATAAAGATACTATTTATGTTAAATAAAATAAATCTTAAAATGTATGAATTGATAAATTGAGAAATAACCATTAATGCCAATAAAAGTAAAAAATAAAAAGATAATCATCCTCATAAAAGTAAAAGATAGATAAGTATGATATTTAACCCCAACTTTTTCCTTTAATGCATGTGTTTTTTTTTAATCTCAAAGGTCATTTTTTCTCACCCAAAACACTTATAAAATATCATACAAACCTTGATAAATATGATCTCAAATAACCAAAAAACCAATCCGTAAACCCAAAATGAACCTAAAACTAAAAAAAATTCCAAGTTTAGATCTATCATTTTAGGCGAGGAGAAGACTAAAAATAAAACCTAGACGAGACTTCTCTTATTGAATAAAATTCATTAACACTAATATCGATATTTTTTATGGACTAAATTGGTGTCAACTAAGACTTTTTCTTTCTATCTTCTCTCTCAAATCAAGGACAAAAAAATAAACAAAAAATAAAATTTTATACCACAATTAAAAATTCAAAATATTAAGAGATCAAAAACTTATAATTTAAGAAGTAAAAGGATAAAAGTGAATTTTTTTTCTATTATTTAAACTACCACCCCTTTTATTATTATTTTACACTTTGATCCCCCTTTTTTATTTTATCATTCCTTAACGATACTTGATAAATTGGTCATGAGTTTGAGCATGAAAATGTACAATTAGAAAAAACTTCAGGGACTAAACTGTAAGAGAATTTCACTTTAAAACTAACATGATTTCTATCATGTTACCCAGAAACAAAAAAAGAACCACTTTATCTTTGTTGACATAGCAAAGAGCAATTTGAATTCAAATGCAATTTCCTCTAATTTATCTACAAAGGCATTGTCTGACGAAAGTATCAGGAATTGATCCAGAAACAGAAGGCAAGATACGCATTTACCAGAGCATAACAGTGAATTACAAGCTTCTTCATCTAGACCATGCCTTGCTCCTCGAAGAATAATCTTAAGAAAGCTTTCATTTGCATCTGGATTTCAAATCACGCACCAGCTTTTTCACTACAGAGTCCATGTGCGAGCAGCTGAGCCAATCTCCAGGTTCATAAAGGCATCATATTCGGTAAGCACCAACAAAGAATATTCAGTACAAATGGTTGGTGGCATATCTGATACAGTTCTTCAACAGCCACTAATTAATAAGAGCTCAATAACTACAAGCTAACTTCTCTAAGGGAGACCATGAAGAAAAAGAAGAGAAAACTCAAGAAGCTTTGAAGATTCCTACCAAAGTTTTAAGTGTTTAAACGTTTTACCTTCTTTCAAAGTCAGAAGTGGACTCTGTTGAAAGAATATTGGATGGCTCTTGAATGCTCTCGTGCCACAACCAAACTTGGTAAACTAGTGAGTATTTCAGAGGATCTATGGGATTGGTTTCTGGGATTTTAACAAGGTTTAGATGAGATAATGTATTCTGTCACGTTATAGAAGTCTCTACTGGTTGCCGGAATTAGATCTTCTCTTTCAGTGGGCTTTTGAAGAGTGAAGTTGTTTTTCGGATGGAGACCGAGGTTGACATTATTTTCCCCTTCAATCTGCTGCTTTGTATCTGATTTTAGTTATTTTGTGGCAATGGCCACCAGTAAACTATAGAACACATACAAGCCAGAAGAAAAGACATGCTGATCACTTGCAGATTTCCTGAGAAGGGCCAAAGCTCTCAAGTGACTAGGCAGCACAGACCTCAGAATCGCAGCAATAAAGCCTTAGAGTGATGTTTATGCTAATTTAAGTTTACTGAAACACACAACATTCATAGTGGTAAGAAATAGGACCATAATGAGGATTTGTTTTCACCATCACCAAGATTAACACCTTACACTTCATCACCCTGCAATCTCAAACCCGCCCGCCCCACCTCCCAAGAACATTTAAGCTATTGAAAAAACCAGTTTCCAAACCATTGAAGGGGAAGGTAGCATCAAAAGAAAGTTTCTTCAAGAAGCTACTCGTCAAATAAAGCAATTCCAACTAAAGAAAGAATGAAATAATAAGCATGCAGGAGTCGACGAGGTTTTGAGCTTTACGTTTCAGAATTGAATTCGAAAGGAACTGGTGATTAAGGTTATTTCCTAGTGAAGCTTGATGAAAATATGAAGCCCAGTGACTTTCAGAGAGCACTATGCTATAATTTGGCAAAGAAAATGTCTCCCTGGAGGAAGAAAGTACAAATACAGCAGAAAGTAATCTGGAAATCTGTTGAATTATGATTACAAGTCAAATGCCATAGAAGGAAACACAAGTAAATCCAGTGCTGCAAGCGACAGTTGAAATCTAAGATCAAAGGAAAAGTGAAATCAGATTAATTTGATCCCGTGCAGACATTCCAAGTTCATTAAAAAAACAGAAATCTGATAAAAAGCGATGGATATTGAATTCCTGTGTTTGAATTTTCTCCACAAAAACAAATAGCTATTCACTTTATCATGTCTCTTCTGATGTTTCCTTATTTCTTCAGAGTGTATTTATTAGTCTTTCTAGCTTATTTAATTAAAATGGACTTTTCAATAAATATAATAAAGGCTAAGTTTTATAGCTATCAAAGAAAATAAATTTACAGGTTTAAAATGGTATTTAAAGGTTTTTTTTTTTTTTTTTTAACTCAATGCAAAACAAATCATCTCCTGAATCAATCACCATGATAAAATGCATTTTTTCAAAAACTAATACAAATCATAAGAGTTGGATGAACATTGCTATTTAACATGACTATGAAAAATCTCAGGTTTTTTAAAAGACAGTAAATTTTGTGAAATTCTTGTTAGAAAAAACACCCTAAAAAAACAAAATGTGTGTCACATATATTTGAGAAAAAAGCACATGAAAAACAACATATTACGCTTTTAAAGCATGACCTATTTAATAAGCGTGAAAATTATTTTGTCACGCTTTTGAATAACAACATTTAATAAATGTTGTGCTTCAGAAGTGCGACAAGGTAAAAATACATTGTTTCACTAAATTCTTTTCAAATGGTGCTATTTTGCTAAAACTTTTAAATTACTATGCTAATTTTAAAAAAAAAATCTTAAAATTTTGAGTGATGATGAGTTTCTCTCTTCTAAATTCTTTACTTGGGAAGATTGAACTGCCTATTTTTTTGGTGTTATTTTGTATTTTCTTTTCTATTTCAATTTTAAGAGTAAAATGCCGACCACTAAATCTAAAAATTAAATAATAGATTAAACTATTAAATATGAAATTGATTACATAGTTTATAGGCTCACGAATATTTTTTTTAATATAACAAAAAATATTCAGACCATAAAGAACTATTTGGAATTGTTATTAAACTCAACTAGACAGGTCAATCTTGAAACGTTTCAATTTGATTCCTTATCTATCATGAGTTTAAAATTAAATCGTATGAGAGTTGGCTCAATGTGACCCAATCGACTTGGTTTGTCCAAAAGCAACCCAGTTAACCGGTAAAAAAGGTCTAAGGATGAAATTGAGAAAAACAAAATAATGAAATAGACAAAAAACCCTTTCAACCCAACTTATTATCTAGCTCGAGTTTAAAATTAAATCAAGTAAAAGTTGTTCTTATGTGACCTAAACGATTTGGCTAGTCCAAAGGTAGCCCAATCAATCGGTAGAAAAAAATCCATGACAAAATTGAGAAAAAAAGGAGAAAATTAATAGAGAAAAAAATAAGGAAAATAGCCAAAAAAAAATTAAATTGAAAAAAAGAAGAAAAAAAGAGTAGGAGGAGCTTCCCCATTCATATGAACAGGGAAACTCCATAAGTTTTCCCAAGTTTTTTAATATAATAGGGTAACTAGTTTACAGTGCCATACTATGTTGCGACTCAAATAACAAAAATAAACTTAAAAATATATTCATGCCACAAGGAACTAATTGATATTGTTATTAAATCCGACCCAGCAAGTCAACTTTGAAGCCTCCCGACACAACACATAGCTTGGTCCATGTTTAAAACTAAACCATGCGAGAGTTGTCATGATATGACCCAGTCAACTTGACGGGTTCAAAGACAGCTTGATTGATTAGTAAAAAATATGGTTTGGATTTAAAAAAAGAACTCAAGATAACTTCTTTTTTTTTTAATATTGAGATGACAACATATTGAATTGACCCGGACTTCGCGACTTAATCTACCAAATCCGCAATTTAGGTGATGGACTACACTGAGTTTAAGAAATTTGTTTTTTTTCTTGAAAACTATTTTTTACTTAATTGTATGATAATTAAAATAGACTCTTATAAAATCAAGCAAAAACCAAATGTCAAGATATTTATTTAAGACCGTGATAATATTATAAAAAATAAATTGAAATAATTTGTGAAAAAAAATTCAAGAATAAGTATATGTTAAAAGTTGAAAATGAAAAAAGAAGGATGAAGATGAAAGAAAAACAAAGAAAGGGGGAAATGCAAAAAAACAAAAAAAAAAGATGCAAAAAAGAAGAAGAAAAGAAGCCACCTCCTGTAATGTTTATATCGACAGTGGATTAGGTGCATTACACCCTAAGTGTTTTGTATAGAAAGTATAATACCATATAGCGGCTTAAATAAAAAGAAAATGAGATTGCTTTTCTACGATTCGAAGTAGTAATGTTGAGAGTATAATTATCAAATTGGTTTAACCTAATAGGTCAATCTTGAATTTGGTCTAGATGAGTTTGTTTTCAAATAGGATAAAGAATTAACTTAATCAAAACTTGGGTGATCTTGTGGGTCAATCAAAGATTCAAGTGACTTGGAAAAACATGAATTAGACTCGACCAAGTCAACTTCAAAGATTTTTTTAAAATTTTTTTGCTCAAAATAACATCATTTTAGTTTTTATCTTACTTTTTGTCGAAACAACCTCATTTCATTTAACAAAATGACATTGTTTTGGAATAGTCTTGAATTAATCCCCTATTTCAAGAGTTGATCCACTCAATCTATAGCCGGACCTAATAATTATGGTTAAGAGGGCGAGGAAGTAAATTTTTGATAATACATGGTCTATTTTATAAGAATACCTCAAACATTTTAAAAGTTTAAGAGGAATTTTATAATATTTGAAAACTGAGAGAGCTTAGGCCATCCCTGAGTTAACTACTTTTTTAAGTTGTTTTAGATATTTTTATAAAAAGTATGGATATTTTATATCAACACCATTCAAACATATAAAAAACAATTTAATGCATTACAATTTAAAATAAACTGCAAAATGAACACTAAGTGTTGTAGTACATCTTAACAATTTGACTATGTAAAAGGGGTAAAAATAAGAAAATGAGTTGTTACCTAATTTTGTGGTTACTAGAAATTCTAAATGGTATTTATAAATTTTTTTAGTAAGGGTTTGATCATACTAAGAAAATATAAATCATCTTAAAATATTTACCTAAGATAAGCTGCATTGTTATTTGATTTTAATAATAAAAATATATAATATTTCACCTAAACTAAATGCTTATATTTATTAAAGGTAAAAATTCATAGGATAATGACTTGGGATATGGGCTTAACAACGAGCCTAATCCTTACTTTTTAGGATATGGGACGAGGTTTGAAGTAATGGTAAACAGAAACATGAGTTTGGACTTATTTATTTTAAATTAATCCACCACAAATTAATTATTTCACAAAGCATGATCACCATAAATATTCCAACCATTTCAATTAATATAAATGAACATAATCAAACTAAAAAGAAAATCACGAATACATAGTGAATTTATTCAAACAATATCAACATCAACATACGTTTGCAATTCAAAATTTAACAAACAAATCAAAAATTATTCTAAAAATAAATAAATCACATATTGGGATTCAAAATTAACCTTCACAAGTTGTAGGAGTCGGTTAGAATTGGACCGTAGAGGTTGGAACGAGGAGAAACAATGCTAGAAAAAAAAAACAGTGCTAACACGTACTGTTCACTTGTCGGATAACTAGTCAAGATTACAGGGTTTCTTTGCACCCGCAACTAAGGCAGAGGCGCATGGATATGCATGTGTGCATGACTCACTCTTTTTTTTTTTTGGTGTAGGTAATGTCGATCACCTCCGTCAGAGCTATGAGATCATAAGCTGGGAAGTTGTTGTGTTGGATTTTTCAGGATTGTTGATGTTTTTTCTTCTTCCTTTCCTTGTGCTCGTGGTGTTTCTTTTTCTTTCTATTCTTATCTTCTCTTTGCTAGGTATTTTGCTTGGCTAGATTTTTTGCAAAATCTCTCCTTTAATCTATGCATTTGTCATTCTTTGTTACTTCTCTAATTATATATCTAGGATACTCTGTAAAATAGGAAAAGCTAAACTAAGAAAAAATATTGCTAGAAAATTTATATTGTTTTCTTTTTATTGTGGATTTCTAATTAGTTAAATTTTGTCTTTTTAATGAACCTTTTTAATTTGTTTAATTCTTCTATTTGTTTTTTTTTCTTTTCATAGTCTTCCATTGTTTTAGCACATTAGTTTGTTCTCTTTTCTTCTTCACCGCTTAAACTTGTCCTTTTTTTAAAAAAAAAAATGCCAAATAATAAATGGAATGAAAGTTTTTTTTAAAACATAAAAAATTGAAGGTCAAAATGAGTTAGAACACTAAATTATTACACAAGTAATATAACTATATATATTCAAGAATCATGGCATACTCATAGTATTTGATTTTGGTTGTTTAAACCTGCTTTTCATTTCAAATTATTGTAAGCATGTTCTTTGCAACACGATGCACCATGTTAAAAGCAACATCATTTTGATGCTTTTAACATGCATGTTACCAAAATACCCTAAAAACCTGGGTTTTAAAAAATATAAATTTATAACTTTTTTTAAAAATATTGTCTTTTCAAACCAACCTTGAAAGCTATAGTAAAGCCAAATACATTTGCAGGCTGTTAGCCTATTTCATACGACAAAATGGATCCATCAGATGAACAAAACGAAAGAAAGAATGAAAAGAAAACAAAATCAGAGAAGGCAGAGAAATGCCCTGTGCAAGTGTTCATACTAACAACGGATGAACCTTCACTTCTTTCCATCACAAAATTTTACCTCCAACAGCATTCCTATATATATACCACAAAAGAAAGGAAAATGAGGGGCTAACATTCCTCCCCTCTAATCATCTATTATCTAATTCAAAATTGTAGGCAATACATGCCATTTAAGACTTCAAAACTGTGCATGCATGCCACAGAAAACATGGAATATAGATGCTGCCTGCGTTGCATTGCGAAAAAAGCCATATTCTTTTCCACGTTCCCAGCCACAATGGCAAATCCTCATAGACCATCAAAGCTGTTCGCCTTTTCCAACTTTGTATCTTGCAATTATGGGTCATCTTATTATGCAATCTCTCCAACTTCCCTCTATTTGCTGGGAAATTGAGTATCCTACAAGAAAGTGACACACGTCGGCATTCTTAAGAGAGAGAAAAAAAATGGCTTGTATATTTTTTTAAAATAAGTTGTCACAACTTTGATAAATTTCTTTTTTCCTTTTTCATGTTTTATATTTCTCAAAGAACTTTCAGAATGTCAGTAATCAGAAACTCAATAAATTCACAGTGATGTAACTCAAGTTATAGAATACAGAGTCATTACCGCAATGATATTATAAGTCATTTGCTTCTACTGATATAATGAACTTGTTAGAGTCTTTAATCGATCAATTGCACACTTTATTACGTGTCTTTCTTCTATTGGCACCTTGATTTCCTCTAAAGACTGCAAAAACAACGAAAACATGAGATGACATACATTAAAAACTAATAACATAAATTCTCAACACTTAATTTCCAATGTACGAGACAGTATATTCAATGACCCCTCAAAGTCAGGAAAAAACAGAGCTTAATTTTTCTACCACTCAGACAAGTTTTTTTCTGCTGAGACCTTACAGTCATGTCTCCAAGTATCCATAATCATAAACATCATGCTTTAAAGAGTCGAGTCATGCAGATATGAGGAGCTTTCGATCCACAGCTTTCCAATAATATTTTCTACTATTAGAAATGCCCCTTTATGTACATAGCTAAACATGATATCCAGCAAGACCGATATGCACAAGGAGTATTTGATTTAAAATGGGCCAGCCAGACCTTCAATCTCTCCTCCTCTCCCTAAATGGTGAATTCTTTTCCTTGTTGATAAATCTCTTATTTATAAAAACAGAGAAACATAGAACATGGACAAGAAACGCCTGGCAAGCAAAATTATACCTGTAAAGAGCATATGCTTCGTGAAATATGGTCAATCTCTTCCTTATATAAATAAAGAATTTTGCTGAACCTTAGCTCTCCTTTGCATCCATAGTATAAACAGAAACAATAGCATTTATAATACTTGAGCTCCCCTTGGCATAACAGATATGATCACCAGATGGAAGTGAGAAACTTCTTCCATTAATCGATGACCCCATCACGTTCAACACAAGATTGAGAAGTTTGTGACTTCTATCAAACAGGATAAAGCTAGGCAGAAGATAATAATGACGTGTTTGTCCATGGATGGAGCTCATGCGCTCATCATCATCTTCTGGAACACACTGTTAGAAAAGTGAAATATTCTCATTTCAATAACTAAAAAATCAGTGAGGGTTGCTTGATGTCTATGAAGCAAATTCACAAAATTTAGTGCAAAATAAGAAAGATTAAATATCCAGCTCACAAAAAGTAAAAGGGAATTCTATATTTGAAAAACTTCATCATGACCACAGAAACAATTGCTAAAATGTATTTTGTTCCATGAAACCTGGAAATTAAATGAAGAGATTCCTCGCCAATAAATACTCTACCCTCCTCATTGGAAAATTTAAGGCCATCATATACAAAAACAGGGGAACTGAACAAAGATCTACGCCATAAAGAAAACAATGAAGTTTTAAAAAGCATCCCAGTTCCCATCACAAAAAGTATAAAGGAAACTAGATCAAATATCATTGACTTCACAAAGATTTAGGTTGCCAGGGTCAAGACTCAAGATACACACAGCTGTACCATATAAAAGGAACCAATTTCATATCATCGTCTTGCAAGACTTTAAGTATTTATTGATAAGTCAAACATCAAATATCCTAATGGCAACTCAGCTTTTTCTCTCTCAGAAAAGGCAGAAGAAATAGTGTTGCCAGCAGCACTTCAAAAGAAAAACAGACATTTGATACAAATACAACAAAGAAAAGAGGAAGGTCTTAGTAAAGAAGAAAGAAATCAGGACAGTTGTTTAAGGGTAGGAATACTTACATGTGCAACATCAATGAGATATGCTGAAAGGACATTGCTTAAAGAGCAAATACTTTGTTCAGAAAGTCTTGTGGGTTTAGAATCCAGTGCAACAAGCATTCTGAGCATAGCACAGGAATTGTCCAGAGGTGGTTTTAATGACTGAAAATATGAAAAAAGGTGTCACATTGAGCCTCATGAATGACCCATCACGAGTCAAGCAAACAAGATATTGCAAACAAAATTCTACCTTATTTCATGTTCATGTTTTGAAATAAAAAGAATTTGTCCAACAGAAACCTCAGAAGCCCAAAAACAGGACCATCTATGTAAATAACAAAATTGCATAAAAGTCAACCAACTTACTATCTGCTCTAGTATTACTTTCTCTAGAATCGCAAAAACTAGAGAATTGTCACCCATCTGCGACAGGCATGAGCAAACAACACTGTCAATGATTTAAAAGTTGCACGATTTGAGGTCTTCATATCTCTCTCCGTGGCAGGAAAAATATTTTCTGCAGACATGAATCTCCTTGTCAGACACAAACTACATAAACTATTGATCCAAAATTGCTTGCCAAGAGAGAAATCATTCTGAATTTACCAGGAAAAACTTTGAAACGCAAAGCCAAAGTGATTAAGAAGCTGATGAAGTCAGAAATCTGAATATGGCCAGCTTTGTAGGTTGAATGTAAAACCTCTATGATCCGGAATAACATAAACGGATCCAACTCATGACCTGAAATATCAGAAAAAAAGATTTGAAATAAACAACATTATTAACAGTCAGAACTTAGTTTCCTCTTTCATGAGTATCAAGTCCTCCTTTAAAGTTTAATGCTTACAACAACCATCCAAAAGCAACAACATTTCTTAAAAACCTCATTAAAGAGGTATAAGGATCAAATATATAATATGTTTCTAATGATAAAAGTCCATTCTAATGGGAAGAAATGTTGAAGGAAAATTTTTTCATCATTAAATTGCAAATTGTCAACTAAACTGTCATTTCAAAATAAGTAGTCTTTCAATACGAGCTAATCAGTGGAAGACATTCTGTGCAAGGTTTCATGCAGAAGTCTTTTTATTGTCCCCACAATGAAAACTTTTGCACCTTAGGGAACGCAAGACACTACAAGAGTGACAGAAGCGAGCATGGGTTCAAAGATATTGGATCCTTGCTAAAAGTAGCAACGTAAATTTGGTAGAAAGGAATCATTAGAAATAAAGTTAAGTAATGCAACATCTTGAAAGTTCATATCAAGTTCAACAAAATGTTTTTTGTCAGTTCCAAAATAAAGAATCAATTAGGGGAAAACTAAAGGAAGTTAGGGACTACAGTGAGGGGAGAAACACACTTACACACGCAGCAAGAAGCAATTGACTTCAGCAAAGTTGAATCCAGTTGAGAAAAATAATAAAGAACAGATAGAGAGTTCTTGTGAATCCCTGGCTAGCCTTAAAAAAGGACCATAACATATGTTCCCTGCTCAACAGAAAACAAGGATGACAATGAACCAAATAATGGACCTCCCATGGGCTTGTAACCAAGCATGGAATTTATCAGGAAATATCAGCACTAACCTTTGTCTTGATCTGTGCTGTAGAACTCTTTCAGCAAGCCTTGCATATCATCATACAACAATGAACGTTGCCCCAGGCGAAGTAGAAGATGCAACACAACCTGTGAGGAAGAAAGCAATAAAAGTTCGCCAAGTTCATGCATTAACTGAGCTGCCTGTGAACTTGATAGCAAGAAGAAAAGCAAAACCTAAATATTGATGACATGAGTAAAGATTTCATCTTCAACAACTACTCTAAATACCTTGGAAGAGGATGAGTGCCGGTCGCCTAGCAGAATGAGTAACATAGGCAGCTCTCTTATCCAAGTAATCTTGTAGTCAAATAGTCCTGAATCATTGACATCTGTGCACAGCAGATCTTCATGCTGCAAATTTTGCAAAAGGTATTATTTGAGAGATTCAGTCATTTTTTGCAGAAATAGAAACGATGAGAATATCTTCTAAGGAGGCAACAAATAAGCCTCTTTAATGCTGAGGAGTTGAACATACAGAAATGATCATTTCTTCAATTGCAGCAAGGCAAGCTAATTTTACTGAAGACTCTGGACTGCAATCCTGAAATGTCTTTGTAAATGCCTGCAACAAAGATATGATTGTTTAACATCTTCATTACCACCAGATCTTACAGTTCTCTACAGAACATGTAGAGTTTTGAAGAGAAAAATCTATAACCAAGAACCCCGGACACGGTGACAAAAGACAATCTCATAAAGCAAGAGAGACATCAGCCAACATAATTTACTTAAGACAACAAGTTATCAAGCAAATTCTTAAAGAATGAGTCAAACCTGGAGAAGGCGATTCTTCCAATTTCCAATCACCCGTGACACAAGTTTTGGGATAAAAGGAATCAGTGTAGATATCTGCTTTTCTCGAACTGCTTTGTTAGATCGCACGTTACTGCAGCTCTGCATAAAAAAAAAGATGCAACAAATCAACAAAAAGTAAATAAAGGTACTGCTTCCAAATCTAAAAGTACTTTTTTTAAAAATATCTGAAAATCTCCCCAAACAGCAGTGCAACTCAGAGTGATTCTCATTCCTTTTCCTTCATACTGTTCTACTATGAAATAATTTGATAAGGAAAGGAACATATTAATTTGAATTATCTGGTCCAAGATCCAAGGTTTCCTAGATTATCATCTTTTCTGCTAATTCAAGAAGTATTGACACACAGGAAGCACACCTTTTCAAGCAACACGTACTCCACAAATGTTAGAAATTTCTCAAATAAGACAGCAGGTGGGCAGATCCATTCACTTAAGTGCATAAATATTTCTGTAATTACAATGTTCAAGATAACATATCTGTCATCATCCTGCACGCAAGCAAAACGAAAAAGTTAAGGCACACGACTATAACAGCAACTACAGTTACAAAGACATTTTTGAGACAAAAGCTTCCTTGTGAAAGGAAGCAAACAGGAAGTTACTGTAGAGAAATATGCACAGTAAATAGTGTTTGAAAGCGAGGAAACCATGGGATGGAAAAACATTTTGAGTTATATCTCCACTTGTTTGGTTGAGAAGAAACAGAAGAGAGGATGTAGAAAGAGCCAATAAACTTTTCTGAAGGCTTCCCCATATCTTATCCATCAGTAAGAGGCAATAAAGTTTTTGATGGCAGATACATTATCCTTATATAAAATATGGACCTTTTGTTTTGCATCCCTTTCCCTTTTTTTCAACCAAACAGAGGAGATATACTTGGAAACAAAGTCATACCTTTTCTGAAAGGTGATGCATTGGACTGAGGGGAAACACAACTAGTAACTTCTTCAACAGTACTGATGAGAAGCTTTGATCAAGAGGTGGTGATTCGGGATGACCTTGCTGAATCCCATGGATAAAGAATGCGACTGCAAGATCTATGCTCCGAAGTATGTTAAGCATGCAATCAAATGATTGTGCATCTAGTGAGTCGTGAAGTACAGGGAGAAAATCTTGGAAGCAATTGACTAAAACTGGTACAAGGTCTTTCAGCTTCTTGATGATGACAGAATATTCTACACAAACAAAAACAAAACAAAAGAAGGTAAAGGCTTGCCACATTTTACTATTTTAAATTACAGTTATAACACAAACAAAGGGCATAAAAGGTCACACAGTTGTGTATTGAATGTTGAAAATATGCTACTCGGCCACAATTATTTATTATCAGAAATGAATGGATTTCTCCTATAGCATAGCAGCAAGAACTACCAAAGTCGAGCTAACAAGTAAGCAAAACAAAAAATAGCTACCATTGCTAAATACTAAGTAAAATTGAACATAAAATCTTCTGGTGCAAGATTAAGCATATTGTTTGTACAGTAACATAAACATATTTCCATGCAGCAACAGTTGAATGCTGGTAGCAATGAGCCTGTCACTCTACAAACCTATAAAGAAAAGTGAGGGCGAGGTGTTTAGACATACCTGCAAATACTGTAGGCACATCAGGCTCAAAAGCTTGCAATATTTTTTTCTCAGGGATATTCTGTGAAATTGAAAAAAGTGTTATCAGAAATCGTTAGGCAAATCAAAGGCAAGAGGCTTAGCAAAAGGACACAAGTATAGCAAACCTCATAACACAATTAGACACAAGAATAATCCATCCCTGAAGTTGTACTTTAAAACTAATAATTTTACTTTTCATTATGAAGAAGATAATTCATATATTGACGAGTTCATTTCATCTTCAATGCATGCCATAGGCATGTCGCAGAATAACAAATTAACCAAAGCTCCGGAACCATATCAATGAGCCACCAGTTCTATGAGATGCGTATTGTATTGAACATGCTATTGTGCAAAATAAGAAATCTCTTGTGCCAATGGAGACTCACTATGAGGGTCATTGGCTGAGATCTTCCATGTTTGCAAAAGTAATAAATTATCCATGTCTATCTAATCATGTATTTATATGCGATCCAAAAACCAACTACAGATTTCATAATAAACTTCCCCAGAGCTCATGTTTTCATAAATTGTCAACCGATTCATGTAAGACCTCCAACATACAAATGCAGTTTAAACTGCTTATACAAACCAAAGATCCATACAACTGTTACAATGAACTAAATCATCTATCTGTCATAGACCACTAGTGCTTAAAACTTCTGCTACTATGACCACAATAAACCGAAAAATTACAGAACTATCTTCCAGAGTATGATGGTACAATCATGCATAGCTGAGTGTAAAATATGACCTAACAGTTTGTACCTGATAGAAATTTTACCAAAATCATTAGGATGTTAAAAGGAAAACAAACGAGTTTTGCAAGTGATTCTCAGGGAGCACCTTTGCAGGCAGGTTAACTTCTTTACTAGATGGCAACAGCAACAAGCATCGCACCAAACCAGCAAGAGCATTCTTCAGCTTGACTTTGTCTTCTAAATAGAACTGGTTCTTCCGAAGAATATCTTCATAATTTTGAAGTATCTATTAACGACACGTCCAGCAAAAAAAGCATCATAATGCAAATAGAAAGAATGATAACCATATCAACTAAAGTTCATGAGGTATCATTTTGATGGCAAGTAAGCATTTGGGAATAGCATTATCTTAATTCTTATCAAATTTAATATGAGGTTTTTGACAGCTCAGCAGCATATATTTTGCATGAACCTAAAATGACAGCATCTACCAAACCATAAATGGAGGGAATCAAGAATATTCAAAAAGCAAGTAATCCATCAAAGATTTGATGAAAAGAAGGATATCCAATAAGACCCGATCCAATAAGCAACTGCAACACCATATTAGAAGCTCATGATATTATCATGCACTTGTGTGCCACATGAAAATCTCTCCATTACAGTTTCGTTTCAAATAACACTATGGTTCAAGTCTTTCACATTGAAGAGATGACTGCAGAACTTTAACAATGGCATTCGGACCCTTATTCACATTGCACTAGCCACCATGAACAAACAAAGGGTAGAACAAATACAAAACAGTGGGTTCTCAAACACCAATAATAAAGAAATGCACTCCAAACATTTGAACATCATGAACAAATGAAGATACCTTTTCAGCATACGAGAAAAATGAAGGAGGATGATATTCAACAGCGAGATCAAAAAATTTGAATGCCATAAGTCGAACGTCAATTGCTAAATGTGTCATTGCATTAAAAATGTAAGCCATCATTAACGAAATGACAGGTCCTTGATTATCCTGGACATGCAAGGATAGAGAAATAATGTCAAAGGAAGGGATAAATTAATGATGATAAAGAGTGATAAAATAGCAATGAAACTGACAGAATGCCTCATAAAAATGAAAAAATGACCAGCAAAAAAAATAAAAGTAATTGGAAACAACAAACCATTAGAACCTTGTGACTTAGTTGTTGTACAGGATACATCTGATTGAAAAGAAAATCACAAATCTCTAATCTCATCAAAAGTAAAACTAACATCTTCTGTTAAAAAATAGTAAATTTTTATTATCCCCTAGTCTCAAACTTCATTTGCCAGTCCACCCTCCAACAGAAACCGATAGCACCACTCCTATAAGCAGTATTCTAGCTAGTTATTGAATCATACAAGCAACTTTACCACTAGATCAATCTATTAATGTCTCAAAGCTCACTATTAGAAGATTGAGACAAAAAATAGACCCCCTGTTATTTTTTAAATTGAAAACTTTTGGAAGAATCCTTCTTTCTCATTTTAAACAATTACTACAGCTAGCTATATCCAAGAACCATGACAGTTTAATTTAGGCATTTTGAGTATGCCAATCTTTAGATGAAATTTTCATCGTCTGTATCAAGTCTTTGAAAGACACTGGCATTAATACCAATAACTGATTAATATGAGTGCATAGTCAGGGCATTGATGTTTGATATGGTTCTTCCCTTTAACCGCTTTCCATGTAGGGTTTGCTCTCAAGATTCAAACAAGAGGGCTTGTGCTTTACCAATTGTCATTAGGATATACAATGATAAGCTGAAAATTTTCCTATTTTTTTCCCTATCAATGTCTAACAAAAAAACCCATTAACATCATGATGACGATAGTTTCATGCTCTTGCGATAACCAAGAAGAGCAAGAAATACAAATCGAAAACAAAACATTACAAAAGAAAAGTCATACCAAAAATAGACATAATTTTGAATGTTAATAGAATATAACTTATTGAGCCAAGGCTGATACATGTCCTTATAGATTTAAAAGTGTCCAAGCAACCACCCTGCACAAACATGCTAGAAAGAAATGATAAATTACCTCTTTGCAGCCTGGTAAAACCACTAACTTAAGAAGTTGATATAGGTTTTCTCGAACAGTTTTTCATCATCACTCATCCGTTCACGTAATTTTCTATAACAGCATATCTGTGCAATTTAAGCTCTTCTGGATGATTGAGGAATAAATCCTTCATGCCCATCAAGGCATCTTCAAAAGGAAAAGAAAAAAGAGGCTCTGGTCACCATCAACATTTCCAACGAACGCAAGATAATAAATGCAGAGGCTAAAATATATACCGTAAAAATAATCATGAAAGCAACAAGCAGTCAAGTAGCTACCAGATAAACTCAACAAAAGCATTTTTATGAATAAATAGTTTCTTTCTCTTTTAATTACAAACCCAAAACTCTTAAGGACAACCTTTTATTCTAACAGGATATAAAGATATTTAAAGAAAGTACCTTTACGGACTTTCGCATTGTGATGGGATGTATGTTGAAGAAGCTCTTTCAAAGTCAAGCCTTTCTTGCTCACAGCTAAACCTGCTTTCTCTGATGCCACACTCTGCTCCGGAAGAACAATTGCTGCTCATAACACACACACAAAAAGAAACTTCCATTAGTAACATTACTTCATAAAAAGCCCAAAATTTTAAGAAGAAACTAAATGGAAATATTTTTTACCTTTGGATTTAATTTCTGTGTTAGTAGTATTCTTAGGAGGTGGCAATTTCCTGCCGATCTTTCGCTTTATTTTCTACAAAATTAACAAGAAAAAAAAAGAGAGTAAACAATTCAAGTTCACAAGACAATGAAAAAAGAAAGAGAGAAAAAAGAAAAAAACTGTTATTACTCACTTTGAAGTCAATTCCACGCTTTTGCTGCTTCTTGGAAGAACCTTAATTTTTGCCATTTTCACTGCAAATTACAGAAAAAGAAGAGTTTACGCATCAAAATTACACTTATGTTAACTGATAATAAATCAAAATTGATAATATAATTCAGAGCACAGGATTTGAGAACAAACTAGTCAGTACGAGGCAAATAGAAGCTGCAAAAACAAAGAAAAACAGCTTGAATTTTTTTTTGAGAGAGAGAAAACTCTCACAAGGTTCTACACCCCTTTTGTTCTTCATCAATGGGATTTGGGAATGCTTTTGGTGACGATTAATGAAGAAAATTTCCCTTCTTGCATTGTTGAAACCATAGTTATCAGACCCGGTCTAGGTCGTGGGTTGGCTAGGTCAACCCGGACCATTATCAAAACAACGTCGTTTTAGTTATTTTTAAAGAAAACTGAAACAATTTTGTTTTGGACAAAATTTTTAAAAAATGCAAACTATGTCGTCTTGGGATTCTAATCATTTTCCAACAGTAGCAGCAAAGGGTATTCCAGGCAGATTCCAATCATTTTCCAATTTCGATTGAAGGATGATAGACTTGAAATTAAAGACCATTATATGAAAACCCAAATGAGTAAAATGCAAGGCATGCTCCAGTAAACCCAAATGAGTAAAATGCAAGGCATGCTCCAGTGGGCAGGGTAAAACAGGAGTATTATTGTGAATTATGCACCCAACATGCTCCGGTATCTTTATCATTCTCAATTATGTACCAGAAAGGCTTTGGACATGCTCCAGTCTCACAGTCAATATAGGTTTCTTTTCTTAACAATCACACCCTATAACCAAGTGTTAGATAAATGACAGCAAATTCTACCAGCGGGAATCATGTATCTTGTAAATGCAGCTCTCAACTTTTTCAGCAAATCTTCTACGCTAGCTCATAACAACACCCCCCCCCCCCCCCAACATACAAAACACACGCACACAGAAACAAAAGTGAAGAGAAAACAATACAGATGCATATCCAACCTATCTTCAGAGTGCAAACTTGAAAATATATGAGCCAATTGACTTGAGGTGATACACTATATTCATATTCGCCTCCTAGGAAAATTCATCGTATTTCAGGGCGTAAAACTTGAAACCATAGAGCCAATCAACTCCAGATATATTACATTCACGTTTCACCTCCTAGGCAACTAGGTTCTACAACAAGATTCTGTTCAGAAAACCTGCAGTTTTATTTAACAAAAAAAAAAAAGTTGCTCAAATATTCCAAAAGCCTAATTCGCACTAAAACACAATGAAAGACACATAAAATTAGAGTTTCATATGCAATGTTGATGCCATAAGCTTCCCATAGGCACCAATCTCAACATACATCAATGAACAGCTAGTCTTAGACCTATATCAAAACCCTCAGATGCAAAACCAAATCTACATAATCATTAAACAGGTCTTGCAGTAAGAAACAATTAAGATTGGTACTAAACTGGATGAAAGTGAAAAGGTTGCAACAGCCTTGCAAGTTGATAGTGAAGAGGAAGCAGGTCAGATATAGCAGAATGTCGATTTTCGAAGATTGAAGGTCAGTACTGAGTGGGTAGCAGTGCAATGTCGAGTATTGAAGCAGATTAGCAAAGTGTTGGCTGACATTGAATGATTTATTAATCTGTGATCGGTGGCCGCTAGGGAAGGGTTTTAGGCATAGTTATAAAACCCGACCCGGCCATTGACCCGGTAAAATGACTGGTCATGGGTTTGGTGGGTCAACTCGGGTCAACCCGTATCAACCCAGATCTAGAACGAGGCACACGTTAATATGGTTATTTTAGCATAAAATATCACATTAACATATATACTAGCATAATTAATTAACATCAATAGATTAAAAGGTGCATTTGTTTTCAAAATGACTTTTAATTTCGCAACTTAATTATCGAAAAGGAAATACTTATGAACAAACACAAAATCAGCTCAAGATTTTGTGGAAAGGACGTAGAGCATGAATTGATAATACTAATGTTTGCAAAGGTAATAAAAGACTGAAAACAGATTCAAAGATTGTCTGATTAAAATAAATAAATGCATGAACAAGTTCTCTACAAAAAAGATCCAAGAAATGGTAAAGTCAGAGCCTTAAAATGCAGAGTAACAACACCTTTTGATAGGAATTTATCTTCTTTATGCTAGGAAAAACAAAAAAGACCACATAATTGTGATGTTTCAATGGTTAGATTCAAAAGTTACGGTTTCTAACATCAAAGTGAAATTATAGAGAGAAATTCGATTCTAGTTAACATTATTCAGTTCCCAAACCGAAACAGAATAATATGAACTTCCCAAAGCTTTTAGCAGTACATCTTTGATATACTTCCTATTCTAGAAGTGAATCCCCAAGATATATGCAAACAGCTACCTCTTCCACAACAGGGTTCAGACAAAATACATTGATGCTATAACAAAAAAACAAAGAAAAATGTAAAAACCCAGAAACCATTACCAATAATAACTCCATAATCACTACAAATAAAAGAGATTTCAATCATCTTCCTTGTTTTTTCTTTATGTTTAAATGAACTGAGTTTGATTTACTTGTAAGTTGTAACAACTCTTCCAGTGTTGCATCGTGCCTACAGGCAATCAACTATGGACCCAAAACAACTAGTGGTGATCTAAAGGATGGTTGTCACATGAATACTTTTTTCAATTATTTGTTCCAATCCGAAGACGAGCTTAAAAACCATGGAAAAAAGAGGGAATCATTCAAAATCTGCAGCAATTGTATGCAATAAGAAATCTCAACAAAGAAAAAAAAAAAAAAAGTAAGTAGTGTAAGGAAGATAGAGCACCTGTGATTATAACTCTTGTTGGTTGTTATTGTTCTGCAAAAGAACAAAAGATAACAGAGAAGGAAATGAGGGGCGGACTGCTCTTCTCAGGAAATTAGGGCAGGGACTAATTAATTAGTTCTTCAACTTTCGTTTTGCTGCCAGCGACTCAAAGGAAAGTTAATATTAAGTAATACTCGGCGTGGGGAAATCACAAAGGAGGACAACAGGCCCTGTTTCTACTGTTGCAAAATCAAGCCCAAGTTAACCATCCATAGGACGTGATGGGCTGAAAGCCTAGGGCTGATCAGATTCCTGTGAGTTACCCAATTTGTTAGAATTCATTTGCTCGCGTCAAAGGAGATGAAAGAATGGCGTCCGAAATTCATGGTGGTCAGCCAGGGTGAGTGTTTATTCGAATCATCATCAAGTTCACCTAAATTAACTTGATTAATTAAAATTGATAATTTTATTTTGGATAAAATTTAAAAATTCTTTGGAATTTCTCATCAATTCAATTTAAAATAATATTATTTAAAATAAAAAATTAAAAAAATAATCTTCAAAACTAACTCAATTGGATCTAATTTAGATTTGATAGGTGAACTATATCATGATTTAGATTTGATAGGTGAATTATTTATTATATCATGAGTTCACTTGCAAATAGAAAAGGCAATGGCTACTTGTGGATTGTAGTTATTGATATTCATATCTTAAATAAAAAATTTAAATATTATAAATGGTTCATCGGGTTTTGGATATTTATTATTTAATTATTGTTTATTAATTTATAAAAATAAAATAATTATCATTTATATTTGAAATATGCATATGTATATTAATATTATTTTTTTTATATTATATTATATTATAGAACTGTCGTTTTTTTTTCTTTTTATTTTTTTTGGTTTTTTTAATAAAAAAATTTTTGTTTGATTTAGTTTGTTAATATTAATTTTTTTTTATTTAGTTATCAAATTTTCATGATTCGGATCCCAGATTTAATGGGTTAACCTGATTTGACGAGTTAACCGGATTTTTTTTCTTTTAATTAATTTTTTTGTTTAGTTTAGTTTGTTAATGTTAAATTTTTTTATATTTAATTATCAGACTTTCATGACATGTATCTTGGGCTTGACGGGTTAACTTGGTTTGATGGGTTAACCCAGTTAATTCGGGGTAAACCCGTCAATTTTTTTTTCTATTTAGTTATCAAACTTTCATGACGCGAATCCCAGGTTTGGAGGGTTAACCTGGTTTGGAGGGTTAATCCAATTAATTCAATTTTTTTTCTTTTTCTTCATTAGTTTTTTTCTTCCTGTTGGTTTTTTTTTATTTTTTTTATTTTTAATTAATCTATTTAATTATCATACTTTTATGACACGACCTTATAGCCAGACCCACATCCAATATTCTTGGGTCTGGTGTTGCAGTCAGGCTCACTTAAACTTGGATCATGCAAGTTTAATGTTATTATTATATTATAAATATTACTCTTAGGTCAGGCATTGCAGTCAAACTCAAGACTCTTGGGTATAGCTTTGCAGAAATACCTAAGATTTTTAAATTTTAGTTTTTTTTTTGATATTTTTTATGCAAAAAAAAACTCCCACAGCATCGCGCGGGTTATGTAACTAGTAGAATACTCTAAAACTCGTGGGAAAAGCATTATAGCTTCTCCACGCCTTTTATTTTCATTCACTTATATATTACAATAATAATAATAATAATAATAATAATAATAATAATAATAATACTATATTATTATATATTATTATAATTATAATTATAAACTGCTCATTTTTATTTTTTTCGTTCTTTTTCCCTTTTTTTTTTATGCCTTTATGGCTTCTTTTTTTTTTTTTTTTTTTGTGTTTTTTTCTTTTAATGAATTTTTTTGTTTAATTTAGTTTGTTAATGTTAAATTTTTTTTATTTAGTTATCAGACTTTCATGACACGGATCCCGAGTTTGACGAGTTAACCTGGTTTGATGAGTTAACCCGAATTTTTTTTCTCTCTTTTTAATTAATTTTTATGTTTTGTTTAGTTTGTTAATGTTAAATTTCTTTCTATTTAATTATCAGATTTTCATGACACGTCTCCCGGACTTGACAAGTTAACCCAGTTAATTCTAGGTTAACCCGTAAATTTTTTTTTATTTAGTTATCAAACTTTCATGACGCGTATCTCAGGTTTGATGAGTTAACCTGGTTTGAAGGGTTAACCCGGTTAATTCAGATTTTTTTTTCTTTTTCTTCATTAGTTTTTTATTCCTGTTGGTTTTTTTCTTTGTTTTTTTCTTTTTAATCAATCTATTTAATTATCACACTTTTATGACACGACCTTGCAGACAGACCCACATCCAAGACTCTTGGGTCCGCTCTTGCAACTAGACACAATTAAACTTGAGTCATGTAAGTTTAATATTATTATTAATATTATAAATATTACTCTTGGGTCAAGCGTTGCAGCTAGACCAAAGACTCTTGGGTATATCTTTGCTGAAAGACCTAACACTCTTAGATCGTAGCATTTTTTGATGTTTTTTATGCATGGAAAAAAATAATTCGTGGCTTATGCCTTTGTTTTTTTTTTTCTTTTCCTTCTTAAGCCTTTTACTGTGGACTGCACAGTGCAGTCCACAGTGAAAAAGCTGATGCCTTTAGTTTTTTTTGTCTTTTTATCTTTTTGTCTTTTTAATTATTTTTTAATTTAGTTTTTTGATATTAAATTTTTCTGTTTAATTATCAGACTTTCATGACATGAATCCCAGGTTTGACAGGTTAACCCAATTGATTCAGATTTCTTTTTCTTTTTCTTCATTAGTTTTTTTCTTCCTGTAGATTTTTTTTCTCTTTGCTTTGTCCTTTTTAATTAATCTTTTTTTTTACTTATATAATAATAATAATAATTATTATTATATTATTATTATTATTATTATTATACATATACTAAAACTGCTGAGTGTTTCACTGTGCACTACACAGTGAAACGTTGAGCTGTTTTTTTTATTTTTTATTTTTTTTTGTTTTTTTCTCCTATTTTTATTTAAATTTTTTTTAACCTGATTTGGTGGGTTAACCCAGTTGATTCAGATTGTTTTTCTTTTTTCTCATTATTTTTGTTCTTCCGATTTCATCTTTTTATATTGTATGCAGTCCACGATGAAAGGCTGATGCCTTTATTTTATTTTTTTTTGCTTTTTTTTTCTTTTTATGCCTTTTACGGTGGACTGCACAGTGCAGTCCACGGTGAAAAAGCTTATGCCTTTTTTTTTCTTTTTAATTAATTTTTTTATTTAGTTTGTTGATATTAAAATTTTTTTTATTTAGTTATCAGACTTTCATGACACGGATCTCAGGTTTGACGGGTTAACACAGTTAATTCAGATTTTTTTCTTCATTAGTTTTTTTCTTCGTGTTGGTTTTTTTTTTTTTAATTAATCTATTTAATTATCACACTTTTATGACATGACCTTGCAGTCAGACTCACATCCAAGACTATTGGGTCTGGTGTTGCAGTTAGACCCATTTAAACTTGGGTCATGCAAGTTTAATGTTATTATTAATATTATAAATATCACTCTTAAGTCAGGCGTTGCAGCCAAACCCGAGATTTTGGGGTATAGCTTTGTGATATTTTTTATGCAAAAAAAATAACCCGCGGCATCACGCGGGTTATGTAACTAGTAGAATACTCTAAAACACGTGGGAAAAGCATTGTTTATTTTCATTCACTTATATATAATAATAATAATATAATAATAATAATTATTATATTATATTATATTATAATTATAATTATAAACTGCTCATTTTTTTTTTTGGTTCTTTTTCCTTTTTTATGCCTTTATGGCTTCTTTTTTGCGTTTTCTTTGTGTTTTTTTTCTTTTAATGAATTTTTTTTGTTTAATTTAGTTTGTTAATGTTAAATTTTATTTTATTTAGTTATCAGACTTTCATGACACAGATCCCGAGTTTGACGGGTTAACCTGGTTTGACGAGTTAACCCAATTTTTTTTTCTCTTTTTAATTAATTTTTTTTGTTTAGTTTAGTTTGTTAATGTTAAATTTCTTTCTATTTAATTATCAGACTTTCATGACATGTCTCCCGGGCTTGACAGGTTAACCTAGTTAATTCTGGGTTAACCCACAAATTTTTTTTTCTATTTAGTTATCAAACTTTCATGACGCGAATCTCAGGTTTGACGAGTTAACCTGGTTTGAAGGGTTAACCCGGTTAATTCAGATTTTTTTTTCTTTTTCTTCATTAGTTTTTTCTTCCTGCTGTTTTTCTTTGTTTTTTTTCTTTTTAATCAATCTATTTAATTATCACACTTTTATGACATGACGTTGCAGCCAGACCCACATCCAAGGCTCTTGGATCCGCTGTTGCAACTAGACTCAATTAAACTTGAGTCATATAAGTTTAATATTATTATTAATATTATAAATATTACTCTTGGGTCAAGCGTTGCAGCTAGACCAAAGACTCTTGGGTATATCTTTGCTGAAAGACCTAACACTCTTAGATCGTAGCATTTTTTGATGTTTTTTATGCAAGGAAAAAAATAACCCGTGGCTTATGCCTTTGTTTTTTTTTCTTTTCCTTTTCAAGCCTTTTACTATGGACTGCACACTGCAGTCCACAGTAAAAAAGCTGATGCCTTTAGTTTTTTTTTATCCTTTTATCTTTTTTAATTATTTTTTTAATTTAGTTTTTTAATATTAATTTTTTTTTGTTTAATTATCAGACTTTCATGACATGAATCCCAGGTTTGACGGGTTAACCCAATTGATTCAGATTTTTTTTTCTTTTTCTTCATTAGTTTTTTTCTTCCTGTAGATTTTTTTTTCTCTTTGCTTTGTCCTTTTTAATTAATATTTTTTTTACTTATATAATAATAATAATAATAATATAATAATAATAATAATATTATTATTATAACATATACTAAAAGTGTTGAGTGTTTCAGTGTGCACTGCACAGTGAAACGCTGAGCTATTTTTTTTTCTTATTTTTATTTAAATCATTTTCTATTTCATGACACGAATCTCAGGTGTGACGGGTTAACCCAGTTGATTCAGATTGTTTTTCTTTTTCCTCATAATTTTTGTTCTTCCAATTTCATCTTTTTATTTGTATGCAGTCCACGGTGAAAAAGCTGATGCCTTTATTTTTATTTTTTTTTGCTTTTTCTTTTCTTTTTATGCCTTTCACAGTGGACTGCACAGTGCAGTCCACGGTGAAAAGGCTGATGCCTTCTTTTTTTTCTTTTTAATTAATTTTTTTATTTAGTTTGTTGATATTAAATTTTTTTTATTTAGTTATTAAACTTTCATGACACGGACCTCAGGTTTGACGGGTTAACACAATTAATTCAGATTTTTTTTCTTCATTAGTTTTTTTCTTCGTGTTGGTTTTTTTTCTTTTTAATTAATCTATTTAATTATCACACTTTTATGACATGACCTTGCAGCCAGACCCACATCCAAGACTATTGGGTCTGGTATTGCAGTTAGACCCATTTAAACTTGGGTCATGCAAGTTTAATGTTATTATTAATATTATAAATATCACTCTTAGGTCAGGCGTTGCAGCCAAACCCGAGACTCTTGGGTATAACCTTGCAAAAAAACCTAACACATTTAGATCTTAGCGTTTTTTAATATTTTTTATGCAAAAAAAATTGACCCGCACGGGTTTGATCGTTTTTTTGCGCTAGCCGGTTTTTAACCTTACCTGGATCGGTCCAGTCACCGGGTCGACCCGCCGGCCGGTCCGGGTTTAATAATTATAGTTTTAGGGATTCGTTTTTTCATTCAAAACGGCGTAGTTTCAAGCGTTTTAATCTTTTGTTTAAGAACCTAGCTTTTGACTCAGCCAGGTTTGAAATAGGTTTGGTGGCGTTAACTAAGATGCTAGTTGGGTCGGTCCAAACCTGGACAGATCACAGGGTTTACTTGGGTCAATTATGAGTTCAGTTTAATAACAAACCTGATCGTTTGAAAGATTCTGTCATTTGTTTCGCTTTCACACTTGTTTGTTTTTGTATTTTAAAGGGGTTTTGAAAAAAATTTAAATTTTTTTTCTTTACTTCAAATTAATATTTTCTTGGTATTTTCAAATCATTTTAATGTGCTGGTGTTAAAAATAATTTTTTAAAAATAAAAAAAGATTATTTTGATGCATTTCTAAACAAAAACACATTTTAAAAAACAACAACTACCATGTTATTAAACACCCTTTTTAACCAAAATTTTCTCAAGATCCAAGAACACAAGTATATTTTAAAGTTATTAAATCTAGTACGACCCATATTCCGAATTAAAGCCCTAATCAGGAATTATATGCTAAATAGATCCAGATAAATATAAAACAACATTGCAACACTGAGTTTACCAATCAAATCAAGTAAAGTTGAGTAAAACTGCTATAGATCACCAAAAATGAAGCACCTAACAAAAACCAAAAAAGAAAATCTCAAATAAACCTGACAACAATCCTCCTACAGATCAACCTCAGAGGCATTACAGCGAGTTGGGAATGTTGTGAAGGTCTATGGAGAATAGCAACAACTTTGAGGATTCAAATCTCAAATCATTTCTAAGGGATAACAGTAGACAGTGTATAAAACACTCCATGATCACTGTGAATCTATGCATTTCTCTGGTCATTAAAGGTGATACCTGAAAACCTAACAACACAACAAGGGGAGTATAGAGATTTCTTTGAAGCTGTGTTTGACACTGCGGTTGGAAAGTTATTTTGAAAAATTTTGATTTTTTTTGTTTTCAATTAATATGTTTTTGATATTTTCATATTATTTTGATGTGCTGATGTCAAAAATAATTTTAAAAAAATAAAAAAAATATTTTTTTAATGTGTTTTGGAATGAAAAACACTTTGAAAAGCAACCGTTACCACACTCTTAAACAAGATTGTCAAAATGCTTTTTTGACATGACACGGAATATACAATATAAACTCGAATCGTAAAATCATAAAATTGTAAGTAAAATATTTTAACTAATTATATATTAACAACTTCATTCAAGTAGTAATTTACAATATAACACAATTGAAATAAAAATAAAATAAACAATAGAAAAGTTCAAACACCTTTATTTTATTCACATTGATTCCTCTATTTCTTGGACAAATTGACCCCCTTACTTCGTCATTTACAAGAAACGAGTCCCTTCAAATTTTGATAGACCATTTACCATTAATTACTCCAAGGGTCAAGCATGCCAATTTACAACTTTTATTCTATATATTTGCCATATAAAACAGAGTAATATATCAATTGATATATTAATAGTTTACATAAGAAATTGTGAAGAATGAATATGTATTTTAATTTTATGAAAATGAAATCCACAAATAACTTGTATCGTTAAAAACAATTATAATAATTATAGTCAAAATCAAGCCCTTGATTATAAAATTGCATAAGTTTTACAAGACATAAATTTAAAACAATGAAAATGTTAAGGTACAGATTACCAGAATGCACAATTTTATATTTTTTTCAAACTCGTAAAATCAGTCCGATTTTACTGATTTTACCGAGTTTGAACGAGTTTGACTGATTTTACTAGTTTTCGAGTTTTAATCCGATTTGACACGTTAGATACATGTTGACTCATAAAATTATAAGATTTTAAGAGTTAACTCGCTTTTTTGACAACATTGCTCTCAAACACCCTCTAAGCCTGAATTGAGTTTTGGATCCAATTGGAGAATGGATGTTGCTAGCGTGACCATATTTATACAAGAAGATCAAATGTACACCTTAATCTTCTTTTGATTTCTTATAGCAAAACACACATGCTTTATAGACTATTAACTGGATGATTGACCCGTGCTATGTTGTGGATCAAGTTAAATTTTTCTTGAATATAAAAAAATATTCAAATGTTGCTGATGTTTTTTTTCTTGAGGAAAAAATAATACATGAGGGATTACCCGATGTAACCTGGTTGACTTTACTAATCCAAAACAACTTATACAACTTGTGAAAACAATATTTGACCAAATAAAATTTCAAGATGATATATTTCTTAATATTAAAATAATAAGATATTGGATTGACATGGGACAACCTGGGTTATGAGACTACAATAACTTTATAGAAATCAAATCAAAATAAATTATGAAGCCTAATTCTTAATCTACTCAATATTGAATGATGAAATTAAAAAAACAATTAATAAAAAAAGCCTAAAAAAACGACCCGAGTTAACATGTCAAACTTGCAACTTAAGTCATAAGACTGAGATAACCCCATGAAAAACAAATCGAAACAAATTACGAATTTCAATCCCCAACTAGCCCAATATTGAAAGATAAGATTAAAAAAAATCATTTAAAAAAACATAACAAATAACCTGAGTCAATCCACCAAACCCATGACCCAGGTTATCAGACCGAGATAATCTTATAGAAAAAAATTAAAAAATGACATGATTTAACCTGGGTTAACCTGATAAATCCGCGACTTTGGTTTTGAGTATGAGAAAGTCAAAACAAATTATAAAACTCGATTCTAAATCGCTATGTTAGATCTAATATTAAATGATGAAATTTATAAAAATTTTAATTAAAAAAATAACATAAAAATAAGACAAATAAACCCGAGTTAACCATTAAGCATTATTCTAGGTCATGAGACCGTGATAACCCAATGAAAAACAAATCGAAACAAATCATGAAGTCTAATTCTCAATCAAACACAATATTAATTGATAAAATTGGGGTAAAAAAGTCAATTAAAAAAGAGAGAGAAAAAATGAGTCAATTAGGTTAACCCGTCAAACCTGCGATTTGGGTCATGAAATGAGGATAACTCAATAAAAAGCAAGTCTAATGTTGAAGAACCCGTGACCCGAGTCATGAGACCGATATAACCTCTTAGAAAGAAAATTTAAAAAAATACGACCTGATTTAACCGAGGTTAAAATGTCAAAGTCAGTGTCCTTGATCGTGAGACTAAGATATTCTCATAAAAAATTAAAGCAAATTATAAAGATTAATTCTCAACCGATCCAATATTAAATTAAAAAATTAAAATAAAATCAATTAAAAAAAAACATAAAAAAAACCAAAGTCAATCCTTGTTAACCTGTTAAACATTATTTTCAAGTCATGAGATTAGGATAACCTAATAAAAAGTAAACAAAACAAATCATGAAGTTTAATTCTTAATGAAATCAATATTAAAGGATAAAA
Organism: Populus simonii; assembly: GCA_007827005.2. Lineage (NCBI taxonomy): Eukaryota > Viridiplantae > Streptophyta > Magnoliopsida > Malpighiales > Salicaceae > Populus > Populus simonii. Next base: position 21,550,104 of record CM017464.2, read on the forward strand.
TTGAGAGAAAAAAGAATTAAGAAAAAAAGAATTTGAGTCAGGATTAACCCGTTAAACCTGAGATCCGGGTTATGAAATATATAATTAAATAAAAAAAATATAATTTAAATAAAAAATACTATTTAAATTTGAAGGGTACAGTAAACCGCGTCGTCTTTGAGTTTATAGTTAATTAATAATTAATGGAACTGTGAAGAGGTCCTTGAAAGCGAGTGCTGGCATAATATCCTAACACTATAATAATTAGTATATGTATAAATGGAAACGAATCAATTTCATAATACAAAGCTCAGATTATACAATTATTTTTTCATGTTGATCTTGTCTTTATATAATTGGACTCTCTCCTACAAGCCTTTTGGCGAGACACCATGCATCTCCTCAACGTTTTAGGCCTAGCAACACAGGCACTCCAGCATTTTTAATCCAAGAAGCGCCCTTAAGGAATTGGCCGGCGGTGAATTGCAGAGCCTCGTTCCTGTTAATGACATGGAAAGTTTTCCAGTTCACCCTCTTGATGGTGTTTGCACCAGCGCCTCTGTTGGCATACTCGGCATAGTACAGAGTATCAAGATGTATGCTTCCAGCCCATGGCATCCATCCCGCAGGCTGAATAAAATCTGCTAATTCTGATTCCATGACAACAGTCCTGGAGAATGGCTTCCATGGCCTGCCCAAGTATGTTGGGATCTTGAACCTTTCAGCGACTAGCTTCTGCTCAGGGACAATCCTGCAGTTGTGGATGACCAACCCGGTGGTGGCGTGCTTCTCTTTCCTGCCATCTGCAGTCACAGAGTTCTGCTGGTTGTCATTGGGTCTCCGGACAACAATCAACGAGTTTTGGATCACAGCAGCGCCATAACCGAAGATGAAATCAACGGTGCCAGAAATAACACAATTGCGGTAGAATTGACGTTTAGCTTGGTACAGCAATGTGTCTTGATACCCGTCCATCCTGCAGTTGAGGAATGCTGACATATCAGAACTTACGCGAAGTGCCACAGCCTGGTGCCCGTCAGGACCAGCAGTATTTTGGAATCCCATCGACTTGGCAATGAACCCATCAGCTTCAGCCACTGCAGTAGCAACAGAAATTAATCAGTGGAAAGAACCCACAATGCATAATTTATGTTCAAGATTAAAAAGAAAAAGAAAATTTATCATTACCAAAAGTAGCGGTCTTCCAGGTGCCCAAGCCATCCTTGGCAAAGCTCTTGCTTCCTGTGACGATGGTCTTCCTTGGTCCATCACCGTAGATGAACACATTGGGCTTCTTCTTGTCAACAGTAACGTACTCACGATAAGTTCCAGCCTTAACATAGACGATATATCGTCCCTTGAGGTTATTGGGATATGCGGCAATGGCAGCACTGATGGTCTTGAATTGTCCACTACCATCCTGAGCCACAACCGCGTTTGGTTTAACCTTGCCATTGTTTTGTGCAGCCAGAAGCTTACGATCAGCACCAGAGAACCAGGTGGGAAATCCATCCTCGGCAAGAAGGCGACGAGAGTTAGAAGGAATGTTAAACTGGAGACCAACAGATTTGAGGAAGCCTGACAAGCCAGAGATGATAGCCAAAACGTTATCTGTGAGGTGGCTAGCATCAACAAAACCTTGTTCTATGGTAGGCTTGATGGTGCTGTTATCACTGAATCCATCGACGCAAGTTTCTTGATATGCAAGGACGGAGCTCAACCAACTTTGTAGTTCTGCAACTCGTTCATTTGTGGTGTGCAAATCGCTATCTCCCACCAATGACATTGATGCCTGAAGTTCTTGGACGGCGTAGTCCAACAACTCCTTGCAATCATCCAAGGCCATTTTCTCGCGCTTGTCTTTGCTGGCCTTGACGACCAAATCCTCGGAAAAGTTAAATGATTTTTTCACGGCATCCGAGGCAGCCAGTATAGCTTGCTTGACAAATTCTTTAGGATCGGTGCTGTTCACAGAGCTGAGGGTCTTGGTGCAAGCCTCCTTGTACTCTGATGGTTGACATAGTTGAGTAGCTATCTTCATTTCTGGAGACAAACTTTCTTCTTTCTTGCCTCCATCGGAGCCCTTATTGTTATTCACTACGGCCACCACCCCAATGACAACACCGACAACAAGAATGAGGGAAATAACGGGAACAACTACTTTACGAAACATTTTTTTTTGTCTTACCCTGGCTTGTATCGATTCCTGATTTCTACAAGAAAGAAAAATATGAACGAAAGAGAAAGATAACGATGATGCAAACAGAGACTTGGCTCTGTTTGTGTGGCGAGGTTGAAGATGAAGAAGGGACACGGGCTGAGCTTTTATAGTGCACAAATGGTACTTTCTAAATTAAGGTTCTCTGCATGAAGGGAATGTCACTGGTTTTGGCAATGGTAGAACGCAGTTTCAGGTGGAATAATGGATATAAAAGAGTTTTAAACAACCTTTTACTAAAAATACTATCAGAAAAAACAGCTCAATTGATCAATTAATAAATAAATTTGTTACTATCTTATCAAACAGACAAAGTGTGAGTGTTATTTGTCAGAAAAATTCCATGCAGTACTGCTGTGTTACTAGTCATTTGCGTTAGGATAAAATTAGAGTGGAGGAAAATTGCCATGCTCCGAGCTTTGACATATTCAATAATCTGAAAGTCAGAAATTTATAACATTGGCCTTTTTTACTTTATCACAAGTCATATTTTATTTTATTCTGGATTGTTATTTTATTCAGAATTATTACAGTAAAATTACTATTTTGTTCTTGGAAAAAAAAAACCTTTGTGACGACGGTGATTTGATTTTTTCCGGTGGTTCATTAACCATTAAAAAAAAATTTGGAGGTATGTTTATATTTTTTAATTTTTTTCTACAGTTAAAATATGAATTTACCGCTTAAACAATTTCTTAAACGGGTAATCAAGGATGATTTAGTTTTTAAATTTTTTTTGAAATAGTTAAAATACCTATTTACCCCTAAGGTAAAAAAAAAACTTGAATTGTTGACCAAGAGCTTTTTTAGTTTTTTATATTTTAAAATATATATAGTAGAAATATGATTATACCCTTAGAAAAGATAAAAATCAAGGCATGTGTCTAGGGGCATTTATGTACTTTCCTATGGTTTTTTTGTTGTGATTCTCGGGTTCATGAAGGACATTCTGGTATTTTTAAGTGGGGAAACTATTTTTTATTCGAAAAAAGTTGTTTGCTCATGTCATTCACACGGCAAAGAGAGGGTGTCATTTGCGGTGTTTGGGTGGCACATATAGCGCCATTTGGTGGCCAAACTTGCTCTTTTGTCACGTCTTTGGATGCACCGTTATATCCTCTTTCTTATGAGGTGACATGTGACGATGGATTTATGGTCGGTTTGTTGCCGATGATCGGTTTTTTTTCTTATTTTCTCTCTCTTCTAGAGAAACTACACGTTGTCCTCTTATCTTTAAATTTATCAATTTTAATACTTATGTTTTTTATTGTTTATTTTCGTCCTTGGTTCTTTTAAATGTTTTCAATTTAGTCCTTGAATTACAATTAATCATATTTTTTTTTTGTAATTCATCTTTATTCTTTTGATTTTTTTCCCTTAGCTCTTTTGTTAAAGTTTTGTTAGTTTTTCAATTCCATCCTTCAATCAAAGTTTATATTATTTTATTATTTTTAATTTAGCCCTCATTCTTTTGATTTATTTTTTCTTTTGTTAAAGTTTATTTGTTTTAAATTAACCTCCAATTTAAACTTTTTTTATGTCATCTAATTTATTTTTTATTTCAATTTTCTCCCTCATTCTTTTAATCATAATTTTTGTATGATTTTTTTTTTAATTTATCCTTCAGCTTTTGATTTGATAAAGAATGTGCTTCAAAGTTTTTTCATTTGTAGTACTTCCAATATACTGACATGAGTAATGAGTTTGACAAGTTCATGCGGTTCAATATCCTTTTTTCTCATTTTCTTTTTCTATTTTATCATTCAATCTTATTTAAAAAAAAATTGGTTTTGTAGTTATCTTCAATTTCTTTTCTATCGATTTATCCTATTCCCATGGCATAAGCCGTGAGTTTTGTAGACCTTTTTTGAATAAAGGTTTTTTTAAAATAATTTTGTTTGTATTTAATTTTTGAGTAATTCTTTTTATTTTATACATGTGAACTTTATTTTATAAATAATATTTATTTTGAAATAATATTTCTTATATGTTTGGCCTTATATAATATTATTTTTTCTTTTATTTTATTCAATCAGTTCTGTATTTGTTTATGTTTTTATTATATTTTATTTATTTTAATAAATAAATTCAGTAAATACAAACGGATAAATATCTCATCTTACAAGGTTAAATATCTTGGCCTACATTCATCTTTATTTTTTCAGTTTCTCTTTTGATTATTATTAATGACTTTTTTTATTTATAAATAATCATCGGTTTATTTAATTAAATGCTTACATGAGCTTATATTTTGAATTTTTTTAGAAAATAGCTTTCATATCAAAGGTTTTTTTTAAAAACAATTATGACCCGCTGCGCGCGCATATATATATATATATATATATATATATATATATATATATATATATATATATATATATATATATATATATATAAAGCTAAGCCCTCCCGCTTTTGCTATAGTCATTGATAGGAGCTTTTATTATTTTTATTATCTTTTTATTTCATTGTTTTTTTTTAATATATAGTTTAACATAGAGTACAAAATTATATAATTATTTGTGGAGTTCGTTGGAGTTCCATAAAAAATATTCATTTACTTTCTAGGATACCCCAATTTCACGATATCACTTCTATTGAAATTAACACTTGACTAACCAAATAACGCATCTCACAAATTCAAACCAAATAACATGGGTCACCATATATAATTTAATAGGCCATATACGGTCCACATTTTAAGTCTGTATTATTGTTCCACGCAATATATAAATTGAAATATTAAATGAAAAAAATAAAAGAGTACCCACCTAGTAACCTAAAAAAACCTAGGAATCATAAACTAAACAAAATGGGCAAAATAGGCCATATACAGTCCACATTTTAAGTCTGTATAGATGTTTAAAATTAGCCTTTAGCCCCACTTTTTTTTAGTATATTCAAAATGGGCATGAAGGACACCACTTATACTCATTAGTCATGCGTGGGGTCATGTTGACTTAACACAGGTCCACTTGCAACAATAGGAATAATATGTCGTAACATATAAAAATGATAAAAAAAAACATATTTACCAATAAAAACAATAAAAAAAAGCAAGATAGTTTTTTTTTTTAAAAAAGCATATATTGTCACTTCGAGAGTGATCTCGCCAATAGGATAACGTTTTACTATATGATGAAAAAAATTGAATCGAGAGGGTATTGCTAAAGGCACTTTTCAACTCACCATGTCCATGCTTAACAAAACAATTTCTTTTGAAAACAAAATCACAGCTCATCAAAATAGCACATAACCTTTTTTATATTTTATATTTTTTTTATTTGAAAAATGCTTCGACCATATTTTTTTGAAAACATATTGAACACATTTTAAATGCACATTCATATGCAAAATGCATCTTGCAGGAAAAACAAACGCATAAAAAAAATCAAACATCCACACACAAAAGAATATCAAACATGTAAAATCATCCAAGCACAAATACTAATTTGCTAGTAAAATTAACGCACCCTCTCAACCCCATCACGGGGTATTGATCACCAATCTTATTGCATTAAAAAAAACAAATTCCTAGCGATATCATACCCTCGGGGTTATAATGTAATGAGTGCAAGCCCACAACACTTCAAATATAGCAACACAAATATGCACCATGCATTAATTAAAATCATTTTGAAAATAAAAAAATATATTGGTTTAGGGTTTGAAATCAACCTTCAAAAGTCACTGGAGTTGACTGGAAACTACTGAACAACTGAGAAACTATTTAAAATATGGACTGAAACAGTGACAACATATGGACCCTTGCAATGCTATGACTCGTGACGCATGGAGTTCGTGCTCTGCCATTGTTGAGGCGTATTTTTTAGGTGGATCAGGTGCACCTCCCTTTTCTTGTCACTTTTGCATTAGCAGTGAAGTCCACCATCACTTGTGAAGGGAGATCAGAGCGTTCAAACTTTGGTCATCTCTTTCTTTCTCTTTCTTCATCGTTATTCTACTGCTACCATCACTGTTATTGTTGTTTAGTTAAAGAAATTCTTCTAACATCGTTATCGTTAATCGAAAAATAAGAGAGATGAATGTATGACACATATTTTTAATTATTTATTTAGAAGGGAAATCACTCCAAAGACTTAGTCCATTGCAAGATTAGAATATGTTGTGCCAGATTGCATTATCCTTTTTTGAAGAACCTATCACCAACATTTACAAATGTGCTTGTGAAAGGAATTTGTTTTTTCTCTTTTCTAACCATACAACATTTAGTTTAATTAAACCTACTGAGTGAATGATCTGGTATATAAAAATTAGTGACCTGACCTTAATTCCCAAACGTTTCCTCTTTCACATTTTTTTTATATATTCGAACACATGACTTATATCGATTCTTCTTTGCACGATGACTAGCTCTAAACTATGGGTTGTATTCGTTGAACAACATCATCACTAAAGTCTATCTTCACTTTTGTGTAAAAAATCTTGGTGTCTCTTTATCCATTTGCATATATTTTTGCTTATAACTTTAGTTAGTTTGATTTGAATCATCATCGTGCAATTCTACTTTTATTGTTTTCCTTATTAATCCCTATGTTCTTGCAATATTTAATATGGAAACTTCTTTCCTGCTTTTTGTTGCTTAATGCATCTCTTTTTACTTCCACGATTTTTTCGATTTCATAGCTTCAAATTTGTGGTGAAAGGTTGCTTCCAGTGTACTGCAGGTAACCTAACTAATATAACTAAAAGAGTTGGGGTTTCCTCTAGCTCCTTCACTATTCATAGCCCCCCCCCCCCCCCTCTTTTTTTTTTTTTTAAATTCCACCTTTTAAAATTGTTTTTGATTAATCCTTTTTTTTCAGTTTTTTTTTTTAACATTTAGTTGATTTTAAATTGGTCTTCATAATTTGTTTAAGTTAATTTTCTATAAGATTATCACAACCTCAAACAAACATCTTGGCATTTAGTTGATGCTTAATTTTGTGAACTCCTACTTTTTTTTTATAATCACACCATTAAGGAAAAAATAGTTTTAAAAAAATACAAAGTTGTTAAACCTAAGTAAGGACCATGATTTGGCTTACGGATTTGATGGATTAAGTCATGAAACCCAGGCTGGATTCAATATGTTGTCGTCTAAATATTAAAAAAATAATGTGATTTTGATTTTTTTAAAAAAGTCAAAACACATTTTTTATTGATTATTTGGGCTGCTTTTAAACTTGCTAGGTCGACTGAGTCATATCGAGGCAAATTCCAAGTGAGTTAATTTTAAACTTGGGCTTATAAAGGAGTCAGATCAGAAGGTTTCAAAGTTTACATACTAAGTTGGGTTTATTAATAATGTCAAATAGTCCCCTACGACTAGAATATTTTTTTACGTTCACTTTTTTTATCCAACCTAAAACATAGCGCTGACTAGTAAATTAATAGACTTCCAAGTATATTTCATCAATTAGAATAATTTATGCAATTAATTTAATGTGAAGTGATTATTTCTATTTAAAATATTTTTTATTTGCTAAACAAGCATTGAATTTGATCAAATATTTAAGTTATTCTATTTTTCTTAATGTTCAAAACACCATATTGTCTCATATTAGAAATTTGGAATATTCATACAAAACAAATTTCACAACTATTTTTAATATATAACACTATATTTTTTGTCTGTGTTATGCTATGAGCCGAGTCAATTTTACTTAAATGCAAAAAAAAAAATCAGGTGTTGCTAATGTGTTTTTTTGATAGGAAAACATTTAAATTGTGTGTGAGTTGATTTGATGTGACCTAATAAACTTGACGAATCTAAAAAAACATGGATGATTGGTAAAAACATAGTAGTCAAAACAAAACTAAAGACATTATTTTCTTAAAAAATTGAGATGCCAACATGTGTGGATTGACCTGAGTGAACTTGGGTTAACCTACCAAATCTATTACTCGAGTTATGAGACCATAACAACCCTATAAAAAGAAAACTAAAACAAATTATAAAGCACTTTAATCAATTTAGTGTTGAAAGATGAAATTCAAAAAAATAACAAAAGGACAAAAAAATCAACCTGAGTCAGCACATGTTACCCAACCAAACTCGCGATTTGGGTCATGAGACTAGGATAACCTCATAGAAAACAAATCAAAATAAGTTATAAAGCTCAATTACTTATCGACCCAATATTGAAGGACAAAATTGAAAATAAAATTCAATCTAAAAAGGACAAAAAAAAGTTTGAGCCAACTTGGGCCAAGCCATAAAACCCGGGATCTAGATCATGAGACCTAGATAACCCCTTATAATTATTTATTTGAATGAAATTGAATAAAAAAGAAGGAAAAAAAAATGATGGATCCAACTAACAAAGGGCATACACCTAACCTAAAAAGAAAAGGCCTAGCCCATGCGTCAGGCCTTTTAGTTCTTTTTTTTTGTTTTTATTATTTTTAATATTAGAGGGTAGACGATACATTGTCCACCTTGAAGTTTTTTTTAAAAAATAATGTAAATGACACACCATTTGTTTCTTTAGAATCCAATGACTAAAGGTTCGCTAGAAAGTTAAGGCAAATATATTTTATAACTAAAAATTCCTTTTTAAACCAATTTTGACCTAGAAGTATAAAAAACCCCATAGAGACCTAAGGAAGGATAGATGCAACAAAAAATAAGGTTAGGGATTAGCGAAATGAAGGTGGTATGTATGACTGAAGGAAGAAAATGATGACTAAAGGCATATCTGAAGAGGGATGAGTGGAGACTTGAGTCGATTAATAGAGAACAAGGATGCCATCCCAACAGCCGCACATCAAAAATCATCAATTATGCATAAATTTACTATTATTTGGAGCAAAAATTATAGTTTATTGAAGTTTTATTTGTGATTTGGATAGAAGTACTTAAATAATGTTTGGTTATTATTTTGGGATAGAAATGACAGAGGTAGTGGAGACAAAAATATAATTGGATGAAGATACAGAGACAAAGATATAAAAATAAATCTGTCTCTAGAATAATTTTAGAGTGAATTTCTGTACTTAAAAAAAAAAATACAGTTAGGACATGTTTCTAAAAACATTATTTTTTTATTTTCTATTCCTAAAATATTTTTTTTTTAATCTCAATTTCAAAATTGTCTAACTAAGACATGTTAGAACAAGAATAATTATTGTCATAATTTTAAAACCCAACTCGAGGGTTAATCTAGGACAAAGCCCGGTTCACGGTTAAGGTTGACCTAAGTTAACTCGAGTCAATATAAAAATAAAAGTAATTATTATCATAATTTTAAAACGCAATTCAAGGGCTAACATGTGGTAAGACTTAAGTCATGAGTGGGGTCAATGTAAGGACAAAAATAATTATTATCATAGTTTTAAAGTTCGACTCAGGGATTGAGCTGTTGGGTAAAGCCTGAGTCACATGTCAAGAGGGTCAACATAAAATAAAAATGGTTATTTTTATAATTTTAAAACTTGATTTAAGGGTTAACATAAGGATAAAAGTTGTTATTATCATAGTTTTAAAACTCGACTCGAGAATTGATTGAGGCAAGACATAAGCTATAGGTCGGAAGAGTCAACACAGGTTGACTCGAGTCAATGTAAAGATATAAATGACTATTATAATAGTTTTAAAACCTGATTCGAAAGTTAACTAGAGATAAGGTTCAAGTCACGGGTCGTGAGGGTCAACCTGAATGACCTAATTTTTTTAAAATAATCAAAGCAACCTTGTTTTGATCAAATTTCTTTTTCAAAAAATCAACGGGTTTTTGACCCATGTTTTATTTTGCCTGACTTGTTTTTTTGATTAGGTCAGGTCGAATTAATCTTTCCTCTATTTTTTTACTAAACTTGGACCAGTTCAGGCTCGGGGTCAACTGTCAAGTCAGTTTTGATTTTATAACTAGAGTTATTATAATATTATTAATTTCAATACTCAGTATAAACTAAAGTAAAAAAATTAATATCTAATTATTTTTATAAATATGTAAGTTTGACAACAATAAATATTATTCTGTGTTGTCCATCATAACCAAACATGATACAAAAACTGTTATTTTATCTTGTATATCACTACCAAACACAATTCCATCTCTTTTTTTTTTTTTCACTATCTTTATTTCTTTTATCTCAAGATACTAACTAAATATTATCTTCATGAGTGTACATGTAGATTAGATAAAAACTTTTAATTGTTAATATAATGGATGGATAGAAAGGTAACATTGTCTAATAACAATATATTTGAGGTAAAAATAATAAAATTAAAAAGCTTGGAACTCAATTGATATCAAGGTAATGAGTTAGGGGTTTGATTGAGATTTTTCCTATAATTTCCTTGTTTTAGTTAGGTATACAAATAGTTTAACAATATTCATATATTATTCATTAAATAATGTATAACTTGACATAGTAATTATACAAACAATTTTTATTTATTTATTCAGGTTAATTAAAATGGGCATCATAATTTGGATCAAATTATCATCTGAAATTTGTATTAATTACATAATTAAATTGAATTCTATTTTTTAAGGAACCCTCAAACATGTAAACCAATCAAAATTCATGATCAAATGAAATATATATTTATTGAAATCCAAACATAACTCAAATTCTCAATAACTCTACTGCGTAACCTTGCTCGCTCTTCCGTGTAAATAGAATTAAAAAAGTGATAATAAATATATAGAAATGAGTAAAATGTTATTTTAAAAATAGCAGAGATTGTTAATATCCTATATCAAGGCATCAGGGACTATCTTGTTTTCCATAGTATTGGAAAAAAGAAAAATATTTTAGAATTATAAAAAAAAACAAAAAAAATAGCAAAGTAAGAAAAAAAGTAATTAAAAAAATGTTTGAGATTATGATAATGATTATTTTTTAATATATTTTTATAAATAATTAAAATTATATGTTTTTATTTTATAAATTTTATTTTTAACATCAACCTATCAAAACAACTCAAAATTATATATATAACAAATTAATTTAAAGGATAAAATGTTTCAAAAATACTTTTAAATAAAAACAAATACACTTTTAAAGGATATTTAAAAATATAGTATAATTGGGTGTGGTGTTTTTTTCTTTTTTTGACGTACAACCTTTTTAATATATAAAAAAATCTAAGTTTTACATACTTTTTATTTTATTTTATAGTATTAAAAAAAAAAAAACACACCTTGTCACATCTCTATTCCAACACACCCGTTAATGAGCACACACAGACAACGAACTTAAATATTTAAAAAAAAAAAAACATATTACAAGCAAATCAATCAATCAATGGCAAGCAGTAATAACAATAGTAATAGTAGCAAGAGAGGAGGAGGAGACGAAGAATTGAAAGAAATGACAGAGATAAGCAAAACCCTAAAAGAAGGGGAGAGAATTGTGGCTCCTAGCCGACGACCCGACGGTACTCTTAGAAAACCCATTCGGATTCGGGCTGGCTATGTCCCCCAAGACGAAGTCGCCATCTACCAATCCAAAGGTGCCCTGGTATGTTGAGTTTGCTTTGCAAATTACTAGCAGAATCATGGGTTTGGTTCCATTCTCTTAATTTCCTGCAAAAAAGATGATATGGGTTTGGTTTGGTTTCTTGTGTGATGAAATCAGTGGAGAAAGGAAATGCAATCTCAGGAAGTGCCTCCTGGTTATGATACTGACCCCCATACAAAACCAAAAACTAAGTCCGTTAAAAGGAATGAAAGAAAGAAGGAAAAGCGGCATCAGGTCTGTTCCTTGATCCCAGTTATTTTCGATTTTTTAGTTAGGACTCTCTCTACCTATACAAGTGTTAGTGTTTTCGTGATTTCCGCTGAAAAATCCATAGTCTGCTTCAAATTTTGAACATGCTGTGAAACTAGCTGCTAAAGTACCCATCATTTTGTATGATCACTGAAACTGCTCTTTCTTGAGATCAAGATGCACATATATTGAGTACCCATCTTTGTGATTCTCCATGACAAACTCACAGCCACACGGTATCCAGCTGCCAACAGTTATTTCTTGCTAGCACACAACATTCGAAAGTACCATATTTAACTATTTATGGTATGGCATCGGATGCAACATGTATTTGCTGGCTTGGAACTTGGACTCTTAATTTTTTTTGATTGTTGAAACACTCTGGCATTCTAATGTCTCAGTTGAATATTGCAAACTTCTTTGTTTGTGTCCAATGCCTTCGATTGTAAGCATAGGTATTTTATCTTCACCTTCAAATACTAGCGAGATTAATTTTTATGTATATTTGCTTTCTGAGTTCTTTCCTTTTCTTTGTGTTTCTGTGACAAACCTTTACCGGCCATTGAAAGTTGTAGCAGATATAAGAGTTCAAAATCATTTGTATGTGTAGCAATTTTGCAGCAGTGGAATTAAAAATTTAGGCATCATAAATAACCAGGCAATCCATTTCATGACTAAAATATGACCAAGAAAGCAAGCGATCCAAATGCAGATTACAACAACATTTTGCAGCATTCAAACATGCAGATATCAAGGGGAAATAGACAAATCAAATATTAAAGCAATTAAAGGGGACTAGTTCATTGAAATACAGAGGTATTTCCTGAGATCAAGATGCTACAAAAAGTCAGAAAAGGAGATATAGTAGTTCTCTCTAACTATTGACTAGCAATGAATGATATCAAAGACACCTTATAAAGCAGGAAGGTATCAATGGAAATGGAAAATTGAATTTAGAGAAGTTTTGTGATTAAGTCAAGATTTTATGTTTGTATTAGATTTTGACTTGTCTAATCTCTTGTTACTTTTGGATGTTCTCCAATGGGTACTTTGTTATCGCTTCTGCAATTTCGGCATGTAAAATAGCTCAATGCTTGAAGCAAAATTGAAATAGAGTCTCCTTCTATGACCCTTTGAAACAGAATATATATATATATATATATAAAGAAAGAAAGGAGGAAGAGGAAGAGTGCCTCTTCTATGGATAGTCTAAAGTTTATATGTGCATTTATAATCTCATCCATTGTTTGTACCACTGGATAGGACAATAATTTCCTTTTGTTGTTGTGTAGTAATCTATTTTATTTTTTCTTCCTTTTAATTTGATGCAAATATACCCAACTCATTTTCTTTAGCAGGCTGCACTTGAAAAGGGAAAAAACACAGAAGCAATCGAAGATGGAAACATGGTAAAGGGGGCGCTTCCAGATGAAGATTTAGGCCATGCATCTGACTCTGTTAAATCGTTGACATCTCAGATGAATGAGCTAGCCGTTTCTTCAAATCCCGCTGTAGTTGCTCCTTCCTCGGACTTGGCAGATGCTTCAAATATGGAGTCTCCGGTTCAAGATATTGATAAGAGAATTCGGGCTCTCAAAAAGAAGGTATATTTTAATCCTGCTTTTTAGCTTTGCCTAGTGATAATAATGGCTAACATGGTTTCCATTTATTATGTTTTGAAAAGGAATTATATAAGTTGTGCCTAAACATGCCAAAAGTGATGCTAAAACTTGAACTGACAAGTGATCTTCTGCAGCAAACAATGGAAGATAACATGCGCATTGTTGATATTAAAAAATCTCAGTAAGAATCTGAAGATTTTACAGGTTTGAAATTAGTTTCAGGCACAATTAACAAATCAAATGGGCATTTTCTGCATATTGGATGATGTGATTGCTTTCTTTAAATGTGCATGTTTTATTATCATGTTTTCTCAAAGTACCTTTTCTCTTTTCAACATTTGTATTGTGGGCTGTCTCTGAATGTTTTTTACAAAGTCATCCCCGATTATAATGGATAGATGAAAAAAACAATGACAGTTGAGGAAAAGTTGTAGAAACCTATGCAATTGCTGATGATTGTGAGCACAAGAATTGCATGTCCTCTTAAATAGTCAGGGCAGGACTCACAATTTTGGGACCAAAAAAATTACTACTATTTCCTCAAGGGAGAAACAAGTATTACTACTGTAAGCATGTTACCTTTTCTCATTAAAATCCTAAGGTGAGTATTATTAAAGATACATCAAGCTGTGAGTTTCTTAAGTGCTATTCAGTGTACATCTGTTTTGCCTTAATGAAGGATGAACCATCGTTTATGATTGCACAAGGGCTGATGACATATGTGCTCTAAACTTGTATAATGCTATTATTATGCAAAATAACCCGTGAAGTCATTGCAAAAGGGGGGAAGTAATAATCTTGCTCTGTTTGCAAAATGATGAATCAAACAAGTGTTGTGATGATTACTGATAAATTTTTTTATAAAGGGCTCTGATGAATGCAAAATTCAAAGTATAGTGATCGCCACTTTCTCTAGTTCCGAGTATAAATTTTATTTTGGACTGGTTTTCTTTCTTCCCTGTGAATTAAGAACTGCCTCGTTTTGGAGAACTGGGCATGGTCCATATGAATATTTATAGCTTTGTTTTTAATGGTGCAAATATTATTTCTTAAAAACAAATCCAGCTCATGTATTTCTTGAGGTCCTTCAAAAAATCACTAGTTTCATCTTTGGTATAAATAATCAAATTATAAGTTCAATCACAAATGAGCCTTCATTTTTTGTATTTCGGAGGTTTCTAGCATTTTCTTTTGTTGCAAGGATGTAAGACTGTGTTGCTTTAATCCAAGAGATACAGTTTTCTATGGAGTTACCATAAAGATTTGATGATTAAGTTGCAACAAATGCTGGTCATTTTTTTTTGAAGAACATGGTAAATTGTGTTGCATGAACGATGTAAATTTGAAACAAGATCATCTCTCCAGTCCCCATAGGCGCATACATTAAATACGATGCATAAATTGATCGAGGAGTTCTGGTTGCATGGAACCACATACTGCACCTCCTTTGCATGATCTGACAATTTTTGCCTTACATTGTAAATTATACACTAGCAATTTAGAAGATATTGCACAAGAGTGGGATTTTTTTTTGAAAATACTGGAAACTTTATTAGAGGCAGAAAAACAGAGATATATTACATCAAGACAAGGATCAAGAATGTGAGTTCAAAAGTTGCTGCCATCCTTTTCTCTTTTTAGTGTTGAGGGGGCGGGGGTGTTGCTGGAGGGCCTGGGAGGTTTGGTAGAGGGCTGTGGGAACAAATTTTATGGTGGTTGGAGGGCCTGAAGGAGGGTAGTGGAGGTGGATTTGGTAAATGATGGCTCAGAATGGTGCCAAAGGATCCATATAGTCGATTCCAACTAGTTTGGTATTGAGGCTTGGTTGTTGTATTGCAAGAAGGTATTGGGTCCTTGATACAACATTGAGTTAAACAAATCATCGCACATATTTACATTTACTCGATGCTTCTGAGCATTTTGACTTGTCAGCTTTTGTCCAGCTCATACAAGTTATGTTACATTTCACAGAATTTTTTTTTTCCAAATATTTTCCACTTTCATCTGTGATTTTTTAGATCCTGTCAACAAATATTCTTTCCAAATAACTCTGGCATGCTTACAGGGGGTTCTGGCCTGCTTAAACAGCCATTAGCTATTCTTCTCATCCTTTGAAAACATTGAACACCGTGACTATTTAACATGATTCAGGCACTTAGTCCTCATTTACTCTTCGCTTTCAATAATTTCATGGTTGAAATAAATGATTGGTTTGCATGATTGTTGTTCTGTATCCAGATTCGACTAGCAGAGGCTCAGCAGCAGAAAACTCCATCACAAGATATGAATCCAGAGCAGTTGGAGAAGTTGGCAAAGTTAGAAGGCTGGCGCCAAGAGCTGAAGCTTTTGGAGGGTAAAAAGGCTGAAGAGGCATCATCATGAATGGGGTTTCGTTTTAGTGTGAGAGAACTGGGTAGTCTTCCGTTTGCTTTTCATGAAGATCCAAACGCTTGCAATGTGCAACAAGAGTCACCATTCCAGAAGTTGTCAACCATGGCGCTTCAATTTGCTGCAACCATTATGGTTTGGAAATCATAATTCTTCTTTGTTCATGAGGGACCATTGTGCCAGATATATGCAAACTGCAGCAACCATATATCCATTAATTTCGAATCAATTTCTGTGGTCACGGTTCAAGTGTGATTTTTTACATCATACGTTCAAGGAAATCAAACTCTTCTCTTGTGCCTAAATGACATGCCACCCTAGAGCGAGTTGTTAACCGTCTAGTCGAATGTCGTTGGGACTGTTTTCTGGGATCTTCTTGCTTGGTATGAATGTTAATTCTTTTTAGATATTTACTAGTCAGTCTGTGCTAGCGGTCAGAATTTCAAGTTATTTTTTAACCGTCAAAGGAGGAGAAGAAGGTGGTGTTATAGATGTGTTTTCTGGTAAAGCCATAAAATTTGTTAATCGGAGAATGAGAAGGTGATGTTTGAGGATAATATAATGAATTAAAAAATATATGTGTTTTCTGGTGCCATAAAATCGTTAATCGTGGAATGAATGAGAAGATGATGTTTGAGGATAATATAATGAATTCAAAAATATATGAAATAATAAATTGTAAGTTGATTCTTCCTGTAAGAAGTGAAAAATAAATGAAAAAGAAAGTTTCAATGAAAAATAAAAAAATAATGTATAAAAAAATTAATTCATGAAAACTATGTAAAAAACTCACAATAACAATTGTTTTTTTATTCTTATTGAATATTTATGTGCTATATATATCTTTTAATTTTGGATATTATTTTATATATAATTATATATCCTATGTGTGGTTTATAGCAAAATTTTCTATATCTGATCATGCTTAGTATAGTTACAAGACTCAACTGACTTGATGAATTAACCTGATATAAGGTTTGATTGAGTGGCATAACTTTTTTGTTTTATTTTATTTAAAAAAGTTAAAGGTTATTTTTATCCTAATTAATCCCTTCACAGATCTTATTTTATTCAAATAAATTTGTTTGTAAAATAAATTTTTATTATTTCAAAATAATTAGTCCTACATTGTTTTTCTCCGTAGCCCTTTGTATTGTGAAGTCACGAGTACTTGGCTCTAGAAAAATAACTTCACCCACTAAAAATCCATACATTCCTCTATTTTTTAGCTATTTTCTTTATTTATTCACATTTGTTTTTTACCAAGATATCATTTTGCTCACATCATATATAACCCTTTCCTACTCTCAAAACGAACCTCACCTCTTACATAAATGGATAATGATAGCATGATCTTAGTATAACACTGAAACTATTTGGATTGCATCTCCATCCCCAAAGTCACCAGTTCTCTCTTGCATTATCTATTGATAATAACCAGTTCTTTGACCAACGTTTTGCTTTGCTGCGGGTCGGATAACTTTTTTTTTTAATAAAAAACAAATAAATATACAAGTTTCTCAAATATTCTTTTTAAAATCTAATTATAAATTAAAAAGACTATGCATCAAGTTTATATATATATATCATCTGAGCTAATAAATAAAAAAAATATAGTAAAGATCATATGCACTAATAAAAAATGTAAGATCTCAAATTAATTTTTAACATAGCATAAGAAAGGATTAATGTTGCAATTGTTATAGTGAAACATCATTTTCTTAATTTTTGTATAATAATGTTTCAAAAAAAGTGTAAAGAAAAAAATTAAAACAAATTACAAAAGAATAAGGATAAAAACAAAAAGAATGGTGTAAATAGGTCAAAAATAGAGTAATAAATATTAAAAGTGTAAAAAATAATAATAATATTTTTTTCCAAAAACGCAGTGTAAAGGAAAAAAAAACTAAAAAAATTAATATTACACAAAAAAAAATGATGATAAAAAGACCAAGTATAAAATGATAAAAATACAAAGTATAAAAAAAAAAACTACAAGGAAAACTAGTATTCTAAAACAGAACCCCTAAAATTATAATTAAAAAAATTAGCAAAATTTATAATTCTACAATTTCTACAAGAAATTAAACACCGTTTTATTGTAGTATATAATATATATATAATGAATCGACTCATTATCCATTCCACAAGTTCAATTGATTTTTAGTTAGAAGTTTGCTCAGCAGTTGGAAGTATGTCAAGCAAAATAATTTACCATAATGATTAATATAATTACCATCAACGCTTCTCTTCTTAGGTATTGTTTACTTATGCGGCTAAGTCGTGTTATTTTTTTAAAACCTTGGATTTTTTTATTTTAAATTAATTTTTTTATATTTTTAAATTGTTTTGATAGATTAATATAAAAAATAAATTTAAAAAAATAATAAAAAATATTATTTTGATATATTTTTTAACAAATTATATTTTAAAAAATAACTGCTATCACAATACCAAACATTATTTTAGTAAAATTAATAGCCTGAATTTTCAATGTTTTCTTTCTTTTTTTTGTATTTTAAACAAATTAAGTTCCAAGGAAATACAAAATTTCATACCATTCACCGAGATATAGATAATGTGTGAGATTATGGTATTTGTTGCTTTTTAAAATGTTTTTTTATTTAAAAATATATCAAAATAATATATTTTTTAAAATTTATTTTAATATCGGCATCTCATAATAATCTTAAATCATAAAAAAATAATTTAAAATAAAAAAATAATTTCAAAAACTTTTAAAAATATATTTTGAATGCAAAAACAAAATTCCCATCCCATGTAGTGTTAAGAGACAACAAAAAGAAAAAAAACTAGGTTTTCCATGCATGGTGCTGTGTATGGTATATCATTTGTACTCTGAGATTATGTTTTCACTGGGAAAATGCTTTTATTGTCGTGGTGGTAAGCAAAATATATATATATATATATATATATATATATATATATATATATATATGATCTCTCTTATCTTCTCAGGCCAAGCAAGGCTGGAACTCCGGTGTTTCTAATCCATTGACCACCACGAAGGAATGCACCGGCGGTGAATTGAAGAGCTTCATTCCTTCTCAGGAAATGAAGAGTTTTCCACCTGACCCTCCTTTTAGTTGCTGCTCCAGGTCCAGTGTTGGCATACTCAGCATAGTATAGAGTGTCAAGAAACTGGTTTCCACTCCATGGCGCCCATCCATCAGGCTGAATGAAGTCTGCTAGTTGTGTTTCCATCACAACAGTCCTAGAGAATGCCTTCCACGGCCTACCCAAGTATGTCTTGATGTTGAACCTGACGGGGACAAGTTCTGCTCAGGGACAATCCTGCAGTTATGAATGACAATTCCTCCAGGTTGTCCCCTCTCTTTCCGGCCATCAGCCGTCACCGTGTTGAATTGGCTAGGGTTTGGCCTTCGGACAACGATCATGGAGTTTTAGATCACCACTGATCCATAACCAAAGAGGAAGTCCACCGTGCCAGAAAGGACACAATTGCGGTAGAATTGGCGCCCGGCTTGGTAACACAATGTGTCTTGATAACCATCCAACCTGCAGTTGTAGAATGCTGACATATCTGAATTAACACGGATTGCAACAGCCTGGTGGCCATCAGGACCGGCAGTGTTGGAAAATCCCATGTTCTTGGCGATGAAACCATTTGCTTCAACAACTGCACCAACAGTGACAACAAATCAGACTAAAGATTATAGATAAACCATTCAAATTAGAGGATATTAAACGAGGAGAAACTTTTGACTAGTCCATGAGTTGAGTGATGCACTCACTAAATGTAGCGGTCTTCCAGGTGCCTATGCCATCTTTAGCAAAGTTCTTGTTTCCAGTGACGATGGTCCTGCGGGCTCCATCACCATAGATGAACACATTGGGCTTGTCCTTGGTCACAGTAACATACTCATGATAGATTCCTGCCTTAACATAGATAACATATCGGCCCTTGAGACCCTTAGGGTATGCGGCAAGTGCTGCATTGATAGTCTTGAATTTCCCACTGCCATCATGAGCCACAACTGC